>CM065590.1:119250746-119776059 GCA_033119425.1 Bufotes viridis | reverse complement strand
ATTGTAACGGAAGTGTTTTTGCAGATCCATGACGGATCTGCAAAAAATCCGCTAGTCTGAAAGTAGCCTTAGTTGACAAGAAAGCTGCATATATTATAATGTACTTATGATACACAATTACCTATTGCGATTTTTCTAAATAAAACCTATATGGTTCACAGTAAAAATCTCAATATTATCAGTAGAAAATTAATATTAGTCAGTGCCAAAAATAACCTACCCTTTAAAAAAAATAGCCTTTAGTGACCACGAATATGCCTTTTTACAGTGGTCACTAAGGGGCCTTAGGCTGGGCCGTCGCCTTTTACAGCAGCCCAGTCTAAGCGCTGCATGGGTCTTCCATGCAGCTGAGAGTCGGGGATCGGCCCTCACATGAGAGGCCCCAGGCTTGTCTCTAGCGTGTCCCAGCAGGCCGTGCCTCTCTGGTCGCAGCCTGATGGTGAAAGTCAGTATAGCACTGACATTAAAATACATTGCACTACAGGAATATTGCTAAGTATTTTAAAAGTGATTAAAAGATTGCCTATTATAGTCCCCTTGTGGGGCTATTAAATGGTTAAAAAATGTGTTATTAAAAAAAAAAAAGTTTAAGAAAAATCCGTGCTTTTCAATGGAAAAAAATTGCACGATAAAATCTCCACATATTTGGTATTGCTGCATCCATAACGACCCACACTATGCGGTTATCATGTAATATATCCAGTATGGTGAATGCTGTAAGGAAAAATAAAACGAACAAAAGAAAATGCCAGAATTGCTGCTTTTTGTGAATTCATCACCAAAAAAATGGAATAAAAAGTGATCAAAAAGTGGTATATACCCCAAAATAATACCTGAAAACTACAAGTCCCGCAAAAATCAAGCCCTCACACAGCTCCGTAAAAGCAAAAAGAAAAAAGTTATAGGTCTTTGGATGTGACGATGCAAAAACATTTTCTTCTTTAAAAAAAAAAAAAAAAGAGAATATTTATTGGGCAAAAGTAGTAAAAGGTAAACCGCCCCCCCCCCCCCAAAACTATATGCTTTGGTATCGCTCTAACCGTACTGACCCAGAGAATAAAGTTAACATGTTATTTATTTAAAAAAAAGGAACACTGCTAAATTTATAAAGTAAAAAATCTGTGGCAGTATTGCTGTTTTTTCTCCATCTCCCTCCCAGAAACATTAAATAAAAGTTAATCAGTAAGGTATGTGTACCCCAAAATGGCACCTTTAAAAACTACAACTTGTCCCACAAAAATGGCTACGTAGGCGATAAAAAAAAAAAATATATAGCTGTCAAAAGGTGACAATGAAAAAAAGTCTCCTGGTCATTAAGGCCTTAATAGTACTGCAGTAAAAACAAAACTAAATGAAAACCAAATGTTAAAGGTACTCAAAACAAAAGATGTAGGGATTCGTAAGGGTATTTCCACCAGATGAGTTATTACTATCAGTAGCCCATTATACAAATATTCAAATGTTGGGGGTCACAATAACCACATCACTAGCACTCGATTCATTTTGGTATGGTTATTCACAATCCGATAAACACTATGTGGAATATTGACAATTCAAATTGCCACACTTTCACCAGATGCGGATCTCCAAATATTAAGGGACTTCTTTTGTCTACTCTATTTGGTCATAGATGTTGACCAGCCGAAACATTCTTATTTTTGTAATCCTGAAGATCAATAAATGAGATGACAAACTCTTTTGCACTTTCAGACAGTAGGGCATGTGGGGACGCTGACCCTATTTCTGACAAGACTCCCCCTGGCTAACCACGGAGTAATCACCCCACGTCTCGGTGGCTGTCCCTAAAGCTAAATGTCCCTACCTAACATTCCAATGCGTTTCTGCTATGGAGTCATGACATAGGTTCATCAGGGGACTCAAAACTTTCTAAAACGTTCCTAATGGCACAAAAAATAGTATGGATTATTATTATTATGATCAAACAAGGGACCTACAGGGATGGTTTCAGACATGAAACTACCCGCAGAAAATGCTTGAAGGGGTGCATTCTACAATTATACATAGGGTCATTGCCTAACCTGACAGTGACCTATATTATGCTCCAGGTCCTCTGACAACTTCCACAGTATATTCAGCTCTTCCATTTCATGTGCATGACTTATATTACATACCCAGATGCAGTTAAATGTTACCTTTCACTTTGTTATGTAATATCCGTACTGATTTACTGCTGCTTTAGTCTCCAGGGAAATCTTCCTCATCTAAGTGCAGCACCTAGAGTAAAACCATACTATGGTAACCTCTGAATTCTGGGCGTTCTTGTTTTCCAGGGAGCTTCTGGGCATGATGCTGAGTAATCTGGGAAATAAGTCAGATTCTTGAAAGAATTGATGAGCTTTATTTTCCATTGCTGTCTATAGTCTATAAAATCCCTGCTTGGTTTCAAATGATGAAACAACTGGCTTAGAATGGTTCCATTGCACATGCTTTCCTAGATTAACATTGATGAATCCACGTGAATTATTATCGTGAATGGCTTTCTTTTCTGCAGTGTCCCACATGTAGATCGGCTTAATTCACACTGACATCAGAATGTCAATTGCTTCTTCTTGTTAGAAAAAAATTATCATCATGAGTAGAGATGAGCGAATTTTTTAAAAATTCGATATGGCCGGTTCGAAGAATTTTCTAAAAAAAATGTGGTTTGATCCGAATTTATTAGTGGGGAATAGCGTTAAAAAACTATTTCCTGGCTGCAGAGAGCCTTTATAGTGGTGTAGAACACTGTGCCTTGCAGTAACACACATAGGGAGTCCGATGTGGTAGTGAAAAAATACTGTGAGTCCAGATGACAGGCGTCGCTCTTAGAATCACTGCACACTTCACCTATTTGGGCAGTCACTGGGCCAAAACTGAGCAAATAACTCAAGTATGAACTCATGAACTCAGCCTTACAGGTCTATGTTAGCGCCAAGAAGAAGCGCACTCCTCTTATACCGTCATCAGCTGATTCCACGTGTCTACAGAACCTGTTTTATTGAACGTCTATACAAGTAGAGCCCCCCCCACAGAGTGGAGAAAGTGTCAGCAGTAAGTTTGTGTTGACGTCACTGATTATTTTGCCCTTCCTCTGATCCGTCAGAACAATAATCCCCAAAAAACGGATCCTGTCTGTTGAGCAACCAATTCTGATGGGACCATACAGGCCTTTCAGCTGCTACACAGACAGGATCCATTGTGCGTCTAATTTTTCCTTCCTTCTGACAGTTCAGAAGAAGGGTCAAATACATGATGATAGAGTGTGGCAGTGGCAGCAGCATCAGGAGGCCGCAGAGTGGCAAGGTGACATAGTGTGGAGGTGGCAGCAGCATCTGGAGACCACAGAGTGACCCGGTGACAGTGGGGAGGTGGGTGGCAATTACAGTACCTGCTGACGATGGTGGGTGTAAGAAGGAGCACTTGGCATCAGATGTGTGGCATCAGGCATGGATGATCTAGTCTGTTGCATCAGGCATTGGTGGGTGAAAATCCTGGCTGATCCACGCCTGATTTATCTTGACAAGGGTCAGTTTCTCCACATTTTGAGTGGACAGGCGAGTTCTTCTTGGGGTAACTATGGCCCCCGCCGCAATAAACACCCGCTCTGATGCCATACTACTGGCCAGGCAGGACAGCTTTTCCAGGGCTAATCTGCCAGTTGCAGCCACAACTACAGTTTGGCTGCCCAGTAGCCCAGCGGATCTTCAATGTGTGGTGGCAGGGTGCTGTCCAAGTATGCCACCACCTGCTGGTTCAGGTCCTGCTCTATGCCTAGCTGCTGGTGAGTAGTTTTTTCACTATGCGGGTAAAGAAAGCTGCTCATCAGCAAGTCTAGACTCAGACTACACTTTAGCCCCTGACGAAGCTTGGAAGGAGCGAAACCCGGGTCGGGCATTGATGTGAACATCACACAGTGACATGTTATGAGCCTGTTTCCATCGTCCATCTTGTAAGTGCAATAAATAGCGAATAGCTTCCTTTTTAAATCGTATTGCACTATGTGTGTTTAATTATTGCAGCTACCTCAACACTGTGGACTTGATCCGGTCGGTGTGGGAGTTGTTTTTCCTTCATTCCGGGAGCTGTGGTCTTGTGAATCCTAGGAACTCTCCATTGAAAGCAGCGCGGTTCCACTTTGAACTTAGACTCAGGCTGCTGCTGATGGAGCTGGTACTGCTCCTGCCACCCCACCCCTCCACAGCAGCCATGGCAGTGAAACGTAAGCGCAGAGGGCCCCCCCGGTCAGACCTGCGAGACGATGGCGCAGATAGGCAGCGGCCAACTGACTACATAGGATGTCTCTATAGTAGTTCAGTTTGTCCTCCCTCTCAGCGGGTGTAAAAAAGGCCCCCATTTTGGACCGATAACAAGGGTCCAACAAGGTGGAGAGCCAGAAGTAATCCCTTTGCCGAATGGTGACCATTTGGCTGTCACTACACAAGCAAACACAACAATAGCTGATCTCAGGGAGACCAGCTAAAAAAAACCCGCGGGATCTTGACATAGGGGCCACTTAATATGGTGGATTTGGTGATCTCTGTAATGGAGACACCCCTTTGCTTGGTTTTCCTTCCTTTGAGGGATATCTGGCTTTCATTGTGTTGTAGACCCATAACTGGGGCTCCACATTTATTTTGCATATTCCTGTTTCCCAGGGAACTTTGCACTTCGGATTGCTGTGTTGAGACTCTTAAGTGAGGCTCCGCGGTGTTTTGTAGCTGGTCTCCTGAGATCAGCTATTGTTGTGTTTGAGTAGTCTCCGAGGCATTGCTCCCGGTTATCCAGAATCCTACTCCACACTGATGAGGGGCAACACCCCGAAACAGCTGTCTGTGGATGGATACCTAGCTTAGGTTTTCCCTGTCACATCCTTAAAGCTTGTAAAAAAGCGGGATCTTGACATAGGGGCCACTTAATATGGTGGATTTGGTGATCTCTGTAATGGAGACACCCCTTTGCTTGGTTTTCCTTCCTTTGAGGGATATCTGGCTTTCATTGTGTTGTAGCCCCTTAACTGGGGCTCCACATTTATTTTGCATATTCCTGTTTCCCAGGGAACTTTGCACTTCGGATTGCTGTGTTGAGACTCTTAAGTGAGGCTCCACGGTGTTTTTTGTAGCTGGTCTCCCTGAGATCAGCTATTGTTGTGTTTGAGTAGTCTCCGAGGCATTGCTCCCGGTTAGCCAGAATCCTACTCCACACTGATGAGGGGCAACACCCTGAAACAGCTGTCTGTGGATGGATACCTAGCTTAGGTTTTCCCTGTCACATGCTTAAAGCTTGTAAAAAAGCGGGATCTTGACATAGGGGCCACTTAATATGGTGGATTTGGTGATCTCTGTAATGGAGACACCCCTTTTCTTGGTTTTCCTTCCTTTGAGGGATATCTGGCTTTCATTGTGTTGTAGACCCATAACTGGGGCTCCACATTTATTTTGCATACTACACAAGCAAGTGAGCATGCATCGGGCCATTTGTGTAAGTGACTCGGAGGGACTCCCTGCCTCCATCTCTACTGCATACTGCCACGGTGTGTCTGGGTCCTCTGCCTCCTCTTCCTCATTGCCCTGTAGCTCCTCTGGCTGCTCCTGCTTCTCCTCTACTGTCACCTGTGTAGTAAAACCGCCCATTTCGCTACACATTACTTGTGCTCCAATGTCCTCCTCATCCAGTTCAGCTCCCACAGGACTCATGTGGCCATGAGATCTATGTGCCATGTCTCCAGTCCCCTGACCAGCCAGATTTACCAGCATCTGTTCCAGGACATGAAGCAGTGGAATGACGTCATTCATCCCATAGTCAATAACGTGACCTCCTCAAAGGGCCTGAGCAAATGTCAGGTGTCACGCATGAGCTGCCACTGGCTGACATCGTGGTAGTACTCCTGTCCGCTTGAATCATCAAGAAATCGTTTATGGCCTTTCTCTGTTCGTATAGTCGATCCAACATATGGAGGGTGGAATTCCAACGGGTGGAAGCTTTGCATATCAGCCTATGTTGGGGGATGCTGTTCTGCCGCTGCAGCTCAAGCAGGGTGTGTTTTGCGGTGTACGAGTGGCTGAAGTGCATGCAAAGTTTTCTGGCAGATGGGTGGATGACTTCAGGAACCACTTGACAACCAGATTGAACACGTGTGCTATGCAGGGTGCATGGCTCAGCCCTCCTTGACGCAGTGCCGACACCATGTTCTTCCCATTGTCGGTCACCATTGTTCCGATTTTGAGTTGTCGCGGAGAAAGCTAGGATTCAATTTCTTGATGAAGGACATGGAGCAGTTCCTCCGCTGTGTGACTCTATTTGCCCAGGCAAACGAGGTGCAGAACAGCGTGACACCGCCATGCCCTGCACATATGGTATGCTGGAGGGCCGCTGTGAATTGTCCCTGCAGTGAAGGCTGAGGACACGGTGGGGGATGAGGAGGCAGAGGCGGACATTGTCCTTGGACCAACGGCATGAGAACGTGGAGGCGGAAGTGGCATCAGCTGGCCAAGTTGCTGGTGTGGCTGTGCAGGAACAACATTCACCCAGTGAGCAGTAAAGGACATGTATTGTGCCTGACCGTAGTTACAGCTCCACACGTCGGCGCTGCCGTGCACTTTGGCAGACACCGACAGGCTCAAGGACTGGCCTACCTTCTGTTCTACATGTTGTTACTGCCTTTTTGGAAAATAATTGACGGCTTGGGACTCTCCACCTCGGCTTGGCACAAGCCATCAGTTCTCTGAAAGGTGCAGATTCCACCACTTGGAAAGGAAGGGACTGCAGCACCAGCAACTTGGACAGGGGCACCTTCAGCTTCTGCGCCATTGGTTGAGTGCACGCATACTGTTGTCTCTTGGCAATCGCTTCTGTAAACGATTGCTGACGGAATGACTGACGAGGAGTAGGAGGGCGAGGAGCAGGAGCATCTGGACCATCAAATTTTGGGAAGGACAGACAGCTCCCTTCGGCTGAGGTGGTGGAGCCTTGACTGCCTGAAATCGGCTGGGTGCCACTGGGTGAAGCAGCTTTTGCTGCGGCAGGCTGGACCACCACATTGGAACCACGGTTCTCCCAGGCCACTTTAGGGTGACACTGCATATGTTGACACAGGGCCGTGGTGCCAACATTGGCACCCTGGCTATGCTTTACCTTCTTCCTACAGATTCTACATATGGCCATGTGCACCTCCTCTGGCAGCTTAACAAAAAACTGCCACACCGCAAGACTACACACTGACTGACTGCTACCGCCGCTTTTTCCCTGAACCCGTGCACCGCTACTTCCCGGACAGGTAGGCTCCTGCGAAGTGGGTGGTCTACCCTGGGCATGTTTGGCTCCCAACCTCCCACTGCTGCCACCCTGCTGACTCCCGGCCATGCTAGCGACTTGCTGGCCCAGCTGCTACCTTACGGGCAAGCTGCCACCCTCTTCTCCCGATGATGATGAAGCCCCTTCATCACCCGGCTCCCAAGTGCGATCAGCTACGATCATCATCATTGAGTACTGTCTGCATGTCACCGATGTCCTCCTCAACCGTTTCTGGGTCTGGAGCCTGACCACTCGCAACACCAGCTCTCACGCCACTCTCCTCATCACTACTTGCCCGCTTAGTGGAGGAAGCGGCGGATGTCTCCTCCACATACTGGCTTGCCAGTAGCTGCTGACTGTCTTCTAGTAGCTCGTCCTCACTGTATAGTGGAGCTGAGACCACAGCATACAATACTTCTCTGGCTGAGGGAACAGAAAAGGACAGAGGAAGGTTGAGGACAAGTGAAGGCACAGGGCCTGCTCCCGGGCCATGCCAACTAAGGGTTGTGTCTGACGAACCCACTGACTATTGCCTGGGGATGTCTGATGTCACTTGCGACGAAGTGGAAGATCGAGTCAACCATTCAAGAACCTCTCGGTTGCTAGTCAAGACACGACCGCTAGCTGACACTGGGAGCTCAGGCCTCTCGAAGTGACCCCTTCTGCCGCGGCCCCTTACTGTGCTGCGACCTCTGCCTGCGCCAGAAACATTTAGGCCTCTGCCATTCCCCTGTGCAGGGCCTGGCACTTCTCTGTCTGACATACTGTTAAGATCAAATAAATTAATAAGAAGGAAATTAAAACAACCCAAAAAAGTATGTAACTTTCTCACTTCACCACACAACAGCTAATAAGCCCTTTTTTCCCCACTAATACACACAGAAAAGGCCTTTAGAACAAATAATTGCACCGCTGAACGGCAAGTATATTTTTCTTTTGACACTAATACACGCCAAAAAAAGCTTTAGAACATATAACTGCATGGCTGAACGGCAAATATATTTTTCTTTTTTCCACTTATACATGCCACAAAAGGCTTTTGAACATATAACTGCACTGCTAAATGGCAAATATATTTTTCTTTTGCCACTAATACACGCCACAAAAGGCTTTAGAACATATAACTGCATGACTGAACGGCAAATATATTTTTCCACTAACACACGCCACAAAAGACTTTAGAACATATAACTGCACTGCTGAGTGGCAAATATATTTTTCTTTTTTCACTAATACAAGCCACAAAAGGCTTTAGAACATATAACTGCACTGCTGAGCGGCAAATATATTTTTCTTTTTCACTAATACACGCCACAAAAGGCTTTAGAACATATAACTGCATTGCTGAATGGCAAATATATTTTACTTTTGCCACTAATACATGACAAAAAGGGCTGTAATTTTAGCACTTCACCACACAATGGCTAATAATTCCCTTTTTCCCACTAATAAAAGCCAAAAATGCTTTAGAACATGTAACTGCACCGCACAAGGGCAAATAAGACATATAAATATTACCTTGTAATAAACCCTGTTAATGGCTATATCATACAGCACTTGCACCCCAATAACAAATACAGTTTGCTGGAATTACAGGGCTGTATAATGGCAATTTGAATCCCCAGTCAGTGCAGCAAGGTGTAATAGGATTGTTCCTATTACCCAGGCTGTAACCTCCCCTACTGAACCCTGTTCCCCATAAATGCTGTGGAATGATTCCTCTCTATCCTTTCTCTACACCTTGAATAATCTTTCCCTGAACTTGTAAATCGTTTTTTTTTTAGCACAATTACATTTTTTCTAGCACTGTCCTCACACATACAGCAGCCATTTTAGGAAAAAATGTGATTCGTAACCACGAAGGGTTAGGAAATTCATATTTGGTGCAAATCGAATAATTCCTGAAATTTGGATCGAATTCTACTTCGTCAGCTTCGATTCGCTCATCTCTAATCATGAGCATTGGGAAAGAGCTAGAATACAGTGTTTTATGTTGGCTTTTATGCAGTTTGTTTTGAACTTTGAGAACTAATACTTTTCTGTAATCTGGTTCATATTACACAAGTCCCTTTAAAAAAAAAAAACTTGGTTTGGCTTTATTCATAGAAAAGGAGTGTCAATAAACTTCTGATGTGTCATCATGATGTTTTTAAAGTTTTCATCGGTGGAGGTCCAGATGCTGAAACCATTACTGTTCGCTAAAAACTTTTCATAGGAAATTTATGTATAAAAAACTGTACTAGTCAAAAAGTGGACACTGTCTAATAGATTACAGTGTTTTCTATCACAGGTTACAAACTGGCTAATCTGATAGTTGTGGAAAACGTCTTTACACTGTGCAAATTCAAATCTTCATGTAAATCTATGGGGGAGATTTATCAAACTGAAGTAAAGGAAAACCAGCTTAGTTGCCCATAGCAACAAATCAGATTCCACCTTTCATTTTCCAAAGGAGCTGTGGAAAATGAAAGGTGGAGTCTGATTGGTTGCTATGGGCATCTAGGCCAGGTCTGCTTTAAAACAGTTTTAATAAATCGCCCCTGCATCTGCATCTTGTTTACCTGCAGTTAATCAAGTCCCTTTAGCTGTCAGAAGAGAAAATCTCATTACGATGGGAAAGATACATCAGGAAAAGATTAAAATAATATATCTACCCTAACTTAAAGAGAACACGTTACCAAGAAATGCAGTGCAATCAACAAGCATCATATTTTAGAGCTGGAAGAGCTGAGCAGATTGATATATGTTTTTGTAGAATAAGATTTTGTAAAAATTGTAATTTATACATTTATATCTCTGCTTTTCCTATACTTAAGACCACCTCTGTGTACAACTATCAGTGACTGACAGCTATCTATGTATACACACTTACAGAGAGAATGCTATCAATCACTATTAACACCTCCCCTGTGTACAGCTATCAGGGACTGACAGCTATCTATGTATACACACTTACAGAGAGAATGCTACCAATCACTATTAACACCTCCCCTGTGTACAGCTATCAGTGACTGACCGCTATCTATGTATACACACTTAGGCCTATTGCACACGACCGTATGGTTTTGCGGTCCACAAAAAACGGATCTGCAAAAAAAACAAAAAAAAAAAATTGGATGACATCCGTGTGCATTTCGTTTTTTGCAGAATGGAACATCTGGCCGCTAATAGAACAGTACTATCCTTGTCCGTGATGCGGGCAATAATAGGACATGTTCTATGTTTGAATGGAACGGAAATACGGAAACTGAATGCATACCTTCAATTTTTTTTGCGGATCCATTAAAATGAATGGTTCTATATACTGACCGTATACGGAACGCAAAAAATGTCCCATACACTGGCAAAAAAAAACGTTCGTGTGAAAGAGGCCTTAGGCCTCTTGCACAGAAACGTTTTTTTTTCTGTTTACGTTCATTTTTTTTCGTTCCGTATATGGACCGTATACGGAACCATTTATTTCAATGGATCGGAAAAAAAACGGAAGGTACTCTGTATGCCTTCCGTTTCTGTGTTTACGTTCCGTTCAAAGATAGAACATGTCCTATTATTGTCCACATAACGGACAAGGATAGTACTGTTCTATCAGGGGCCAGCTGTTCCATTCCGCAAAAAACGGAATGCACACGGACGTCACCCGTATCCGTTTTTTTTGCTTACTGCAAAATAGTGAAAAGGCCATATGGTCATGTGCAATAGGCCTTACACAGAGAATTCTATTAATCACTGATAACATCTTCCCCATGTACAACTATCAGACACTGACAGCTGTCTCTGTATGCACATTTACACAAAGAATACTATTAATCACTGATAACACCTCCCCTGTATACAGCTATCAGTGACTGACAGCTATTTATGTATACACACTTACACAGAGAATGCTATCAATCACTGATAACACCTCCCCTGTGTACAGCTATCAGTGACTGACAGCTATCTATGTATACACACTTACACAGAGAATGCTATCAGTCACTGATAACATCTTCCCCATGTACAGCTATCAGTGACTGACAGCTATCTATGTATACACATTTAGGCCTCATGCACACGAACGTATTTTGGGTCCGCGCCCGAGCCGCAAATTTTGCGGCCCGGGCGCCGACCCATTCACTTCAATAGGGCCGCAAAAGATGCGGACAGCACTCCGTGTGCTGTCCGCATCCGTTGCTCCGTTCCGTGCCCCTGCAAAAAAATAGAGCATGTCCTATTCTTCTCCGTTTTGCGGACAAGAATAGGCATTTCTACAATGGGCCGCTTTCCGTTCCGCAAATTCTGGAACGGAATGCGGAGTAGCTTCCATGTTTTACGGATCCGTGGTTTGCGGACCGCAAAACACCAACGGTCGTGTGCATGAGGCCTTACACAAAGAATACTATCAATTACAGGTAACACCTCCCCTGTGTACAGCTATCAGTGAAGTCAGAAAGAGCAGAGATATAAATGTATAAGTTACACAAGTTTTTTTTTTTTTTCACAAAACTATGTATCCAATCCACTCAGGTCCTCCTGCTCTATATAACATGCTGCCCCAGATTACACTAGAGCAAGCATGGCCAACCTGTGGCTCTCCAGCTGTTGTAAAACTACAATTCCCACCATGCCCTGCTGTAGGCTGATAGCTGTAGGCTGTCTGGGCATGCTGGGAGTTGTAGTTTTGCAACATCTGGAGAGCCTCAGGTTGGCCATCCCTGCACTAGAGCTTGTGGTGACAGGTTCTCTTTAAGTCATTGATAATTCTTTACTATACTGCGGTAAGAGGGTTTCGGCATTGCTTGTGTCTTGTACTTTGGATCCCAAGCTATGGGCTCAGACCATGATAGGATCATGTTGGAAAAGGTAGGGTGGGGGATTTACCTTGCTGCCTGCATCCTTTTTTAAGCATGTGAATAAACACCCATGTAACTGCAGGATGACTGGGGAGGTGGGTAGACAGAAGATGATCTCACGGTAGTGCATCTCCGCGTGCAGGCAATTTCTCCTCTATGAACATCTGACCATCACACCTTTATGAGATTGTGGGACTTTATGGGGCTTATCACCTTGTGCTGCTATAACATCCTTCACTTTTATGGGAAGGGGCTGTTGGCTTTTACTGTACGTTAGACGACTCTTTTTGTCCAATTGCAGAACTGTTGATTTCGACAGAGGTAATTAATTTTCCCCATTTATTTTCCAATTTAATTTATTTGGCCGGTATTACATAATACTGCTGGAAGCATATCGTGCTGGCAGTAACAATTGTTTCTCTGAATCCAAGCCTACTTTTTTTTTTTCATGAACTGAAAATATAACTCTTGCCCTAATATGTGAAAATAAATAGCTATAAAACAAACTAAAGCTTTCATTGTGTTATGTGTGCAGGTTCAGAAGTGGAAAGCCATGTCCACATGTGTGAAAAAGTTCCACTGCAGATACAGCCTCAGACCCTGAAACCAAATTTGTTAATATCTGCATGTTACAAGAGAGTTCTGTAGCATATTTCAAACAATCTGAAATAAGCTTGTTACAGGTCACACTGTGTATTTCCAAATCCAACTAAAGTAGTTTTCTGCAATGTCTGGGGTTTTGTAAAACCCCTTTACTTGCGTAGTCCTGCATGAAGATATGTAGAGCTGGGAAAAGCTCTCTTTGCTTAAATTAATATTTCTATAGGCCCCATTCATACGATAGAGGACAAAAGACAGTAATTTAGGCCTCCGTCTGAGTGGGGTTCTTACCGTTTTTCTCAACTGTATAGGAAAGCATAGTAGAATGTGGTTACTTGTATAGGAGGTTCACCCTATGGGTGATGGATGCTACTGGCATCTATCATAGGATCCCCTCACATGTATCTGCCTAACGGCAGGCTCTAATGCAGCGTATGCAGTCTTTATCTTATCTTAGATAACCAATGCTTTGAATTATCTTCAAAACTCCCATAGAGGTGACTGGACAGAGATGCACGTAAATATCAAAACAATGTCCAGAACATTTTGTGTTGGTTGCTAAAGTAAATAGAGATGAGCGAAGCGAGCTTCGGATGCTTCATCCAAAGCCACTTCGCAAAAAAATAATTGTTTAATACTGTACGGATATTTGTTTGTTTCCAAGGTTTTTCTATGTAATGATCAATTACCGAAGTTATTCAACGAATGCCTTAAAGTGGTTTTCTGAGACTTTAATACTGATGACCTCACCTCAGGATAGGTCATCAGTATCTGATCGGTGGGGGTCCGACCATGAAGATGTCCATGTGTCGATTTGTTTGCTCTCCATGTCATCCGTATTCCACAGACACTGCTTAGCTGAAACTTAATTTCCAGAACATCTTCTATCAATGGTCAGTGAAAAATGGACCAAACACGGATACCATCCGTGTTGTGTTAGTGATTTGTCACTGACCCATAGACTTCAATGAGCGTGTTTGGGTGGCATACATCGGCAGAAAGTAGAAAATGTCAACCCAGGGTCAGCAAAAGAATACTGAGTGAACAGACTCAATAAAATCAATGGGTACATGTGCTGTGAGTGGAAAATATCAATGAAAAACGGAGCTTGTCAGTGAAGAACAGAAATGTGATTGAGTCCTTAGTTATGAAATAAAGGCCAAAATGCAGAGCTAAGTCTCTGGAACGTGGGATGCCATATACTAGACAATGAACTGTGAGAACCTGCTCATGGTGACATGGAAACATATTTTGATAGACTGAAAAAATACATCTGTCCATCCAGTTCGGCCTGTTATCCTGCAAGTTGATCCAGAGGAAGGCAAGAAAACTTAAGGGGAAAAAAAATCCTTCCCAACTACAATCAGGCAATCAGAATAACTCCCTGGATCAACGACCCCTCTCTAGTAGCTATAGCCTGTAATATTATTACCCTCTAGAAATAATTCCAGTCCCCTCTTGAATTCCTTTATTGTACTCACCATCACCACCTCCTCAGGCAGAGAGTTCCATAGTCTCACTGCTCTTACAGTGAAGAATCCTTTTCTATGTTTGTGTACAAACCTTCTTTCCTCTAGACACAGAGGATGTCCCCTCGTCACAGTCACAGTCCTGGGGATAAATAGATGATGGTAGAGATCTCTGTACTGACCCCTGATATATTTATACATAGTTATTAGATCTCCCCTTAGTCGTCTTTTTTCTAAAGTGAATAACCCTAATTTTCATAATCTTTCTGGGTACTGTAGTCCACCCATGTTAACCCCTCCCCCGCATAAACTAGCAAAATAAATGATAAAACTCCACTTGATTGACGACAGTGCGCATTGACTGGGAAATGATGGAATTGGCTAAGCTCTAATGGTTGGATAATGTTTGGTAGTGTTACAAGGATTCCAACCCTGGCTACATTTCTCAACGAAAGAAAGGCTGCATGATGCCAGTGGCTGCTTCTCTACATGTCTAAAATGAAAATAATTTTTGCCTGCAAAGAATAATTCAGGATGATTCAATCAAATGAAGTGATCTCATCTGCTAAAACATGAATAGTAATGTATTGTGATTGTCCATATTGCCGCCTTTTCTGGCTTGATTCATTTTTTCACATTATACACTGAACGTTTCCAATCCAGCAGCAGTGGTCGTGCTTGTATACAATAGGAAAAAGCGCTGACCTCTCCGGGGCTGATTTGGTGGGAGCGTGCATAGGCACTCATGCACAGCAGCTCCGGTCCCATCCACCTTGTATCTGCACTGCAGCGGTCGTTGTACCTCCCGGAAAAGGGCAGTGTATAATGTGATGGAAAAATAAATAAAGCCAGTGAAGGAAGTAATATGGACAGTCACAATACATTAGTAAGTGCCTTGTATTAATTTTCTCTACATGATAAATGCCTTTTGCTGAAGTTAGACAACCCGTTTAAAGGAACAATCCCTTTAAAGCTAAAGTGCATTTGGAAAGTCTTGTGCTGAAATAAAAAAAAAGGTACAAGTTTTTCCCTATCATTCTGCACTCAACCCCATGATGAGAAGGTGAAAACAGAACGTTACAATGTTTGCATATTTTTAAAAAAAGGAAAACTAAAATCTTGCATTGACATAAGTATTCTGACTCTTTAGTTTCTCAGTACTTAGTTGAAGTACCTTTGGCAGTGATTACAGCCTCCAGTCTTTTTGGGTGTGATGCCACTAGGCTTGCACACTTGGGTTTGAGTTTCTGCCATTCTTCTCTGCAGATCCTCTCAAGCCCTGTCAGGTTGGATAGGGACCATAGGTGGACAGCCATTTTCATGTCTCTCCAGAGAAGTTTAACAGGGTTCAAGTCAGGGTTCTAGCTCAAGAACATTCACAGTATCCCTAAGCCACTCCTGTGTTGTCTTAGCTGTGTGCTTAGAGTCATTGTCTATTTGGGAACTTTCTCATTATGGGGTATTGAGTGCAGAATAATGGGGGAAAATTAGATTTTTATTTTAGCACAAGGCCACAACATAACATAATGTGAAAAAAGTGAAATGGTCTGAAGACTTTCTGAATGCATTGCACATCTGCAGTAGAACCACACTTGTGAACATGGTCTTACACTTCTCAAGTTGAAAATGTAATATTTATTATGCAGACATCACACAATGGCAGCTTGAGTTTGTTTTATAGCTATTTCTTTTCGCATACTAGGGCAACAGTTATATTTTCTTTTCATGAAAAAAATGCAGGGTTGGAGTCAGAGACACAATTGTTACTGCCAGCACAACATACTTCCAGCAGTATTATGTAATACCTCCAAGTAAATTAAATTGGAAAATAAACAGGAAAAATTGGCTACCCTGACAAAATCATCAGTTCTGCAATCATGACTAGACAAAAATGAGGTATGTATTCTATTTGGGAAAAGATCAAAGACAAAAGCCCTGTGGACTAATCTTGTCTCATAAACTCTTCAAAATATAGAATGTAAAAGTGTGGTCTTAGTGCAAATCAAAAACTTACTAGGTTCAATCTAAATATATATGTGAATCAAATGCTGTAGTTATGACATGTCTGATATTGTGCAAATCAATCCTCACATAGATACAAACAGGGCCAGACTTCCCATTTGGCAATTCTGTCAAATTGTGCGTCGCTAGGCTAAAATCTATCTAGGGCTTGGGCCCCTGATGTTTTGCCCAGGGCCCAAAAGGTAGTGTCTGCTGCATATAAAGAGTAACATAGTTTGTTAGACTGAAAAGTTCAGCCTGTTAGGCCTCTTTCACATGACCGTGTTTTTTTTCTGTTTTGCGGGCCATTTTTCAGGTTTCGTATACGGTCCGTATACGAAACCATTCACTTCAATGGTTCCGCAAAAAAAAGAAGTGTTTCCGTGTGCATTCCGTTTCCGTATTTCTGTTTTTCTGTTCCGTGCAAAGATAGAACATGTCCTATTATTGCCCGCAAATCACGATCCGTGGCTCTATTCAAGTCAATGGGTCCACAAAAAAACGGAAAGCATACGGAAATGCATCCGTATGTCTTCCGTATCCATTCGGTTTTTTGCAGAACCATCTATTGAAAATTTTAAGCCCAGCCCAATTTTGTCTATGTAATTACTGTATACTGTATATGCCAAACGGAAAAACGGAACCATACGGAAACAAAAAACGGAAAAACAGATCGGATAAAAACGGCCCGCAAAACACTGAAAAAGCCATACGGTCATGTGAAAGAGGCCTTAGCCTGCAAGTTGATCCAGAGGAAGACAAAAAAGCTCACGTGAGGTAGAAGCCAATTTTCCTCATTTAAGGGAAAAAAATTTCCTTCTCAGCTGCAATCAGGCACTCAGAATAATTCCCTGGATCAACAACCCTTCTTCAGAAATCTAATAACTATAACCTGTAATATTATTACACTCCAGAAATACGTCCAGAACTCTCTTGAACTCTTTTAGTGAATTAACCATCACTAACTCTTCCAGCAGAGAGTTCCATAGTCACACTGCTCTTACTTTAAAGAATCCTCACACGGCCAGCGGGATCATTTCATATGGGCCCCGGCTCCCTGCCCCCTTCCAAAGAAAGCCGTATTTTTCGGGACCTGCATCTTCCAGGCTCTGCTCTGTCGGAGGGCACTATGACCTGACTCTGTGCACCCTCAGTTCACAGTACACAGCGGGACCCAAAAGACGTGATGCGGGGAGTAATAGATCTGCAGAGCCATCCGGAGAAATCTAGGTAGGTTTATTTTATTTTTTTGTAACGTCTGATCTGAGGTCTAATTGGGGTCCGATCTGAAACTGATTGGGACTGGGGGAGTCAGATCTGAGACTGATTATATCAGATCTGGAGGTCCAACCTGAGGCTGGTGGGGTCTAGGGAGTCTAATATAAGGTTTATTGGGGATGGGGGGTCTGATCTGAGACTGATTCTGGGGGTCCAACCTGAGGCTGGTGCAGTCTGGGGAGTCCAATCTATGGTTTTATTAGGGCTGGAGGGTCCAATCTGAGACTAAATATATCTGATCTGAGATTGGGTCTGAAGAAATAGACGACAATAAATTAGAGGTGCTGGACTGGCACCCACAGTCCTTGGACCTCAACCCAATCGAACACTTGTGGGTAGAGTTGAAAAAAAAGTTGTATTCGTACCCAAGTGAGTCGACCAGTATGCACCAACATTGGGAACGTGTAGAAGAGACCTGGGAACAGATTTCAGTTGAGACATGCTTGAATCTGATTGAGAGCATGCCCAGAAGGATTCAGGCTATGTTAAATGCCAAAGGTAGATTTACAAAAATTAAATTAAAATTAAAACTGTAACATGACAAGAATCTGCATAACTAATTTTATGCTAAATAGTTGCAAGTCTAATTTATGTATCAGATAGCCTAGATATGAAATGATGGTAGTCTTACGGTCAAAGCTGTAGTGGATGGTGAGATATGGAGCCTGAAAGTCAAAAGTTCAAAACATTGTTACCCTTTTGCTCATCAGTGTATATCTTCCGGGAGTGTGGGCTTTAGACAGGACTTTACATAAAGACAAATCCCTCCCTGTCTCCGTTTTTTACGATGTTTTTTTGTAACCCTGTATGTTAACTGCCCAGTCATAGTTATCAACCAGCTATGTTTCTGTTGTTCCCACTATGTAATAGTCTAGTTCAGACATTACTAATTCCAGTTCACCAGTTATTACTCCGTCTTCTGGCATTACTATAAATACAATGAAGAGGTTTTTGTCTATTTTTTATCCTACAACTTACTTTGTTAACTGTTCTAGTCCCTCCTTCCATTCCTCCCCCACTTCCATTACCTCACCACAGAGACTGTCTTTCCTATTACCTCACCTTCCTATACTCAAATTACTTTCCCCCCAGTCCCTAGTTTAAACACTCCTCCGATGGCCTCTAGCCATCAAAAAAGTTAGCCCAGTTCTCCAGGAACCTAACCCCCCCCCTTTTTTTTTTAATAGGCTTTATTTTCATTTTCAAGTTAAAGGTACAAACCAAACATAAACACAGAGGATCCCCCATAATAGGAGAGACATCGATTATTACAATTAGGATACATAGCAAAATAATCGCCCATCCATAAGAGTCAGTATACATGTCAGTGGGATTCCCCACAACTTTCGTCCGCAGTCAAACACCATTCACTCTCACATTAACACGGGCAGTGACCTGGGCCTGTACTAGCTGATCTACATCAATATTCTGAAACCGAATTGGCACTCAACCAAATTCTCCAATCTTTCTGGAATTTCTCCGGACCCCTCTAGCCTCATACGTTAGCTTATACATGGATAGGGCCTCATTGATAAGTCGAATCCAAATCGACACTTCTGGCTTCTTGGGGGGTTTCCAGTTAAGCAACAGTGACTTCTGCGCATAGAACATCAGCAGCCTGTACAGAATCCTATCATATTTAGTTCGGAGTATATCAATAACCAAGCCTAGCAAACTAACTTCCGGGGTAACCACCGCTAGGAGTCCCAACCTGACATTAAGGTACCTGTGCAACTTCTTCCAGAACTCCTTAATAACCGGGCATTCCCAAATCATGTGGAACAGAGTCCCCCTCCCACCATTGCCCCGTGTACAAGTATCTGAGTCGAGTCTGCGCATATGCATAAGGCGCACAGGGGTGAGGTATATTCTATGTAGCCACTTGTTCTGAATCAACTGATCCCATGCACCAATAACTGACCTATTCCATGAGGCAGTCAGTTCCCTCTCATGCGAGGTCTCCAAGGTAGGTATGTCCGTCTGCCAGCTCAGAAAGACCCTCGTCAACGGTGAAGGTCGGGATGAGATAAGGAACCCATAGAAAGACTAAACCAACCTAAAACCCTTTTTCCTACACCAGTTCTTGAGCCACTTGTTAATCTCCCTAATTTCCAGCTACCTTTCTGGTTGTGTTACAGGAAGTGTTGAGCTGGTTCGGGTTCAGGTTATCTAAGAATTCCATAATGGATTCTGTTACCATGGACCATAGCGGAATTCTATGATGGCATGCACCACGGAAGCCTATAAGAGGCATTCCGTCATAATATGCTATGCTGACCATAGACTTCTATTATGATGAAATGCAATACGAAATGCCTCTTATAGGCTTCCGTGGTGCATGCCGTCATAGAATTCCGTTATGGTCCATGGTAACAGAATCCATTACGGATTTCTTAAATAACCCGAACTCCGAACCTGCAAATCGCAGGTTCGCTCAACACTAGTTACAGGTAGTATTTCAGAAAATACTACATTTGACGTCCTTGCCCTGAGTTTGCGACCTAAATCTCTAAAATCATTTTTAAGGACCCTCCACCTACCTCTAACTTTGTCATTGGTTCCAATGTGGACTCGCCAGCCCCTCCCAGTAATCTATAAACCTGATCCGCAATATGTCAAACTCAAGCACCAGGAAGACAATATATATCGGTCAATGGTCCTGGTCTTTGTGACAGATTGCCCTATCTGTACTCCTAATGATCGAGTGTCTGATTGCCAGCACCTGGCTGACCTGCCCTGCCCTCCTGGTTCCCTGCTTACTGGAGCTGACATTCCCCTTACTGACAGAGGAAGTGTCTTGCTACAGCAATGTTCTGCCTGGACTGACATGCCCCTCATTTGCCAACCTAGCAAACTTGTTGGGGTGTGCCAGATCAGGGCTAGCCTCCCTTGAGTTCTTCCCTTTACCCTGTTTTCTGTTACCCAGCTAGCTACCTCACTTATACAACTGTATTGCCTTCCTCAGAATGGTGATACAGTTAAATAGTTATTTTACTTACTTATATAGAGTCACCATATTGCACAGTGCTTTACAGACATACTCATCACTCACTGTCCCAATAGAGCTCAGATTGTAAGCTAAAGTATGTCACTGGAATGCGCAAGAAAACTGCAGTACCTGGAGGAGATCCACGCTAGCATGGGGAAAACATACAAACTCCATGCAGATGTTGTCCTTCGTTGCATTCGAACTCTAGAGGACCTTATTACTACTGAAGTCACTTAAGGGGTCCTTACTACTACTCGGAGCTTTATCACTACTAAGAGAACTATGGAACATTAATACTGTTGGTGTTACTGTGGGGGGAGAATATTATAATATTTGGCACAATATTGAGGGCATTACTACTAATGGGGGACTCAGTGAACATTATAACTGTAGCGGACAATATTACTAATGAGGGAACTATGGAAGAGAATTATAATTAATGGGACTTTATTAGTATTAGTATGTGGGGGACAATCTGCATGTACTATTATTTCTTTGGCGTAGTATTTGGGGACACTGGGGGGCACAGTATTAGGGTTAGCAGCAGGGGCAATGATGGAAAAGTGAGGAATCTAAATTGTCTGTGTGGCAATTTCTGCAGAGACGACACATGGCTGAAAGATGTCATCATGGCGGTCTGCCCCCAATGAAGAAGATGAGGAAAGAGAAACTGTTTGGTAGTGCTGAATGTAATGTCCATCCAGGGAGGTTGGATCAGGGTGGTGCAAAAATACATTTCACTTTCATCACAAAGCAAGTGGGCCATTTTTAAAATGCCAGGGCTGAATTCCAGTCCGAGTCTGGCCCTGGATACAAAGATTGGCAAGGATTTTAGGTTTAGCATGATATATTTAGAAATTTTACTCCAGGCTTAAAGAAAATGTGTCACCAAAACTTTCATCTGCCAGTTAAAATCAAATAGTAACACATATCCTTTTTTCTGTGTTTCTGTGTTTTTATTTTTCTGATTGCAGATTTACACATTATTTATTCTGTTTCCTGAACATGATTATGGGGGCGCCATCTTGGCTGAGCCTTTTTAACAGCATTTAGAGAGAATTAAGAATATTGCTTTATGGCAGCAACATGGGCCATAGTTACAGTGGTCTGGAGGGGACCTCTATGGGAGAGTTTTCTCGGAATGTTCTGTACCCTGTACAGAGGTTTTTGTACATGGAAAGAATATATAAGCTTTGACAATCACCTACTGTGAATGGTGGATACTGTCTTATCTATACACAGAGGTGATATCACTACAGGCATGATTAGAATGACAGATAAGGTAACTGGTGTAAAGTGCTCTGTAAAGCCCAAGAATTGGTGCCCATTATTAGGCTTAGTGGCCAGTGCAGAAACTGCAGGATTTTATGGCCTTTGTTTAAATATAGATATTGACATGGAAAATTAAAACTAACATCATCATAAAGTCTTTAAATCAGGTTTTATGTTTAACATAAAAACCTGATTTAAACAACAGGTCATTTTCTGATGACACATTTCCTTTAATGAGACAGAAACCTATATTTGGCTACATGTACGTGGGTGCAGGTTCATATGCAGTATATATTTGTTCCGTGCTAGCCAGTAAATAAAAGATGAAAAAAGACTGAGATTCCTTGTTTCAAAACTGGAATGTTGTGTGGATTTTCGTGCAGATTTCTCTGCGTTTCCGCACCAAAATCCGCATGTGTTACTTGCGGATCTTGTTGCCGATTTTGATGCAGTTTTGCCCCAGATCTCAC
This sequence comes from Bufotes viridis, assembly GCA_033119425.1. Classification (NCBI taxonomy): domain Eukaryota; kingdom Metazoa; phylum Chordata; class Amphibia; order Anura; family Bufonidae; genus Bufotes; species Bufotes viridis. Next base: position 119,753,858 of record CM065590.1, on the reverse strand, counting down.
CCTTTGCTTTGCAAAGGGTTAATTCCGCAGAAACCGTTGAGGAACATGCTGAGGAATTCAAAATCCGCACAGCAGGTCAATTTCTGCGCAGAAAATCAGTGTACATGACATTTCTCGAATCTCATTCACTTTGCTGGTACTGTATTATGCTGCTTTTTTCTGCACGAAAATCCATGGGGATGCCTTAATGTTACATAGAAAAATGTTTGAAGGACACCATAAGAATCAACCTCAGCCATTCACATTATAACATTTACAGCAGTGAGTTGCCTGCTGATTTATTCTGTAAATTGAATAGTTTTCTTTTACTTCTTCACACAGATGAAAAACAGATGTTTCACTTTAGTTATGTAAAACTGAGTACCACAGGGCATTACAGGAAAGCATACTGTCTTGGTCCTCCCACCAACATGAAACTAAACATACAGTAATAGATGTATGATTTTAACACTATATTGTAACATAACTACTTTGGTTTGATTGAACAATGTAACAAATATGCGACAAAAGAAAAACTGTTTTATTGTGGCATCTATGACGCTGGGTACTTACAATGTGCAATGTATGTCATATATTGTAAAATGGCACTGAACTTTCTTTGATAATCCTATATGGTCATCTGACCTCAGTGCATTCACCTAGTTTTAGAAATGGCACCACTAGGCTTCTGTATACAAGTAGTTGGTCTTTATAAGCACCGTTTAAAATAAAAAACCTAAAACCATTTTAGATTTCATATCTAGTTTACAATTGCTCCAAGGATAAATAAAAGCTTGATTACAGTATACACACGTCATTTACCTGACATATAGAGATAATTGAGATAAACTATAGCTAACTTTGGTTGATTTTGTAAATTTTAGACAGAATATTGGTTGACTTCTAAAATGTGTACATATTACAGTGCATTCATACAAAATGTTTTTGAAAGAGTTACTAGCACCAAAAAGGTATCATAAATGTCTGGTGAGCTTAGGTGGCATGGAAAACTGAACTTTCAAACCGGAGAAGTCCAACACAAAAACAACTTCATGTACCTCTGCTGAAACTGTCAACCATTTCAGCATCAAAGGTCAAATTGCATTCCAAAAAAAAAGTCCCCAAGTTTAAAAATGGCGTATTCACCATATGAAGGTAGCTCAGTCTACATACTATGTAAGAAGCCTGAGAAAGTGGTTGTGTTGAGCTGGAATAATGATCCTGTACCTTGCATATGGCATGAGAAGAAAGTGCTTTTTATTCATAAAAACATACTTATGAAGGGTTTGTACCAAAATTATGGGAAATCAGGAAAATTGGGCAAGGAACATTCATGTCTACTTATAAATCTTTGGTTTTTGTTGTTCTTTGGTTTGGCAAATTAATGAAGTAAGATCTTAATTTTCATTTTAAGAATGTCACCCAGTTCACCAGTGAGGTAGTCTCTGTCATGTTTATCTTCAAGCTGGATAAGCTCTTTCTCCTTATAAAGAGGAAAACTGCTAATCTCTAGGTCATAAACACCAGGGACTGGCTTCTTCTTGGTCAGATGCAGGTAACTGATTCCATCTTTTTGGTTGAGCCTAAATATGCCATCTTTGTTTCCAGAGTCTATTACATATCTATTGTGATGCTGTAGAGTTGTGAGCGCTGGAGTGAGCTCAAGAATACGGTCTCTGGTGTTTATATGGGAGATGTTAAAAGAAAGAATTGCTGGTTTTTCAAGATCCCAACTTGCGAGGTTAACCAAGGATTCCAACTCCAGTTTCTCCTAAGAATTACAAGAAAAACAAATGGTTCACATTCTATATAAAAAAAATGCTAAAATATTAAATATTTACATAGAAAAATAATTCAGAACATATAAGATCTTCAGCTCTGTTCATACTGTATTTATGCCTTATATTCTGTGATATTTCCATTGCCCTCAATGGGCAGAACAGTGCAGTCTAGGCACTAGGCACACCAGTAAAAAAAATGGATCTAATTGAAAATTTGATCTGAACAGGCCTATCATTTCTTCTTTAATCCAATCAAATGAATTACTAAATGTGAATAACTGACTGAAAGGGGTTGTGGATACTATTACAATACTGGTCGTCCACCATATACTCCGATATGATCATCAAAGTGAAGTCAATGATGATAGGCAATTATGTCTGCCAAGGGTATCTTAGACAATGGCACCTACTCTGGACCACAACACACTTTCTTCTTGTTTGAACATAAAAAAAAGTCCGATGTGGTTTAATAGTTTATATATAAAAATAGTTTTAATAGTTTCAAAAAAACTAATTATAACAACTTATCTGCTATTCACAAGATAGGGCATAAGTGTCTGATAGGTGGGGGTCCAACCACTCGGGCCCTGGATGGTCAAACGAACAAGGGCCGTGTTTCCCCGTTTGAATGGAGCGGCAGGGAGGTATGCATTTCTGCAACTTCATTCAGCTCTGTCTAGCTGCCTCCAGCAGTTCATAGGGTTGAATGGTGCGGCAGCGCACATGCGTGTCCTTGGTTTCATTCAAATGGGGGAACATGACCCCAATGCACATGGGTGTCCATTGCTTCATTTAGCTCTGTGAAACTGCCTGGATGGAATGGCAGCGTCCTCCGCTTCATTTAAATGGGGGAACCAGGGGTGTAGCTACCAAGGAAGCAAAGGAAGCAGCTGCTATGGGGCCCAAACTCAAGAAGGGGCCCAGGAGAAGATCAAATGGATTTATTTTCAGGGCCCAGGAAGCAGATAGTATGGTGCTCCTAGTCCTAGCACTGGTATTACTCATTGCTCCCTGGTCTTCTTCTCCGGGTACCTGCACTGTACTAAGAACAGGACATAGTATGCATAGGAGTGCACTATGACCCTGACGCTGTGCTGTGTCGTGCGTGCCTAGATGCAGTGCTGCACGAAGAGTGGAGGCCCCTGCGGGAGGAGAAGTAAGGTGAGTATTTTTATTTTTTTTGTTCTGTCTGCATTAAGGTTACTAAAAAAATGCAGTGGGGACCAGTCTGTTCTTGCTACGCCACCTGGGGGACACAGGCCCTCAATCTGGTGAATGGCAGAGGACCTAGCAGTTGGACCTCTGCTGATTAGACACTTATCGTACAACCTGTGGATAGGGGATACGTTTTTGTAATGGGATAATCCCTTTAAGGACTTTTTCCTTTTTATGCTGTCTGTACAGTTGGTTATAATTACCTCGTCCTCTGTAGCTGTGTCATTGGCACTTCTCCGTTTCCTCCCTCTTTTGGGATAGCCATTGATCTTACAATCGTAGCATGCTTCTGGGGATAAAGAGTTGTCATCTATTTCCCCACTGATGGCCATATCCTGAGCTCTGCTCAATCCTGCTCCAGTTACACAGTGTCTAAAAGAACAAAAGCAATTTAGATGATTATACCTCGAGAGTCAACACCTTTTATTTGTGGATTATAATCTACAAATGTCCATAGTTCAAGAAATAGAGTATTAACTCATGGAAACCCTGTGTTCTGCCAGCCCATTCTTATAATTGGTCTCATACACCCTTTTACCGTGAACGTGTCTGGTAGAATAGGAGGAGCTGGGTAGAACTTTGGGGGAAAGATTCACTTTAACCTCTTTAAGATCCTGCAATTTTTAATTTTTGCATTTTCATTATTTAGTCCTTGCCTTCCCAGAGCCATACATTTTATTTTTTTTCTTTATCCATATAGCCTTTGAGAGCTTGTTTTTGCGGGACAAGATGTACTTTCTAATGGCACCATTTAATATTACATATGATGTAATGGGGAAAAAATCCATATGGGGTGGAACAGGAAAAAAGCAGTTCTGCCATAGTTTTATGGGTTTTATATTTACAGCGTTCCCAATGCGGTAAAAATGACCTGTTAACTTCATTTTTCGGGTCAGTACGATTACAATGATACCATATTTATATAGGTTTCCCTGTGTTTAAATAAACCTAATAACTTGACCCTAACAACTTTTTTTGCAATTAGAGCTACGGAGCTCAGTGATGTCTCATATTTTGCGGGGTTATCTGTAGTTTTACACCTCTCCCATGTAAATATTTTATCATATCTTTCAATGGGACAACACTGAAGATCTGACACTTTGATACAATGTACAGTAGTCAGTGTACAGCTTGTATAACTGTGTAAACGTGGTGCGCCATCAAAATAACTCAACACACAGCCATTAATGTCTAAACCGCTGGAAACCAAAGTGAGTTACACCCCTAAGGCCCCTTTCACACGGGCGAGTTTTCCGCGCGGGGGCAATGCGTGAGGAGGACGCATTGCACCCGCACTGAATCCGGACCCATTCATTTCTATGGGGCTGTGCACATGAGCAGTGATTTTCACGCATCACTTCTGCGTTGCTTAAAAATCGCAGCATGCTCTATATTGTGCGTTTTTCACGCAACGCAGGCCCCATAGAAGTGAATGGGACTGCGGAAAAATCGCAAGCATCCGCAAGCAAGTGCGGATGCAGTGCGATTTTCCCGCATGGTTGCTTAGCAACGGGACTCGATCTTCATTATTTTCCCTTATAACATGGTTATAAGGGAAAATAATAGCATTCTTAATAAAGAATGCATTGTAAAATGAAGTGGAAGGGGTTAAAAATAATAAAAGTTAACTTACCTTAGCCACTTGATCGCGTAGTTGCGATCTGTCTTCTCTTTCAGCATCAGCTAACAACTAAGGACCTGTGATGACGTCACATCACATGGTCCAATCACATGGTCCATCTTACCATGGTGATGGACCATGTGATTGGACCATGTAATGTGACGTCATCACAGGTCCTTTAGTTGTTAGCTGATGCTGGAAAAGAGAAGACAGATCGCAACTACGCGATCAAGTGGCTAAGTTAAGTTAACTTTTATTAATTTTAACCCCTTCCTCTTCATTTTACTAAGCATTCTTTAGTAAGAATGCTATTATTTTCCCTTATAACCATGTTATAAGGGAAAATAATAAATTCTCCAGAATACTCTACCCGAAACCGGACTTCAGTGATGAAGTCCGGCTTTGGGTCTGGGTACCAAACATGGCGATTTTTCACACGCGCGTGCAAAACGCATTACAAATGTTTGCACCCGCACGGAAAAATCGCGCATATTCCCGCAACGCACCCGCCTCTTAAAGAGGCCTAAGTGTCAGATCTTCTGTGTTGTCCCATGAAAAGATATAATAAAAAATTTACAAAAATGTGATGGGTGTACTCACTTTTGTGAGATCTGTACAAGAGAAATAAGCTTATATTTTAATGGTATGGGCATTTTGGGACGCTGTGGTACAAATGATCTTTATTTTTTTATTGTTTATTTTTATTATGGGGATGGGGTGATTTTAGTTTTTGTATTTTTTTTATATATATATTTATTTTAAGTCCGAAGTGACAGGTTCCCTTTAAACTCTGGATGAAGCTACATTTTTGTGTATGCTGCTTACATACATGTGTATGCTGCTATTATGAAGAGGTTAACACTGGGTACATTCTGAGGAAGCAATGGTTGTCATGCCTGGCTGCCACTGTAGTTCAGTCCAATCAGTTCAGTTGGGGAAATAATGCAAAAAATAGCCAAAATAGCCAAAATATTGAAAGACAAATTACATATTTTTTATGAAAGGAGCAACAGACTGTGGTCTACATTTACCAATGTGAATGAACCTAGATTTTGGCGTAATTACACCAAAATGTAGCGCAGTTTGGCGCATCTAGGTTTACAGAAATCTGCTCCTAGTGTGAGAAGGGGGTTTGCATTAATGGAAAAGGGGTGCGGCTTCACAGGAAAGGTGGTGGCAAAATATGCATTATGTTGCACTACAATTCTGGCATAAAATTCTAAAACTAACCAATAGTTGATGTAGAGTCAGTAAAAAGTGTCTATCCCTGCACCAAATTATCAAGTTTACGCCATCTATCGGATTAGTAAATCTTCTTGTGTGTGCAAAAAGCAGAAGGAGGACAGTCGCTCTTAAATAATGATTCAGACATGAAGTTTGTCTAATCCCAAGACAGTTTTTCATCTTTGCACGGACAATAACTGGGAACTGAGAAAATGCTAGCACATGTGACATAACCCTTACGCTATACACTTTGTTCCAAGGGCGGTGGCACTAAAAGCTTTTTATGCCAAGAACAGTTTCTGAGAATTGTTCCCGGCAGCAGGAAAGTCTCTGCCTCAACATTCAGCCCACTATAGCATCTGATCAGATCTGTAGCTGTTCTTAAAGTGCTTGTCCGAGTTATATGAAAATCGCCCCAGTGCCCCTAAATGTGACAACACAATAAAAGAAATTATACTCACCACTCAGTCCTCCATCATTCCGGGCTTTACATCCAGTTTCCTTTTAGAAGCTGCAGTGGTGACCGTGCTGTATTCACCATGTGACCGATGGAGCCAATCACTGGCCTCAGTAGTACAAGTATTTGTTCTTTTACTGTTTTATTACATTTTGTAGTACTGGAGATATTTTCACATAACTCAGACAACCCCTTTAAAGTGAAACTCTGGCCATATTTTCATAATTATTCAAATAGAGCTACTATGGCTGTGTAACATACCATTCATTCTTTCAGTAGTTCCACAAATGTAAGTTTCCAATGTCCGGAACAGCAGCCTGCATTTGGACTAGTGCATGCAGAGTCTGAGCAGAGCAGGAAGTCAGCGTAGTGCGGCTTCAGCCAATAGCAGCAGAGCAGGAAGTGATGTCAGAAAAAGGGTGTCATTTTGTAAATGTCTCCTGTACAGCCCAGTAACATGCAGCAGTTTTGTAATATCCCGTGGTGTTAAAGGGAATCTGTCACCAGTTTGATGCTGCTAGGTTCTAACAGGTCTAGCACATACAAATGAGTCTCCATATTCACGAGCTCACGGCTCTCCCCTCCCACCTGCCTCTGGCAGTTTCTTTTCCATATGAATCGGCAGCAGGTTGCAGGAAAAACCAGGAGTTCATGGATATTCGGGATTCCTCACTATGCACTGGAGATGTTTAATACAAGATTTTGGCAAAATGACAAAACAGCTGGGTCAATTGAAGAAAGTAACCCAGCATTTTGCTAAGGGGATGTGTCACTAGTTTATGCTGCCCTTAGGACACCATAACTGACCAGAGAGAAAGAATGAATGGATTGAGTATCTAAATTGACCTGAGCATCTCCATTTTACTAACTGTGAAAGGTTATCCGGGACACTTAGAAATGTTGAGATGTTGCATGAACAAATAACAATCAGTTTTTAATTGAGGGGCTGTCTTTCTTCATTATTGGTAACATTCTAGGTCTTTGTTAAAAAAAAAAAAAGAAACAATGCTTACCCTTGTCCTACCCTGAAGTACCCCGGTGGACAGCCGCACACATAACCTCCTTCCGTATTGGAACAGCCATAGCTACATGGAGCCTGGGAAGAACCACACTCATTGATATCATGGCAAGAACCTCCAAAATGTTCAAACTGAAATCCTGTTGGACATATGCACTTAAAGCTCCCCAGGGTGTTGTGACATGTGGCTCCTCCGCATATTTGACTGCTCATGCACTCGTTCTCATCTGCAAGGAAACACCAGGTAAATTACAGTTTTTGAAACATGAGAATATATATTTTCCAATCTACTGCTGCATACCAGAAGGATTCCACTATAGCTACAGAAATGGAAGCAAAGCTTGGTAAAGAATATAAAGAAAATCTGTGATAAAAGCTTTTACATTTAATAATGCAAGACATTATTATTCTATATACTTTAGGGAATTTGTCAGCAGATTTATACCAATGACACCAGCTGATCTGTTACATGTATGCTTGGCAGCTGAAGACATCTGTGTTGATCCCATGTTCATATGTGCCTGCATTGCTAAGAAAAATCATGTTCTAATATATGCAAATGAGCCTCTAGGAGCAATGAGGGCGTTGTCATTACACCTAGAGGCTCTGCACTCTCTGCAAATGCTGCAACCTCTGCAGGATTTAAAGTGCAGGGGTAGCAGAGCTTCTAGGTGTAATGGCAACGCCCCCGTTGCTCCTAGACGCTCATTTGCATATATACAAAACTTCATTTTTCTCAGCAATGCAGGCAGATATGAACATGGGACCAACACAGATGCCTTCAGTTGCCATGTAACAGGTCAGCCAGTGTCATTGGTACAAATCTGCTGACAGATGTCCATTCATTTGTCACCTCCCTGGAATACTATTTGGAGCAGTGCTACATGAATAGTACTGCTCCTGCTAAGTTGTGATGGCTTATTCTTATAGTCATGCCCCCCAGGTCCCCAGCTATGTGCCCACAAAGCAAAGCTGGAATACATTGAGCCAAACACACATACTGGACAGGGCCTTCAGAGCACAAGCTCATTAGTTCTCTTAATATATTACAGAGGTGCTTTGTGGGCAGACACAGGGGGAGTACAAACATAAAAATTAATAATTCTAACTCAGTGTCGGCAGTGCTGCTAATGTAGTACTACTGCTCCCAATAGCACTCCAGGGAGGTGAAACACACATATAGATATAGGGCCATTTAACTCCCTACTCCTGCAGATACCATGTCTATAACTACATTCAGAGACGTCCTTACAAAATGCCCAGACTTATCAAGACAAAGAGGTTAAAATGACAGTGACAAGTTATAAGATGCAAAGGAAGGACGGGAATTATGAGTTAAGACGCCAAATGTTTCCTAAGGCTAGCTGCACACTAGCGGTGGCGATCCATCCATCCCCATTTATTATAATGTGGCCTGGTGGAGATCTGGAAAATATGCCGAGAATCGGCTGGAAGAAAACTGCTGCGTGCAACGGTTTTTTTCTGGGGGATTCTCGGCATATTTGCCGGAATGCGGCCGGATCTCTGCCCGGCATTTTTGTGCAAGTAATCTTAAAAAGTGCCAAAAGCTTTTTTCCCCCCCTTTTTGAAGCCAGAATTCTGGAGTGCAGGGCTTGATAAGGCCTTAAGCTGCTAAGTGCACATGTAACATGTCAGCCAGTTTCATAGGTACAAATCTGCTGACAGATGCGCTTTAAGGACAAAGTGGGAAAATAGCTTCCTTGCTGGCTTACATTTAGACCATTTTCCATGCCTAAAACAGGCGTAGAAAATAATGAATGTGATGGGCCTGCCGGCCCTGTGCCCTTTCCCGCCCACGTTTTTGGACCTGGTGTGAGTAGGGAAAAGTTGCAGATTGCAGCCACAATCTGCGCCAGAAATATGCCTAAGGCCCCTTTCACACGACCGTGACGCATTAGGTCCGGATGCATTCAGGGTGTGTTCAGTAAAACTCGAACCATTTTGCAAGCAAGTCAGTTTGGTCTGCGATTGCGTTCAGTTTTTTCCCGCGTAGGTGCAATGCGTTTTAATGAATTTTTCACGCGCATGATAAAAAACTGAAGGTTTACAAACAACATCTCCTAGCAACCATCAGTGAAAAACACATTGAGTCCGCACTTGCTTCCGGATGCAATGAGTTTTTCACGCAGAATATAGAACATGCTGTGATTTTCATGCAACTCAGAAGTTATGCATGAAAAACAACGCTCATGTACACAGACCCATTGAAATGAATGGGTCCGGATTCAGTGCGGGTGCAATGTGTTCAAGTCACGCTTTGCACCAGCGCGGAAAACTTGTTCGTGTGAAAGGGGCCTAATATAGGTGTATTTCTGGATAGTAAATAACCCCCTAAGTGTACTATTTATATAGTGACTGTGTGCCACTATTCACCTGGGCACTGTATATCTGGACAGATTCATTAAATGGGTTACCCCACTTCAAATATTTATCCCCTCTCCACAAGACAGAGGATAAGAGTCTGATCCGTGGGAATCTGGCCTCTTGTACATAGCTATCCCCAGCAGTTTGACATGGAGCGGCATTGCATATGTGTGACTATCGCTCCATTCGAACAGGGGAACACAGTACCCCCATTCTTGTGATTGGCGGGGGCCCTAACATTTGCAGGCCCACCAATAAGACACTTATTAGTGCTCATAAGTGCTTGTGGTTGGACAAGCCCTTTCATTTTTAAAGGGTTTACTTAGTTTCAAATTCAGAAACGGATATATCAAGGAAGTGATTTTCGACTTTCTGTTTCCCGCTCCTGCTTAGAACATGTATTATAACTGAGGTAGTGGAGAAGACAAACAGTATATGCAGGTTCTGCACCTTTAGTGCACGCAGGATAATGTTCGATATTGATTATGCCTGGTCATATGCTAATGGTAATATAGACCCTGTTATTGTAAATACCAGTATTATTAACAGACCTGCCCATCTCTGGTATTGTAATATATAAAAATAACTGGATCAATAATATTTTCGCTCCACTATCATAAACGGAAAGTTCAGTAAATGTTTTACAACTGAGACTAATATCAATGACATTAAAATCCCAAGTAGGAATACTCACCCACGCACTGATTCCACTGGTAATGTTGAAGATAGCCTTGTGGACAGCTACACCTATATCCACCCACGATGTTCTGGCATCCATGCTGGCAGCGATGGCTTCCATCACATTCATCCACATCTGGTTAACAAAAAAATTATGCATTTTTTTAATGTATTTTTAGGAACTATAAAGAATATGTCAAAGATGAAATGTTAGCAGAACAGCTATTTAATTCCCATTGTAATTGTAGATATCGAACAAAAAAATATAGTGCAAATCAAATACTTATGATATTTTGGCAGCCATATCGTTTAAGGTGCTACCAACACTACAGCAGGTGCCAGCCACGATCTTATTACACCAGCAAAATAAATTGTGCTGTTTCTCTTGGCTATTGTAACAATAAGATCAAACTCCTCTTCCAACTAGCTGTTAGGGACGTCGCTTCTGTGCTCCGCTCAGGATTTCATGCCCTAGGTAAAACTCTAAAATTGGCAATATTAAAATGATGCTGCGCTGTTTGTAAAGGCTCAAAAGCAACATATTTTGGAGCCCGGACAGAAGGGGGATTTGTGGTTATAACACAGGTCAAATCAGAAAGGAAAAAGGTGAGCTATTATAATAATTTAGGGGCTACTGTTATAACACAATGATTGGCACGGTGACATAAATTTGTATGTTCTTAGTGGGGATGTTAGTCACAATTGACTAACATTGGCTTTATGTCCAGCAATATGCCATCTTTGTGATAACTTTATTTTTTTCAGTTTGTTTTTACATTATGCAGTGTGTGAAAAAAGTCCTGTTTCTACCAGGAAACCATCAGTGTGCATCGTTTCCATTTACAGGTTATTATTGGTGGTATCTCTGTTTAGGCTATGTATTCTTGCTGTTGCTCCGTTCATTTGCACATTTATAAGCAGAACTGCATGGTTAACAAGAAAGTGTCACCACGAAATGCAGTGTAATCTGCAGGCGTCGTATTATTGAGCTGGAGGAGCTAAGTGGATTGTAATATAGTTTTGTGGGAAAAGATTCAGAAAAACTTGTAATTTAAAACATTTAAGTTCCTGAGTTTAGTTGTACACATGGTCCATATTATCAGTGACTGACAGTTATTTCTGCATATACATTTGCACAGAGAATGCTGTCATTCACAGATGAGACAGCCTCCATGTACAGCTATCAGTGACTGACGGCTATCCCTGTATACACACTTACACAGAGAATGCTATCAATCACTGATAACACCTTCCCTGTGTACAGCTATCAGTGACTGACAGCTATCTATATATACATACCTACACAGAGAATGCTATCAATCGCTGATACTCCACCATGTACAACTATCAGTGACTAACAGCTAACTCTGTATATACAATTACACAGAGAATGCTATCAATCACTGATAACACCTCCCTGTGTACAGCTATCAGTGACTGACAGCTATCTATGTATACACACTTACACACAGAGTGCTATCAATCACGGATAACACCTCCCCTGTGTACAACTATCAGTGACTGACAGCTATCTATATATACATACCTACACAGAGAATGCTATCAATCACTGATACTCCACCATGTACAACTATCAGTGACTGACAGCTAACTCTGTATATACAATTACACAGAGAATACTATCAATCACTGATAACATCTCCGTCATGTACATCTATTAGTGACTGACAGCTATATATGTATACACACTTACAAAGAGAATGCTATCAGTCACTGATAACACCTCCCGTGTAAAACTATCAGTGACTGACCTCACTCTGCACCTATCTCTGTATACACAGTTACACAGAGAATAATATCCATCACTGATAACAGCTCCCTTGTGTACAACTATCAGTGACTGACAGCTATCTATGTATACACACTTACACAGAGAATACTATCAATCACTGATAACATCTCCCCTGTGTACAGCTATCAGTCACTGACCGCTATCTATGTATACACACTTACACAGAGAATACTATCAATCACTGATAACACCTCCCCTGCGTACAGCTATCAGTGACTGACTGATATCTATGTATACACACTTACACAGAGAATGCTATCAATCACTGATAACCCCTTCCCAGTGTACAGCTATCAGTGACTGACAGCTATCTATGTATACACACTTACACAGAGAATGCTATCAATCACTGATAACCCCTTCCCAGTGTACAGCTATCAGTGACTGACAGCTATCTATGTATACACACTTACACAGAGAATGCTATCACTGATAACACCTCTCCTGTGTACAGCTATCAGTGACTGATAGCTATATCTGTATACACAATTACACAGAGAATGCTATCACTGATAACACCTCCCCCATGTACAACGATCAGTGACTGACAGCTATCTATGTATACACACTTACACAGAGAATGCTACCAATCACTGTGATAACACCTCCCCTGTGTACAACTATCAGTGACTGACCGCTATCTATGTATACACACTTACACAGAGAATGCTATCAATCACTGATAACACCTCTCCTGTGTACAGCTATCAGTGACTGACAGCTATCTATGTATACACACTTACACAGAGAATGCTATCAATCACTGATAACACCTCTTCTGTGTACAGCTATCAGTGACTGATAGCTATATCTGTATACACACTTACAATGAGAATGCTATCAATCAGTAAAAAGGTAATTGGCAAATGGGCCATATTGAGCTCTAAAAGAACAGAGATTTAAAAGGGATTTTAGAGGGTTTGAATTGATGACCTGTCCTCTTGAAAGGTTATCAGTATCTGATCAGTGGGGGTCCAACACTTGGAAACCCTGCAAATCAGCTGTTTGAAACGGCACGGGCATTGGCAGTAGTGTTGCGGTCCTTCTCAAAGCTTTGCCTACGTCATCTGATGGCACGTTCATCAGTCATATGGCCTAGTAGTAGCTTAGCCCTATTGGAGTAAATGGGGCTGAACTATGCTACCAAGCACAGTCACTATCAAATGGATGGCGCTGTGCATGGGGAACTGAGAGAAGGGCCACGCTATTGAGAGCGCCAGTGTCTTCTGAAACAGCTGATTGGTGGGGGTCCCGGGTTTTGGACCAACACCGATCAGACACTGATGACCTATTCAGAGGATTCTGGGTTCAAAAATCAAGGAAAACCCCTTTGAAACTATACAGTATATTAATCTGCTCAGCATCTTCTGCTCTAAAACATGCTGCCTGCTGATTGCACTGCATTTTGTGGTGACGGGTTCTCTTTAAAATAGTACAGGGGCATTACTAGGGAGCGCAACCTTGTGAGGATGCCAATAAGAGGCTTTTCACATCACATTTTTACCCAACATTAAACATATAGTCCAGCAAAAACACGTACAGTATACGTTAATAGATATCCTATGATGATGGATAACATGTATAGTACCCGGTTATACATAATGTGTATACATTACACATGGAACAGAAACATGATGTGAACAAAGCCTAAGCCAATTTGCCTTTGCAAGAGTATTTACATACAAGGCTAGGGCACCTTAAGTTTAAACTACAGCTCTACGAATAAAAAACTGCATTGCAGATTACTGTACTAATGCGCCTAGCTACTGCAACTGGGAAAGGGGGGTAATTGAAGTGTTAAAGAGCACATTAGGCCCCTGCTCCACTCTAGTACTCCCTAATGTTTTCTCAATACATATACACTTGTAAATGTGGGATTAGAAAAGCTAGACTGCTTGTTGATGGTTTCCAACCAGAAATAGAAGAATGTTAAGCTTCTTACAAAAATATGAATATATGACATATGAAAATAAAACAGCAGAAAACTGCAATAAAAATACAGAAACAAAGATTTTGTTACAAAATGTTTTTATAGTTTCTGAAGACTGCCAATATTAGTCAGAAATGGAACGTTATTTTTATTTTTATGTACACGTTTTAATATGTATACATTTTGTGGCAATTTTTTATTACTGCGTGGTACTTTTTTGAGTTGAAAATCATTTTTTAAATTGGTCTTTACTACAAATATGGAGCTCTTTTTTCTGTACAGGGCTAAGATGCTCTAATAGAGGGATCTGAATTTTTTCTCTGCTTGGTCAGCCAGCTAATCTGACGGGCTCCTTATCTCTGCTCTTTGACATTATAAACACTCATTATAGCTCAATCCTTATCTTACTGATAAGAATATGGCTGAAATAAGTGTTCCTCTTAGTAAATTAGAGATAAGGGGCACAACCTGAAAGTAAAAAGAAGAATTAACACAGATAGACAAACAGTTAACCCTTTGTGACAGACCTAGTCAATATTTTTTTTAATAAAGACCAATTGAAAAATGGATTTTTAGCCTAAGATGAGTAATATGCAATTGTAAACAAAATTTGCCTCTGAAGGTGTACATAGCCTTTAATATGATAACTTGATTCGTTTTAGACATGAATCTCTGTAGTATACGGCATTATATGTACAGTAGATTATGGGAAATATATTTGTGTCATGGAGAAATTACTATACCTTCACACGTCATTCCACTCTGATCAAGTGTAAATCCGCGCTGGCAATCGCAAGCATAACTTCCTGGAGTATTCTGGCACATGCCCTTAGCTCCACATAAGTTCACATCTGAGGCACACTCATTGTTATCTAAGGTATATAAGAGGGAAAATGAGACGCTGGACAGACACGTGGACCTCACAACCGTACGGGCTGACTACAATGCAATAGAATAAGAATGATGCCCCCTCTTCATGTGCTCATACAGGTGTATTCCTATGACAATGGTCAAATTTAAATTCCACTTTTTTTTTTTTTAAAGATTGATGCAATAATAAGAACAGAAAGCTATCAGTGTACTGTATCCTCACACCCAGAACAGCTGAATAAAGGCACTGTCCCTATGTTCAGGAGGCACACAATGACATCTACAATCCCAAAACCTCAATCCTTATAAAGCCTAAAACAGGAAAAAAGACATACAGACCAAGTCAAGTAGTATACGTGCATAAAAGGAACACAATATCTAAAGAGGTCCACTAGATATAGATATCCAGGCCATCATATCTTTAAGAGACTAACTAAACCTGTCACCACCCCTGACAGGTCTGTTTTAGTAAGCAATTTTATTACCCATAAAATAAGAATTCTGGAGCATATTTTTATAACACCGCGTTATGCCATTCCTCTGTTATTCCTTCAAGAAACTTATGAATACCTTGGCAACTGGGTGTGACCATGTGCCTTGCCAAAGGGGTGTGTCCCTACACAGTCTGACACTGGCAGCACTGACTGGACAGTGTGAGAGTGTGCAGTGACACACCTCGTACCAGTTAGCACATTTGTAGTAGGAATTACAGAGGGACAGAAGCAAACTTAATTCTTAGAAAGGATGATGCAGAATGGTTATATTATAGGAAATATAAGTATTTACTAAAGCAGATGTGTCAGGAGAGAGACAGGTCCTCTTTATACCTACCTAACCCCCCCTTTTCGGTACAATATAATTATACCTGGTTCCGCTGGCTGTTAATAAGGCTACCTAGTTACCTGTTCTGTATAGATGTAGCATTCGTTATCTCGTCAGCCATCATGCTACGCCATTAGCACATCGCACCATGGCTCACCATGCCTGCCAATAGTAGGTGTAGTAGAATGCTGCTCTAGAGCCATGGTGCAAGACTTGCCGATCCGCAAAACAGAGGTGCCGGCCATGTGATAGAAATGCCTATTCTTGTCCGCGATTGCGGGCAAGAATAGGACGTGCTCTATATTTATTGCGGGCCGCAGAACGTAACTACAGATGCGGACATCACAACGGTGAAATTGAAATGAATAGGTCTGCACCCAATACACAAAATTTCGGAATGGATGCGGAGCCATTCATACTGTTGTGCGAATGAGTTTTTAGGGAACAGAGTAGAGGGTGGTTTATATACAAGTTAATGTCAGGTAAAAAACGGTGTGCTGTCCGCATCTTTTGTGGCCCTACTGAAATGAATGGGTCCGCACCTGTTCCACAAAATTGCAGAACGGGTGTGGACCCTGAACTACGAGTGTCTGAATGTCTTAACAGCATGGCAAGCGGGTTGTCCAGATAACCAATGCTACATCTGTACACTTGTAATAAGGAAATGATTATACTTTATAGCGAATATCCTGCTCTTCTTTGTGGCTTTAAATGTCATGATTCCAGTTTTCCAAGCACAGGGAATGAGTGACATAACTTCTAAGAAAGCTACCATGGAGAGCTAAGTGTGCCTCTGGGGTATTCCACCAGGCTTCTTACCGTAATAATTAATGAACCAGAACTTGTTGACATGAAACCACATGTATTTAGCACATGAAATAGGAATTATAGGGTATACGGCGCTTCCTGTTCTTCACTGGAGCCATAATACATTTTTCTCAACATATTAAACTAATAAGAGGGAGCGCACTGACATAGAAAATGCTAATGAGTCAGAAAAACCTCCAGAAACTGTACCCAATACAAAAATACCTCCACAAATTTATCAAAAATAAGCTTTATTCAATACAAAAAAATACATAAGCATAAATATAGCAGCAATCGATACTCCAAAAGTGCTGCTATATTTATGCTTATGTATTTTTTTGTATTGAATAAAGCTTATTTTTGATAAATTTGTGGAGGTATTTTTGCATTGGGGGCAATTCAAGGTAGTTGGTATACTTCCATAATGTTCATAGTGGTATATCCTGGTTAGTGGATTAGGTGTGCATCAGAAACTGTAGTCATAGCAGGAACTTGTATGGGAGCAGCATGCAACTTGGAGCCGCAATAACAGCCGTGTGAATGAGCCCGAAGGGTACGGCTACATGTAGAAAATCTTCAGTGTATCTGGCCCAAATCCACAATCTGACCAAACTGTGCAGATAAAGTGGTGAATTTTAGAGCGTAGCAGCAGATTTCATCCTCTGCATTGTAAGAATAGCTTCACATGGAGGATTTGGGGCGCGGGTGCAGATTCAGTGGCAAAAACCGGGCCCAAACTACCTCCTATTTTAAGGCCAGGCTAAGAATTTTTGCCGCACGGTTTTCAAGACCGCACCAAGAATGTACAGGTTCTTTTTTGATGCGGTTATCGTGCGGACCCCTCGCAGAGCGGCAGAAGAAGCTTACTCGTGTTTTTGCTCCGTGACATGAAGTTAAGCCTAGAGTAAGTCCACATAAAAACTGATGGTAGAAAAAGCAGCGCAGCGGTTTCTGCCAAGGGATACGCAAAGGAGTTTGTTGCAGACAATATCCTCTGTGTGAACCTAACCAAAGAGTGAAATCCACCGCAGATAAAATACATGTGATAAAAAGCTGTGGCGGATCAATGAGCTGATCTGTCTCTGAAAACTGGCAGCAGAAACACCCCCAAAATGCACCAAATACCGCCAGCTATTTCAGCCCTTCCCCATTGACTTCAAAAGGGAACACAGCTAAAATACCTTTAGAGGTTTTAACAGCTGCATAAAAAACGTGACCATGTACACGTGGTCTCATTTTTCCGCTGATGGTGCCGTTTTTTGCCGTGTATTACACTGTGTAAAACAGCCTTTTTATGTGATGGAATATGACGCATATTTAATCTGTGTGAACATAACCTAATAATGACAATCAGAACAGTAGAACCGTTAACCCAGATTACTGTTCATTGAAACGTAGAATCCCAAATTAACAGACCTTTAAAGTAGCACTCCCACAAAAAAAAAGTATTCTCTGACCTGTTAAAAGGGTGAATTATGTAAACTGTACTGAAGGTAATTTTCTTACCAGTGACTGTATTCAAGTTAAAACCTCCCTTCTGATCCTCAGCTGTGTCATGTGACCCACACTCTCCACATAACACAGCATCTTATGTGTGGACAGGAAATCTATTTTTCTATGTATTCCTATGGTAGCCTCAATGTCAGTCTCATAAGAATGAATAGAGAAGTAACTGACATCCTGTCCTGTGTCAGCTGAGCATCAGAAGGGAGGTTTTAACTCAAATGCAGTCTCTGGTAAGAAAATACCAGTCACAAATACAGTCACCAGTAAGAAGATTACCTTCACTACAGATTACATCACGTACCTTTCTAAGAGGTCAGAGAATATTTTTTTTTACGGGAGTGCTACTTTAAAGAACCAGCACCTAAATAATTACACTCAGTTAAATGTTATATGTTGTAGTGGACAAGCACACACAGTAACATAGGAAATGAAAAGTAGACTTCATTCTCAAGTGCACTTACCAATACAAGCAGTATGGTGCTGGGTGAATCCAGGTGGACATTTGCATGTAAATCCTCCAATGGTGTTGACACAAATAAACTGACAATTGTGCTGTTTGGTTGCACATTCATCAAGATCTGAATAGAAAATGTAAAAATAATAAAGAAAATACATTTGTATTAAGTAATAAATAAAAGTAACTAAAGATACTTATCCAGGTGGGTATGGTTTAAATAAGACATGTCACCTCTTATATTTCCTATGAAATAACATTCCTGATTTTTGCTGATCCTCTGTTATTCCTCTTAAACAATTATGAATAACTTGATTACTGGGTCTTACCGGTTGGGGTGTGTCCCTATACAGTCCGTTACTATCCAGCCAGCGCTGTTAATATCACAGTGTATACCCCATTGAAAAGTTAAAATGGTAAAACCTAGTTGTCAACTAATTCATACATGTTAGCAGGAATTACAGAGGGATATCACAACACAGAGTTATGAGAAAAGATGCTCCAGCATTGTTAGTTCATGGAGAATGCAAATATTAGCTGTCAGGCCCACTTTAATCCATTTATCCACTCCTCATGTGTATATGTATTGCATCGTGTACATGTTTAAAGGCTATGAATACTTCTGCAACCAATTTTCTATTTTCCAGTGAATCTAAAGGAAAAGTAAATGCAGAGCCTTGATTAACCCCTTAGGCCACCATGACGAACTTCTATGTCATGGACTGCACCACATTAAGCCACCATGCTGTACAGGTTCGTCATGGCAGTAACCTGTCACCATGTCTGCATGGTTACAGTTCTGAGACCCCGGCTGTTACACACAGCCAGGGATCTTAGCTAACCGGCCCAGGACTAATGAGGGCAGTCCCGGGCCAGTGATCGCTCTGATTGGCTAGTCTGTATAGACTAGCCAATTATAGGATTCTGGGGCCGGCGAAGGGTTCTGATCCCCACAGATCGGGACTGTGGGGATCAGAACCTTGTATAATATATAAAGAATCATGTGTCGTCCCCCAAGCCTCCACCACCCTGTCACAATTATACAGATGGCGTGGACGGGCATTGCTCCCCCCCCCCCGTCCCGCCCATTCCTCGCCTTCCCTGCCACAATTATCATCAGGATGGCCGAGCGGGAGCAGAGTGTCAACTGTACCATACAGCTGATGTCAGCCGTTTAACCCCTTCCATGCTGCGCTCCGTAAGGACCACTGTATGGAAGGGGTTAAAAATGCCTTACTTTTTTCTGTATTCAGCTCCAATGCAGACCTATGTGTCTCTATGGTTTATATCATTAACTAGACTAAGGAGTGGCAAATATGTAAAATGCCATTTCTATACATAAACTGTACATTACCTTTACAGCTTCTCCTATCCTCTTGTAAAATGTAGCCACGAGGGCAGGAACACTGGAAACTGCCATCAGTATTTTTACAGATAAAGTTACAGGGTTTGGGAGACTGAGTACATTCATCAAGATCTGGAAGGAAAAGAACATTTCTCATAATGATGGGCTCATACAATCCAGAACTCATAGCGGTAAAATAATGAAGAGGCACTACAGAGATAATAGCCATGGAACCGTCTCTCTCACACCATTAATCGAAGTACAACAACGTGACTGGCCCTGATCTGAAACTGGTACTAGTGCCCTCTGGGGGCTTTACTGCCAACGTACCGATGCAAGAAGTACCAGTCACGTCTGGAATGTAGCCAGGATTGCATTCACACTTATACGAGCCTCTCTCGTTGATACATTGTCCATTCCGGCAGATACCATGTAGTACATGACACTCATCTATATCTAAAAAATAGAAGAAAAATGAGGTGAAGAAAAATGTTGATACTGTACAATAACTGTAATAAACCAGACAAGTATCCAATATCACAGCTTGAATTCCGCCATTTAAAGGAATTTCTTCTTCACAGATTTAATAACAGCTGCAACCACAGATTATAGGCCATATGCAACTGAAAGAGGAGCTGTCACCACGCAATGCAATCTGAATGCATCAGGTTAAAAAGATGTGGAAGCTGAGCAGACTGATACATAGTTTTATGGTAAAAGATTTACTCAAACCTGTGATTTATACATTTATATCTCTGCTTTTTCTACCTCCTGTGAACAGTTATCAGTACAGGGAGGAGGTATCAGTGACTGACCGCTATCTCTGTATACACACTTAGGCCTCATGCACACGACCGTATGTGTTTTGCGGTCCGCAAACCGCGGATCCGCAAAACACGGAAGCTGCTCTGCGTTCCATTCAGCAATTTGCGGAATGGGCGGCCCATTATAGAGATGCCTTTTCTTGTCCGCAAAACGGACAAGAATAGGACATGCTCTACTTTTTTGTGGGGCCACGGAACGGAGCAACAGATGCAGACAGCACACAGAGTGCTGTCCGCATCGTTTGCGGCCCCATTGAAAATATGCAGGTCGGACGCGAACCAAAACAACGGTCGTCTGCATCAATCACTGATAACACCTCCTCCATGTACCAGTAGCTGTTCACATGAGGTGGAAAAAGCAGAGATATAAAAGTATAAATTACAGGTTTTACTAAATCTTTTACCATAAAACTATGTATTAGTCTGCTCAGCTTCTCCTGCTCTGTAACATGCTGCTTTCAGATT
Source organism: Bufotes viridis (assembly GCA_033119425.1). Lineage (NCBI taxonomy): Eukaryota > Metazoa > Chordata > Amphibia > Anura > Bufonidae > Bufotes > Bufotes viridis. The sequence goes on along the minus strand of CM065590.1, from coordinate 119,732,664 downwards.
CCATTATTTTATAGTGATCAATCCTCTTTAACCTGGTCATTGTTAATTCAACTCTGCTATTCTTGTTGCAACTCTATGCACTTTGTACCCACGTTGGCAGAAATACTGACTGGGTGACTGGTTCATACCTATTAATATTCCCTCACTGTATATGCTGTATACAATGAGAACTTTTGGGGTCATTTATCAAGTTGGTGTAAAGTAGAACTGGCATAGCAACTAGAGATAAGTGAATCGAAGTTGACAAAGTGGAACTCGTTTCGAATTTCAGGAAAAATTTGATTCGCACCAAATCCGAATTTCCTCACGCTTCGTGGTAACGAATCACATTTTTTTAAAAATGGCTGCTGCATGTGTTAGGACATGGAGCAAAGAACTCTGGGAACGAAGGATCAACCACAATGCCATGCATGCAGCCAATCAGCAACCAGCCCCTGTGATGTCACAGCCCTATAATTAGCCTCAGCCATTTTGGATTCTGCCATTTTCCAGTGTACTGGGAGAGACGTTAGCAGGCGTTACGGACAGTGCTAGGAAAGACTTCATTGTGCTAAAAAAACGATTTACAAGTTCAAGGAAAGATTAGTCAGGGTGTAGGGATCTACATTATAAAAAGAGAACAGGGTGCAATAGGAAAGTGTACAGCCTGGGTAATAGGAGGGAGTCTATGGTGTAGATAAAGAAAGTATACGTACGTCCCATCACCCGTTCTGCGGTGAATTGTGATTGTTATTTTTTTTTTTTGTGGTTTAGAAATAGGAAAAAAAGGAGAAAATATATGTCATAATAGGCATTCAGCGGTGAAGTTACATTGTACTACAGCCATTTACGTGGTGTATTAATAGGAAAGATACGTACGTGGTGAATTGTGATTGGTATATTTCTTTTTTTGGGGTGTAGAAATAGGAAAAAGAATACGTCTTAATTTCCGTTCTGCGGTGAATTGTATACATTTTTTTGGGTGGGGGAGTTTATTAATCAGAAAAATATATATATATGTCTTAATTGCCGTTTAGCGGTGAAGTAACATTGTACTACAGCCTTTTTTGGGGGGTATTATTTTAAATTTAATTTAATTCTTTTATACAGTATGTCAGACAAACAAGTGACAGGCCCTTCAAAGGGAACAGGCAGTGGCCAAAATGTTTCTGTTGCAGGCAGAAGAAGGGGGGGGGGGGGTGGAGTCGCAGCGAGAGGCCTGAGTTCCCGGTGTCATCTAGTGGTCGTGTCTTGACCAGCAACCCAGCAGTGCTTGAATGGTTGACTCGGTCTTGGAGTTAGTCGCAAGTGACATCAGACACCCACAGCTAAAAGTCGGTGGGTTTCTATGACACAACGTTTAGTTGGCATGGCGCGGGAACAGGTCCTGTGCCCCCACCTGTCCTGAACCTTCCTCTGTCATTTTCACTTCCCTCAGCGCGAGAAGTATTATATGCCGTAGGCTCGGCTTCACTTTTCAGCTACTAGAGGACAGTCAGCAGCTACATCTGCATCCGACGCTTCCTCCGGTAGGCGGGCAAGTAGTGATGAGGAGAGTCGCGTGAGAGCAGGTGTTGGGAGCGGTCAGGCTCCTGGCCCTGTGACCGTTGAAGGGGAAATCAGTGACTTGCAGACAGTAGAGGATGATGATGTAGCTGGGTGAAGACGGGGCTTCATCATCATCATCAGGAGAAGAGGGTGGCAGCTTGCGCATGAGGCAGCGGCTGAGCCAGCAGGGTGGCAGCAGTGGGAGGTTGAGAGCAAAATGTGCCCGGGGTAGACTACCCCCTTCGCAGGAGCCTACCAGCCCAAAAAGTAGCGGGGCAGGGGTTCACGGAGGCAGTGGTAGCATGCAATCAGCGCAGAGTGTTGGTGGGAAATGCCATACTCAGCGGTGTGGCAATTTTTATTAGGCCGCCGGAGGAAGTGGACATGGTCATTTGCTGGATTTGTGGGCAGAAGGTGAAGCGTGTCCAGGGTGCCAATGTTGCCACCACGGCCCTGCGTCAACACATGCAGCATCACCATAAAGTGGCCTGGGAGAACCATGGCTCCGATATGGTGGTCCAGCCTGATGCAGCAACCGCTGCATCCCCCAATGGCACGCACCCAATTTCATGCAGTCAAGGCTCCACCACCTCAGCCGAAGGGAGCTGTCTGTCCTTCCCCTCATCTGCTGGTCCAGATGCTTCTGCTCCTACTCCCCATCAGTCATTCCATCAGCAATCAATCACCAAAGCAATTGCCAAAAGACAACAGTATAAGTGCACTCATCCAACGGCACAGAAGCTGAATGTGCTCCTGGCCAAGTTGCCGGTGCTGCAGTCCCTCCCTTTCCAAGTGGTGGACTCTGCAACTTTCAGAGAACTGATGGCTTGTGCCGAGCCGAAGTGGAGCCGTGCACGGCAGCGCCGACGTGTGGAGCTGTAACTACGGGCAAGGACAATATATGTCCTTTACGGCCCACTGGGTAAGTGTGGTTCCTGCCCAGACACACCAGCAACTTGGCCAGGTGACGCTGCTTCCGCCTCAACGTTCTCACGCCGTTGGTCCTGCGACAATGTCCGCCTCTGCCTCCTCATCCTCCACTGCGCTCACATTCCACTGCCATGGCTGCTGGGGGGGGGGCAGGAGTAGTACCAGCTCCATCAGCAGCAATTTAAGTCTAGAGTCGCTGATGAGCAGTTTTCTTCACCCACCTACTGAAGAAACTACTCACCACCAGCCGCAGCTACACATACAGAAGAACCTGAACCAGCAGGTTTTGGAATACCTGGAGTGCACCCTGCCACCCCACATCAAAGACCCCTAGACTACTGGGCAGCCAAACTCGATTTGTGGCTTCAACTGGCCGAGTTTGCCCTGGACAAGCTTTCCTGCCCGGACAGCGGTGTGGCATCAGAGCGGGTGTTTAGTGCAGCGAGGGCCATAGTTACCCCAAGAAGAACTCGCCTGTCCACCCAAAATGTAGAGAACTGACCTCTCTGAAAATGAATCTGGCGTGGATGAGCCAGGATTTTCAAACACCAATGCCTGATGCATCAGACTAGATCATCCATGGTGCTACACCAACATTTTGACAAAAGAGACCTGTTTCTTCTGGCTATCTGCTTCAGCTAGTATTCTGATGCTACACCTGCTGCCAGGTGCTCCTACTGTCAGCCACCATCTTAAGCTGGTACTGTTATTGCCCCCCACCTACCCACTCTGTCACTGGGACACTCTGTAGTCTCCTCATGCTGCTGCCACCTCACCACTCTGTGATCTCCTCATGCTGCTGCCACCTCACCACTATGTCTCTGGGCCACTCTGAAGTCTGCTCATGCTGCTGCCACATCACCACTATGTTACTGGGCCACTCTGTGGTTTCCTCATGCTTCTGCCACTTCACCACTCTGTGGTCTCCTCGTGCTGCTGCCACATCACTACTCGGTGGTCTCCTCATGCTGCTGCCACCTCAACACTATGTCTCTGGGCCACTCTGTGGTCTCCTCATGCTGCTGCCACATGACTACTCTGTTGTCTCCTCATGCTGCTGCCACCTCAACACTATGTCTCTGGTGGTCTCCTCATGCTGCTGCCACATCACTACTCTGTGGTCTCCGCATGCTGCTGCCACCTCAACACTATGTCTCTGGGCCACTCTGTGGTCTCCTCATGCTGCTGCTACATTACCACTCTGTGGTCTCCTAATGCTGCTTCCACATCACCACTCTGTGGTCTCCTCATGCTGCTGCCACATGACTACTCTGTGGTCTCCTCATGCTGCTGCCACATCACCACTATGTCACTGGGCCACTCTGTGGTCTCGTCAAGCTTCTGCCACATCACCACTATGTCTCTGGGCCACTCTGTGGTCTCCTCATGCTGCTGGCACATCACTACTATGTCATTGGGCCAATCTGTGGTCTCCTCATGCTGCTGACACATCACCACTATGTCACTGGGCCAATCTGTGGTCTCCTCATGCTGCTGCTACTTCACCACTCTGTGGTTTCCTCATGCTGCTGCCACATCACTACTCTGTGGTCTTCTCATGCTGCTGCCACCTCAACACTATGTCTCTGGGCCACTCTGTGGTCTCCTCATGCTGCTGCCACATCACCTCTCTGTGGTCTCCTCATGCTGCTGCCACATCACCAGTCTGTGATCTTCTCATGCTGCTGCCACTTCATCACTACTCTGTGGTCTCCTCATGCTGCTGCCATATCACCACTCTGTGGTCTCCTCATGCTGCTGCCACTTCATCACTCTGTGGTCTCCCCATGCTGCTGCCACATCACTACTCTGTGGTCTCCTCATGCTGCTGCCACATCACTACTATGTGGTGTCCTCATGCTGCTGCCACCAAAACACTATGTCTCTGAGACACTCTGTGGTCTCCTCATGCTGCTGCCACATCACCACTTTGTGGTCTCCTCATGCTGCTGCCACATCACCAGTCTGTGATCTCCTCATGCTGCTGCCACTTCATCACTACTCTGTGGTCTCCTCATGCTGCTGCCATATCACCACTCTGTGGTCTCCTCATGCTGCTGCCACTTCATCACTCTGTGGTCTCCCCACGCTTCTGCCACATCACTACTCTGTGGTCTCCTCATGCTGCTGCCACTTCATCACTCTGTGGTCTCCTCATGCTGCTGCCACATCACTACTCTGTGGTCTCCTCATGCTGCTGCCACATCACCACTATGTCACTGGGCCACTCTTTGGTCTCCTCATGATGCTGCCACCTTACCACTATGTCATTGGTCCATTCTGTGGACTTCTCATGCTGTTCCCACCCTCCCCACTTCATGACTTGGCCACTATTTTGCCTTTTTGTCCTGGTTGACATCCATCATCATTTATTTGACCCTTCTTCTGATCCGTCAGAAGGAAGGAAAAATGAGATGCACAATGGATCCTGTCTATGTAGCAGCTGTAAGGCCTGTATGGTCCCATCAGAATTGGCTTATGATTTGGTAGCCAAAAGCAGGAGTGGGTACAAAACACAGAAGACATGCAAATATTCTATTTACGTGTCATTTCTGTTTTGGATTCACTCCTGTTTTCTTTGGCTTTAGCAAAACTGATGGAATAGTGACCAAATGCTGACCGAGTGAAGGCGGATGCTCAACAGACAGGATCCGTTTTTTGGGGGTTATTGTTCTGACGGATCAGAGGATGGGCAAAATAATCAGTGATGTCTACACAAACTTACTGCTGACACCCTCTCCAGTTTGTCGGGGGGCTCTACTTGTATAAGTGTTTAATAGAACAGGTTCTGTAGACATCTATGTGGAATCAGCTGACGAGGGTGTAAAACGAGTGCGCTTTTTCTTGACGCTAACATCGACCTGTAAAGCTGAGTTCACAATTGAGTTATTTGGTCAGTTTTGGCACCGTAACTGCCCAAATAAGTGAAGTGCGCAGTGATTCTAAGAGTGACACCTGTCATGTGCATGTCATACTGACTCACAGTATTGTTTCACTACCACAGCAGACTCCCTTTGTGTGCTAATGCAAGGCACAGTGTTCTACACCACTATACAGGCTTTCTGCAGCCAGGAAATAGCTGTTTTTAACACGATTCACCACAAATGAATTCAGATCGAATCTTTTCGGAAAATTCGTCGAACCAACTGAAACTATATTTTGAGAAATTCGCTCATCTCTAATAGCAAACAATCAGATTCCACTTTCATTTTGGACAGCTCCTTTGGAAAATGAAAAGAGGAATCCGACTGGTTGTCATGGGCAACTAAGCCAGTTCTACTTTACATCAGTTTGATAAATAACCCCCTTTGTGCCTATTGTGCCACTTGCCTTATTCTCCTTTGATTGTAAGCTCTTACAGACAGGGTCCCTTCATCATTATTTGACATTTTGTATGCTGATTGCTTCCACTTAGGGCTCATGCACACAAACGTATTTTCTTTCCGTGTCCATTCTGTTTCTTCTGCGGACCGTATGTGGAACCATTAATTTCAATGGGTCCACAAAAAAAAAAAGGCGGTTACTCCATGTGCATTCTATTTTCATATGTCCGTATGTCCGTTCCGCAAAAAAAAAGAACATGTCCTATTATTATCCGCATTACGGACAAGGATAGGACTGGGATAGGACTATTAGGGAACAGCCGTTCCGTTCTGCAAAATACGGAATGCACACAGATGTCATCTGTATTTTTTGTGGACCACAAAATGCATACAGTCGTGTGCATAAGCCCTTACAGTGAAGTGCTGTGGAATATGCAGAAGGGTGACTTGAAGCTCCCAAGACCCCAAGTGCAAGATCTGTAAGGTCAGGTGACTGCATGCAGTTTTGGAAACCAAAACCAAGAGTGAATAAAAAAAAAAAAGAGAAGTTATATCTGTACTTTATGCTTTCTCTCCTTTTATGATCCACTATTGTCCTTTACAATATAATAATATAATGATACAAGGTACATACCTTCTCCTCCTGTTGTGAACCCTCGTCCATAAGGACAAAGCTTTTTAAACTGTACTGTACCAGGGAAGGGGCAGATCTCACATGTAATACCCCATCCTCTGCCTGAGTTACAACAACATTCGGACTTGGTGACGGAGTTCTGGGTGGAGGAACCAAGTTGACACATGGTATGTAGAACTTCAGTGAAGCAATATCCAAGCCTGTTATCTGATGCAAAACAAAATATGGGAAATAGTAGTGGAGGAAAATCAGGGAGCGCTACACACATACAGTACCATTATTTTTTTTTTATAGTCTTCCATGAATGGCGTTAAATATTTTAGGAGTTATCTGCTTTTAAAGCCAACTTTTTAGAAGATACCCCCAAAGGTAAGTTTCACAGTGGATGGATCCCACAACAATCGGCTGTAATTCACACAGCAGAGAAAATGAAGCATTACACAGTTCACACTGAGATCCATGGGATGCTTGTGAAATACACATAGTGGGTCCTCCAGGACGAGACATGCTATTTGCAACAGCTCTCTACTCTGGATACTAAATGATGATCCTAAGTGGTAGGCCCACATCTATAAACCCTTATTATTTCCTTGTAAACCACTTTGGAAGCAGTGCACTCAGCTATTTTTGTCAGTCCCATTGAAATAAATGTACAGCGCAAGCGCAGCCACCGCTCCATTCACTTCAATGAGACTGACGGAAATAGCCGAGCCAGCGCTCTGCTATTTTCGGCATTCCGATAGAAATTGAGGGCGGTGCACCCTCCTTCACTTTGTGGGCTCCGTTTTAAAGATAGATGCGGGTCTCTAGCGATATGCCCCCAGTGTCTGAGATGATACAACCCCTTTAAGGATAAGCCATCACTAGCTGATTGGCGGGGGTCCGAGACCCTGCACCTTTGCTGATCAGCTGTTTAGCAATAGCTCCAGTGTCAGAAGCAGAGAGCTTTTTAGTGGACTGAGCTCACCACTGCAGCACTACTCCTACAAAAGTCAGAACGGTGGACAGGCCCTATAAGGCCAGTCTTAGATGTGCCAGTTTACTGTGGGAAACACGCTTTGAGGGGAAGCGTGATTTCCCGTCCTGAACTCTGACAGGACCTCACGGCATTTCACTGATTTACAATGCTGTGTGTCCCTGCCAGACCTCAAATCTACTGAATTACATTGGCATTATGTCAATACAATTCAGTGGATCCAAGGTCTGGCAGGGACACACAGCATTATAAATCATTAGAATGCCGTGAGGACCTATTAAGAGGAACAGAGTTCAGGACAGGAAATCACGCTCCTCCACACAGTTTGCCACAGTGAACTCACTAGTCTGAGACTGGCCTAAGTATACTGTAGGTTTTAGGTATGCTTGATATTTACTGGACTACAATTGTGCATGAAACTTAAAAATATAAATGTATTTCCCTGGTCATTACAAGGGTTTTTATACTCACCAATGCATTCTGTCTCAGTAATACTGGCATTGAATCCATCCACGCACTCACACTTGTAACTGCCCACCGTGTTCAGACATTTTCCATTTTCACATAATCCAGGTTTACTGCACTCGTTCAAATCTTATGAAAAAAGAACGTTATTATTATACTGGGCCAAAACATCAGAAAGCTAATCTCTACACAGAAAAATCACACTAAACTATAAACAGGTCTGCGGTTTAATCAGCTCTACAGCTCTTAACAATTATTATTATTATGTACATGGACTACTCTGCAAACCTACTCAGACATCATTCTTTTATGCCAAAACCTGGTCTCTATCTTAGGCCCATTTCACATATGCCTTTTTGCTTTCCGTCCTAGAGTTCCGTCCTCAGGGCTCTAGGACGGAAAGATACTGATCAGGATTATCCTAATGCATTTTGAATGGAGAGAAATCCGTTCAGGATGCATCAGGATGTCTTCCGTTCAGTATGTGAACGTTTTTTGGACGTTGACAAAACCGCAGCATTCCGTCCAAAAACCCGGAATACATGCCGTAGCGCCGGATCAGGAATTAATGCCCATTGAAGTGCATTAATCCGGATCCGGAATTAAGCTAAACGTCGTTTCAGCGCATCGCCGGATCTGACGTTTAGCTCTGCGCATGCGCAGCAGCAGTTCCGATCGGGGCCCCAGTGTAAGCTGGGGCTCCGATCGGTTACCATGGCAGCCAGGACGCTACTGAAGTCCTGGCTGCCATGGTAAGTACTCCGCAGCAGTGTACTTACCTGTGCTGCGGCCTCCGGGCGCTCCTTCATGACGTCACAGGTCCGGGCGGCGCATTGATCTATGCACCGCAGGGACCTGTGACGTCATGAAGGAGTGCCCAGCGGCCGCAGCGCAGGTAAGTACACTACTGTGGAGTACCATGGCAGCCAGGACTTCAGAAGCGTCCTGGCTGCCATGGTAACCTGAAAGCATTTCGAAGACTGATCAGGATCCTGATCAGTCTTCTATGGCTTTCAGGCGACTTGCGTTCTGACGGATCCGGCGGGACGGAAGTGCCCGCCGGATCCTCAGAACGCAAGTATGAAAGAGGCCTTACAGAAACGTTTTATAACATTGGCTTACTGACTCTGAACAGGTACTTCACCCATCTGGAGTCAACCTCACTTACCCATGCATCCTTCACCATTGGGTCTGCGCTGATATCCTGGTCCACATATACACATAAATGTCCCTATCAGATTCTTGCAGGTCATCTGCTTTTCTTCACAATCATGAAGACCTTCTTCACACTCATCTTGATCTAGAGAAGAGAAAGGAATATTAGCAAAACTGCCTCTTCTCCTGTGCTGGCAGATTTCTGTTCTCAGCACTCAGAAGACATTGTGGGACTCATTATTTTGGATTTAGCATCAATTTTCATGGAAGGGCAATTGGTTTTACACAATTTTTTTGGGACTGAATACAAAATAGAGTAAAGTAGGGACTGTGAATACAAAGTAGAGTAAAACTATGCATACATGAAGAGTATATCTCGATTTGTCACCGGCTAAAACTCTGTTCATCCTAGGAGACACTTACCCCTGCACATCCTTTTGTCTTCTCTGAGCACATATCCGGCTGGACACTTGCATTCATATGAACCGTAGGTGTTCACACAGCGGAAAGCACATAGCAGGGGATTCTGAGCACATTCATTAACATCTGTAAACAGAACAGTGTGTTAGCAGGGAAAAGGAAAAAAAATCCTATAGAATCTATAATTTTCCATATGTACCTCTAGAATGCAGTTTTATTCCCTGCAGTGTAAAAAACGAAACTCTGGAAGTCGTCAACAAGCTGCTGACAGATCTTATTATTCTCACGGTGTCTCCATTTAGTGCTTTGAGTGCCTAATCAACCCGTGTTCAATTCTGAATATGCTGGCAGTTTGATTGGCACTTTGATACATTAATACTCGCATAGCCAGGCACATTACCACATTAGTACACCAAGTATTACAGGAAGTATTCATAGAATAAATATAGATTAATAGAAATTCGGTGGGAGATTTATCAAAACTCATGCAACGGGATTGATCCTTTAATTTTCCAAAGGAGCTCTGAAACATGAAAGGTGGAATCTGATAAGCTGCTAAACCAGTTTTCCTTTGCACCAAATTTGATAAATCTCCCCCGTAGATGTTACATTTGCTGACTATATAATTCACTGTTAAAGAGTGAAAGCTCCAGAGTCTCAGTAACAGATTCCATTATTAATAACATAAAAAAACAGCACAGCCATGATGAGACCGTAACAGAAACCTGACGGTCCTGCTAAAAGTGGGATCTGTTGGGCGGCATTGGTGTCAACCATGTAACTGGTCCAGCACTCTATCAGTTTCATTCTTCTACTTTTATGATGCAGTGGAAGAAGGGAACTGCTGAATCCAGAAGTGAATAGAGACTATGGAGAAAATGTATCAGGCACTGCACTCCAGAAATCTGAGTGGGAAAGTTGTGTAACTAGCCTGTTCAGTTGATTTAAAGGAGTATTCCGGTTATGTGAAGTTATCCCAATCCACAAAATACGGGGTAATTATTAGATCAGAGTGGGCCCTATCACTGGGACCCCCACCAATCACTGGAACGGGGACCCCATATCCAGTGGCCAGTTGGGCATGTGCAAATACGTTCTATTCATTTCTATGGGAGTTCCAGAGATAGCCGGTGTTCTGCCCAGCAGAGTTAGAAAATGATTATAGTTCATTCTGCCAGGGTAATTCTGAAGTGTTTAGAGAAGTCTCCAGGACACATCAGCAAAGCTGTCCTATGCATGTCTCCTTCTCAAACTCTACCATCCTTGTAAAAGCATATCTAGTGAGAGATGTTGTGTGTTGCAGAGCTGTTTAGCTAGTTGTAATTGTTACTTAGGAAGTTGTTATTACTGTTAGCTAGCCATGCAATCTTATGTACAGGCAGCCATTTTACCATGTGCTTCAGTGTTAATGTAATGTTATATTATTATATAGATATATATATATTACATATAATTATATATATATATATATATATATATTTATATATTATAGAACATGCAACGCTATGCTTATACATGTTATTTTTATTCTTGTAGTTTTACCAAACAAAACTGTTTTACCAATCAATCAATGGTATATAATCGATCAATCAAATATGTACGATCTGTTGACCAATAAACAAGTTAGACTACAACGAACAGTCCTCTTATTAGGAAGACAGGAATGGTTTATGCTGAATGTCAGACTGCACACATTGTGAACGTGTAAAAAGACAGAACAGCTGGAATACCCTTTTAAGCCAGATCTATCAGCTATGATTTTTTCAAAAGTCTCAAAAATAGTCAATCTTACTCCAGTCAAGGGATGGTGTAGAAAGTGGAGTAACAGGGTTTGTAAACAATATTTTTTATTTGGTGAAACTGGAGCCTAATAAAACAGCAAAACCACTTACACTCACCGTCTGAGGCCTTTCCAATCCAATGCCACCACTCAGTCCTATCCCCAGACTGCAGCTAGTGACATATTGCTGTGGTTGCTGCAGTAACATCCCATATACCACTGCTGCCAATCAATGGGCTAAGTCATCATGTGCCATACACAATGGAGCCCTGTGATTGGCGTCAGCAGTATACAGAATGTCACCACTGCAGTCAAACAATGCATCACTGGCTGCAGCTCTAGGAAGGTGACTGGATTGGAGCAGGAGCAGGAGCAGGAAGTTTTTTATTACTTTACATGGCTCCTGCCAATTTAATAAAATAAAAACTCAGGGAGCCCCTTTAAAGATGCAACAAATGTATTAAGCATTGTGGAAAGTTTGATCAATTTGGAGCACATTACGGAAACGCAGATGCCTGCAAAACTGACTCGGGCGTGTCCTTTCAGGCAGTTGGCTATGAAAGTTCTGGGGGCCTTCACAATACCCAACAGCATCATAACAACTGATCGGAGCCCCATGATTTTGCTGCAGGGGACAGAAGACATACAGGGGCCAAGTCCCTCTGTCTAACCACTCAGATGCTGTGGTTTATATTTACTGCGGCATCTGAAGGGTTAAACGGGCAGGCTCCGCTTTTTCTCCTATCCTGGTCATTGTCAGCAGGTGCCAGCTGAATTATATAGCCATCACCTCGTAAGCCTGCTCCGTACATGACCTGCCAACTCATGACAGATATGTCGATCATGGCTCATTAAAGGGTTAAAAATGTCCCTCATGATAAATCGTCCCCTATGTCTAAAGTAAGCTACCCATATATTCCTGCTTTGTTCTGGACTATCTGTATTATATTTAAATAGTCTGATAACGTCATATAGAATTTGGAAGTTACCTTCACATGCCATCATTGGACCAGGCTCAAAACCGTCTTCACATGTGCACTCAAACCCACCAATCACATTCTTGCAGGTTCCATTTCCACAAGGGTTTCCAACAGAGCACTCGTCAATATCTAGAAAACAGTAAGAAAATATTCATCTTCGCCTATCACCCACTAAGCAATAATCGTGTGATGTGCACTTAACTAAGATTTTTGAAGATTAAAAAAAAAAAATCATGTTTAGAAGAAAAAAAAAAACATAGGCAAGACTTCAAAGCTGGTGCTTTCTCTAAAAGAATGGACTAATAGCAAACGTCATTGCCAAATTCTGCCCACAGTCGGTGTAATCTCAGCTTCTTCCACGTGGAGAATCTTTTCTAGCATTCTTTTCAGATGATGCTCTGTTTTCTGGCCTGGTTCTCGTCAGGCAATCAAAGCAGGTGGATACTTTGTAATCTAAGTCTGACATCCTATTAACACACACCTAATGTTTCTTGTGTTTAGCCATAATAAATTGTAAATGAACTTACCGACACATTCTTCCCCTGTGAGGACATAGCCAAAGGAACATTCACAGCGGTAGGAGCCATCCGTGTTAATACACAGTCCATTCTTGCATTTGTCCGGATCAATGCATTCGTCCATATCTATAAGAAGAAATGGGGTAAGCAACTATGTGCACAGCCTCTCACAATTGTATTATCAATATAAATGATATCTTACCAATTCGTTCCCCATTTGGTCCAACTTCATTCCCAAATCCATATGGGCAGATCTCTCCGAAACTCACTTCAAAAGAAAGCGTATAATATTATTACCATATCCACTAATGCAGGGGTAGGCAACCTTTGGCTCCCAGCTGTTGTGAAACTACAACTCCCAGCATGCATAGTTGCTCTGCTCTTCTAGGAACTTACATAGAAATGAATGGAGCATGCTGGGAATTGTAGTTTCACAACAGCTGGGAGCCGAAGGTTGCTGATGCCTGCACTAATGCATCCAAATTCTCTGAACCAAGGAGCTGTCAGCTAGACTAGGGATGGCCAACCTGTGGCTCTCCAGCTGTTGCAAAACTACAACTCCCAGCATGCCCAGACTGCCTACAGCACAGCAGGGCATGGTGGGAGTTGTAGTTTTACAACAGCTGGAGAGCCGCAGGTTGGCCATCCCTGAGCTAGACAATCTATGGTAGAAAGCTCCAGGGGTTGATAGCCACAGAAAGTTTAAATGGAAGTTGACTAAATATGAAAAGCGTTCCTCCTGCTATAACTCAGCAATGTCTGCCTGAGAGGCCATCATATTTTCCTCTGGAATGTGTCCACTTGGACATCACATCATGTACATCTACATCGGCTTTCAAGTAAATGTGAAACAAATGCCTGACCACCTTTAGATGGTTGGAACTGGAACCCTGTTTTTTTTCTGTAACGTATCTGTTTTTCTGTGAGTCTATGTTGGTTCATCGTGTTATGTTACAAATAAGAATCCTGTCATTCTGTAATATTCATTCAGTTAAAGGAGCTGTGACTTTGTAGAAAGCATGAGTTAAGAGGTTCATTTAATATCTGGCACTGAGGTATATACTTTGATCATACCATCTCCTTCCACTGGGCAGATTTCACATGGATATCCCCATCCAGCCTCTTTAAAAGAACAGCAACATTCTGTCTTTGTGTGATTTCTAGCCTTGGGCGCGGTACATTTTCCATCTTCAAACTTAGTGAAGCAGACTCCAACTCTGACATCTGTTAAGTAGGAAGAAATAAATACTATACACTTCTGAAGATTACACTGACAGTGTTAATAACTTTGGGCTCAGGACATGGTTGATAAATGTATCTACATTTAACTGCTCTACCATAACCACATTGCCTTTGAGTTCATCCATTGAGGTCATCACTAGATATGTTTATAGTGTGATGTTTGGATGATGAAGTGAATTATTATTATTATTTTTATTTCATTACTTATCAATTTACAATATTTCATTGCAACTTCTGAAAATGTTACCTTGGCATCTCTTTCCAGTAGAGGTTAGCACAAAGCCCTCTGGACAAAGACAGATAAAGCTCCCTGGAACGTTGTTGCACGTCCCCAAGGAACAGGTTTCTGGCTCTTCAACGCACTCATCAATGTCTGCAAGATACAGTTATTGTACAAGGTCAAGCTGTCTGCAAAGTTCACAGTCAAACATGTAAATCAGAACATAAATTTTATTACCTTCGCATGTGTCATTTTTCAAAAGATATCCTGGAGGACAAATGCAGCGGTACGAGCCGTCCAAATTTTGACAAGTTCCAGGAGCACATTTCCCAGGATCAAGAGCGCATTCATTGATATCTACAAGTACAATGGTATACAGTCAACATTTATTCCTCTAGGGAACAAGAAAGAAAGTGACACAGATGAGAAGCAACAGCTCTTAAAATGACGTTATTAAGCTGAGGATATTTAGGATTACACCCAATATTATGTATTACATGGATCCTACTGAAATATCCTGTCCTCCTCCCGAGCCAAGAACAGGGCTAAGTGTTGCTCTCAGCTGTAGCTTATAGACAGTTGTTGGACTACCCACTATAGCTTGACTTCCCCAAATGTGGCATTTGCAAAGCTTTTGTCTGAACTGGAGAGCCCATTCTGTACTGTTCCAACAGCCTCCTATCTACTGTCTAAATTTATATTTTTGTACTACTATTGTGAAGGAAATACTTAGGGGAAAACAAAACTGGTGTACAGGAAAACTGGCTTAGTTGCCCATAGCAACCAATCACATTTCCCTTTTTATTTTCCAAAAGAACTCTGAAAATGAAAGATGGAATCTGACTGGTTGACTGTATACCAAATCTTCCCCATAGTTCCTAGCTTAAAGGGGTTGTCTCATCTCAGATGATGGGGGCATATTACAGTGGGACCCACACCTATCTCCTAAACGGAGCCCCGCAAAGCGGTGGCTGGAGGACTTTGGTCCGGCCACCCCCAAGCACTCTCCCCATAGAAGTAAATGGGAGCGCACTGCACATGACCGGCCACCGCTTCCAATCACTTCTACGGGCCCGACAGAAATAGCCGAGCCGGCGCTCGGCTATTTTCAGCGGCCCCATAGAAATGAATGGAGGGCAGCTGCGCTTGCACAGTGCTCCTTCCACTACTTCTGCAGCTCAGTTTAGAAGATAGGGACCCGCACCTATCAGACAATGGGGGCATATCCTAGCGAGATGAGACAACCCCTTTAAGGTGGCCATACACTTTGGTTGACCACTGTTCTGAGCATGCATGTTTTCTGAATGAGGAGTAAGCTGCTACCAGCTAATGGCAAAAGGATTGGGCATGTAAAATTCAATTGGCCTTATCCATCTTTCCCCTGACATCATCTGTTAGAGGAGAGTCTAGACACCGCCATACACATCAGATGGCTGGTTGGCCCAGCCAAAATTGGCAGGTACAGCCAACCTTACTATAATTCATATGTTTTACACTTCATGTTTTACACTGTTAAGTCAAATTTTCAAAAATTTGTAATAGACTTTTTATATGCCCTATTAGTATATATGGATGAACTAGTGGAGGGAAACCTCAAGGCTGATCCATTAGTTTCAGTAGGCCATGTGCAATGCTTCTCTTTTCTGTGATAGAGATGAAGATGAAGCTGGCCATTTTTCACAGTGAGATCAGCTGATCAGCTTATTGCTACCGGGCCTTAGATTTGGATTGTCGGACACAGGTGGAAAAATTAAATGGTCTTGAAAATCATAGCTGCACATATCATTTAGTTTACAAGCAATAACTCTATACATGAGTTATACGGATATGGTTTACAATCTGTTAGTGTCCTGTTTGAAGAATCACCGATATTTACCGAGACATGTTCTGCCATCAACCGCCATCTCATATCCTGCATTACATACACACTGGAAGGACCCAATGACGTTAATACACTGTCCGTTTCTACATAGCTGACCATTCAGAGTGGCACATTCATCAATATCTGTAAAATAGAATACAAACACAAGGGAAAGTCAGAAGAAATATGTATAGTGCTGAACCTTCTGCAAATGTGAGGCCACAGAAAGGAGAAAGCAACCTTCACTTATGAACTATTGGAATTGAAAACGCTATTTGTCACAATGATTTGTATCAGGGGTGTTATCTCATCCAAAAACAATATAACGGCTCATTTCCTTTTAATTAATATCTGGATCGCCTTCAAAGAGAAAATACTTTACTGAATTCTGTGTAGGCGGAAACAAAACACTGGCTAGACTGGACAGAAGAGGGGAGCTTTTCCTATGAGGAACAGAGAAATCGTTCTCGCTCCCTGTAATCGGTTTAACCCTTTGGATGAGATCTTCTTACCTATACAGTCGTTATTGTGGGACAGAATGAACCCATCGAAACAGCGACAGTTGTAAGAGCCGACGGTGTTCCTACACGTTCCATTACCGCAGGGATCTCTTTCACACTCGTTAATATCTGCAACAAGATGAAACATGTTACAAAGGGCTTCCTACAAATAAAATGTGCAATTTTACAGTCAAGTATCTACAGAAATATTAGGTCTGAATTTGATTGTTGCAATCACTAATGACTGACTATAAAACACAGGCAACCATTATGTGGGACTCTTCTTAGTAATAATTCTATCCATGCACACGATCTTATTATGTCCCATTAGTAGAAAGTATTAGTAAATACATTTCACTGTGCGCGACGGGAAGGGACATCTGCTTTCATCATTTTTACTGGTTGTAACTTTTTTATTTCTCATCCCTTTGGCCAAGATTCGTTAATAAATTGACATTGGTTTTCTGGTGTAATTACATAAAAAATAAATGGAGTTCATGCCGTACGCCATATTTATGAAGCTTCTGTGCGACAATCAAAGATGTGCTACTGAATCGGAAAAAGTGAATGGAGCTTTAGAGTGGTAGTAATATTATGGTGGAGAAGTGGTGGAAAACAATGTCATGTCCAACACAACATTGTCTTTAGCCTGTGCCATATTCTTCCAACTCTGGAGATAAATGTAGCACTCACTGTTCAAGGACACGATGCTGATACATCTCTCATAAATTTCCTCGGGTTCAAAGGGGTTGTCCGGGCTTTTAATAGTTATGACTTATCCTCAGGATAGGTCATCAATATCAGATCAATGGGTGTCCAACACCACTGCCGATCAGTTGCATGAGGAGACGTACCGTCTCCCGTCTCTCTTCCTGTTCTCTGCTGCTTTGCCATTGACATACAGCAGTGGTGAGCAGGAAGAGAGATGGCACATGCCCATGGGTGCACTATTTCCTCGTACAGCTAATCGGCAGGGTCGCCGGGTGTCAACCCCTGTAATAAACCCTAGTCTATATCTTTTTCTGTGGCTCTTTTAGGTTTTCACCAATGACTTCAGTAAAGCAACATGTACAGTATGTCAAATAACATGTTCATATAAGCACTAGCAGTTTTCGCTTTTCTACTCCATTTGAATAAAACAAAGAATCTAACGGTAGTGCCAGATTCAACACATAACTGACCCAAATGGAGCAGAACAACCCCCACTGACTATCATGGGGTCCGTTCTGTTTTCCTTTCAAGACACCAGTTTTTTTGTCTACTCTTCTTGATAGATCCTGGAATGAAGGCACTGAACAGAGCCTCCGATGCTGAGGTGAACATACCCTCACATGCCCACATGCAAATAGATCTACATATCCATTTTTGATACAGATGAGTAGACATTCATAGAATAAAGTGAACAACCCACCCAGACACATGGTCTCATCTTCATTGGTTTTAAATCCATTATGACAAACACAGTAATATCCTCCAGTCCTGTCATGACATTCTCCGTGGCTGCAAAGGTTGGGATTTTCCTGACACTCATTACGATCTTTAGAGAAATAAAAAGGAACAGATAAACATGAAAATATGATGAACATGTGCAAAGCAGAGGACAGCAGCAGTTCCATGACCAGACATGAAGCATACTGGTTTCATTTGTCAATGGATGCAATGCTTCCATCCTTTAAACAAATTTCATTTCCACAATCAATCTGTTTACAGGGTCATTTCCCTTCAGTAATGAGGCCAGAATTGCAGAAACGCGTAGCTCATTGTGTCATATCTCAATGACTTCATATTGATTAAAGATGACACAGCAACACTTACAGCTCATACAGCACATTCTGATAAGACAGGAATGCTCGCACAATACCTGCTTTCTTTCTTCACATATTTCACAAGTAAAAAAAAAAATTTTTAAAAGGCCTTAACGTGGTTTCTCAGATATCTTTTTAGGGAAAATATTGTGTTTTTGTTTTCAAAGGGGAATACGAAATACCCTATGAAAAGTACACGAGAAAAACAACACCCCAATTTTTTTTGTAAAAGCACAATAAATACATGGTATTTTTAAAAAGAAAAAACACTACCAGTACTTGGATCAGAGTTCATCCTTGGACTTAGTTTGACATGTTCTCTATTTGTTTTCAGCTTTTTTGCCGCAAGAAAATAGAACAGTCTACCATGCCACTACACCCCCGGACGAAGGCACGCCGAAACGCGCGTCGGGGTAGCGCCATCCTGGTAATGTGAGTATGTTTCCCACACTGTTGGATATATAATATGCAGCTGCAATTTTTGTGTCACTTGACTGTTGTTACGCAGCTGCATTTTCTGTGTCACTTGACTGCATTTTCAACATTGCTCTCTTCTTACATCATTTTATACTGATACGGTTGTCCGGACTAGGTTAACTTAATATACTCGTTTACGGTCAATTTTGCATATAGTGTATACCAGGATGGTGTTTTTCCTGTTACCCTCTACCTTTTGTGGTCTACATACATATATTTTTAATGTATTTATACAATAAAGTGACTTATATATTTTTGGACTTTTTGGCTCCAGTATCGTTAGTTTTTGTGTCATGCCACTAACATGTCTGTTGATGGAACGTTTCCATACATCTCCTACTATTTTGATGAACAGAAACTTGGTGGGACAAAAAACACTGATATAAATCAAGTTTCAGGGCTTACTCTCACCTCTGTAATGTGGAATTTGTTTCAGTTACTAGTAACTTTCACTTGTACATATTTGTATAAAGGGCTTGGAGACCCTTCATCCATTCTATAATTTATTGCTGTGGACTCCATTAATAAAAAGGACCCCATAGCAAAGATGAAACCAAGTGCCTCATTATGGCGCCAGGTTTTGCCATCAAGGACAGAAAGGCGTGAGGTTTATTTTACCTTCCATGTTCTTTACATGACCTTGCTTCATTTTTGTTAAAACTACAATTCCTTCAGCATGACTGGATTTGAACATAATAGGCTACTTTCACATCTGCATTTTCCTTTCCAATTTTTGAGATTAATTTTCAGGGGGAACAAAACTGAACAAACCGGAATGGAGTGCACCAGAACGCACACCGTTCTGGTTTGTTGCGTTCCCATGCCAGACACAAAACTGCTGCCAAAAACCATGAAAAAAAACCATGGTGCTGGAAAAAATTGACACGAAAAAAAAACGCATTCCGTTGCTCATTTTCGATATAATACAACCGGATCTGTTCTGACTGGATGCAGCCAGTTGTATTATTCCAACAGATGGGTTTTGCTGTGGTTTTGAGATCCAACTCCTGATGTCAAAAGGGGAAAGAAAAAATGCATATGTGAAAGTAGCCATAATCTGGTTTGGTATGTTCTGCTGCCTCCAGGCCAACTTCTGCAGCTTTATGGATTTCTAGTTACTACTAAACAGACCCTTACATGGCACTTATTTTCTCAGTGATCCACTATTTTAGTGGTTTATATAACTAAGGTTTTACAATTTTTTTTTATAAACTAAAATTCACCCTTGTTTGTACCCACATCATTAGGATGTTCTTTATATCAGGTGTTTCCTGCAAAAACACCACTGCCTGCAATTGCTAGCCAGGTTGGTTCCCTGAGCACTTATCAAATGAACATGTGGAGAATGGCAGGAAGGTGTACGACTTGCCAATGTGATCACCAATATTGTTCTTTATATCTGATTTTCGAACAGTTTTCCTGTTCCACTGAGTGAGTTACAATAGTAGATGGGAGGGAAATTATAAACATCTCTATACAACCAGTCCAGAGGTCTTCCATGCAAGTATATATTAACACCATACTAACACAGGGTTTTCATTGTAGGAATGAAGACACTGCAGAAGCAATGGACTGCAGGAGAGAAACCTGGAAAAAACGATACATGTTCTTGACAAACTTGGGAAAGAAAGTGTAATCTATTATCTCCATCATGCCTCTTCCTTTTAATAGTTTATAGAAAATCTTCTGCTGTGGCTTCAAAGAAAAGTTTTTATACATTTAGAGTACCTGAATCCAACTATTCTTGAGTCATAAAGTCACAGAACTGGGAAAAGCTTTCAATATTTCGACAGTGTAATGGTGAAAATAAATGGTCTTCTGGCTAGGTAAAAGTAGACTGGTGCCAAAGAGCTTCATGTTTTGTGCTTGTGTGGTTGGTGTGAAAGAACAGATGACCCAAAACAATAATAAATCAAGAAATGATGACAACACTTCTCAGATTTTACAATTTTTCAGGCCATACTACTTAATAAGAACCATACTATCTAAAAAGCAGCCAAAAAGAGTTTCACATAGTGATCAGCATCCCACTTTAGTTGGTAAAATCAGGACATCTAAGCCCTGCCCCGGGGAATGCCCACTTTTGGGTGGGGTTTGTGGCAGTCATGTCCATTTTCGACCCATGACAGTATGAATTTTCCAGGACTGTCTCTGAAAATCATCTATGCTATTTTATGGTACTATTATGCTTTCCTCATACCACCGTGTAAGGATGCCGGAATAGCCTGCCAGATCTCTGCTCACTTCGGCGGAGGTATGTATGGCTCCGGCCGGCCCCATTTACTATAATATGGACTGGCACGGATCTGGCCACATTCAAGCAAAATTTTCTTCCAGCCGATTCTCTGCATATTTGCCGGTATGCGGTCGGATCTCCGCCGGTCCCCATTATAGTGAATGAAGCCGGATGGAGCCTTACAAACCCCCTGCAAAGGTGAAACAGCCTGCTGGATCTCTAGCCTAAGGCAGTTTTCTGACCAGAAATGTAGATCAGTAGATCTTACAGTTGTAGTGCACCAATTTCCTGGTTATCACACCAGGATAATACACTTTTAGCAAATCTATAACTTTTACTTTGTCCTACTACCATAATTTAAAGGGACTGTCTCACAAGAATTTTTTATCACCTATTCATAGGGCAGGTAATATATACTGTGGTCCAATCCAGAATGGGGATAATAATTTTTGTGGCATGACGCATTTAATGTTCTATATAAGTAACCAATATGACATAAAGTGAAATCTCTTTGAGATGACCACTACATTGTAAAAATGGGTGTAGGGGGATAGACTTGTCAGTGAAGATGGCCAGTATGTATAATATATGGGGGAACTGACAATCTGTCACAGGAAGTCTGGTCTGCAAAAGGGAATGGTCTTCTCAAATAGGTTGTTCAGTGGAAAGGTTTCATTGTATCTACACACTATATTAAAATTAGGTAAATGAAATTTAAAATTAAAGGTAAAATGTGGTTGAATGCACTTGAGAGAGGTATTACATTATATCTTACCAACACATTGTCCAGTAGAAGTGAATTTGTAGCCAGGTTTGCAGTCACAGCGGTAGCTCCCTGGAGTGTTAATACAGTCTGCATTTCTTTGACATACTGGTCCATTCTGGCATTCATCAATATCTGGCAAAGCAAACAAAATCAGACACATTATAGTTAGAAAAGGAAAAAATCACTGTAATTATATCTATATATAGTAAGCCTCATATACCATATCTACAGAAAGTCGGGCTGTGGGATGGTAGAAATAACCCTTCTAATGGTTTTATCAGGCATATAACTTGTTTCTAAAAATCAATTAACTAGCAAGTAACCTGTATAAATTCCCTATACTACGATATTATGAATGAAACACATAGCCATTGATTCGGGAGCAGTATTGCAGAACTGAGCCATAGGCTGTGTTCAACAGGAAAATGTAAAATGTACTATATTCTACAGCATCAAAAAAAAGCCTGCAGCAGCAAGTCGGCTAAGTATCCTGTTTATCCTTCTTTGGAGTCCTGTTTGCTTTCTTAGTTAGAGAATTTACCCCTTTCTTTCCTCCGTGACTGCGTCTCTGTCTGTACGGAAACTTTATGAATGGCACTATTACCCCCTGTAAGCCCCTGCCATGTTTACAGATTGGCAAATATGCCACCGTTTTATTTACATCGTTGGATCCTTGAGTTTTAAGTTTCAGATGTTCACAGCTAAAGTGTTGTTGATGTGGTACAGATAGGTTTGGAGAAACTGTGCTTACTTAGGCTGCAATCTATAAGTTCCTATCGTGTTGTATAATAGCTGGATGTGATGTGACAAGGACATGAGTAGAACTGAAGCAATTGCTGAAAAAGTTGGAATTTTTGTTGGATACTGAATCATGAAATAAACCATCAGTTAAAGGGTCTGTCCAGGAGGAAAAAAATGTTGGCAAAGAGATCATTGTAAAAAAAAATAAAAAATTTAAAGAAGCTATACTCTCCTCCCAGATCTCCCATCACTCCCATTCTAATGCTTACTTAGTTCCTGCTGCTTTCTACTGCCTGGTTACATCTCAAAATGGAGGAAATCCCACTCAGCCAGTATCAGGCTGAGGCACATCTCCAGTCATTGGCTGAGCTGGCATTTCCTGTGTGTTGAGATGGACCCAGAAAGTAAGGACCACCAGGAACTTGTCACGCATCGCAATGAGAATGCTGGGGGAATAAGTGAAGCATTACTCCTTTAATTTTTAACAGACTCTGAGCCCTTTGCCAACAATTTCTCAAATTTTTTAAACTTTTCTGAAAGTAAGCCAATCTTTTTTCCTATACATTTTCCAAATTCCTTTTTCAGTGGAGGGCACTGAAATGACACATTGTTTAATAACACATTCTGACCAGTGCAGGTCCCCAAAAGAAGAAGGAAGAAATATTTGTACTGGTTATGACTAGTGATTGCGGCAGTGCTTTTAAGAAGTACACAAATGACAAGGACTTGGCGGTGGGTCCTATTAGCTATATTAGCTGCCTGCTTACCTTCACAGATCAGCAGTTTGTCATTGTAGAAAAATCCCATGGGACATTCACAACGGAAGCTCCCAATCATGTTTATACAAATGCCGTTCTCACAAACTCCAGGAATCTCTCTGCATTCATCAATATCTGAAGGAGACAAGAAGTCATACTTTTGTGGATGTGGGTATGTGTTCCTGATAAGGCAGTAAATCAGTATTAAGCCTACCAATTGGTTGTCCTGTGTAGATATCAATGACAAAGCCTGGACGAGCGCTTCCACAGAGTGCTTCAAAGTCATCTGCAGAGAAAAAGAAGATAGAGTGGATAAAAATAAAGGTATAATGGTCTTACATGAATGACTTGGATATTCTGAGAGTTAGGGAAAAGATTCCTTGCTGGCTGTAATTATGGCAACCAGGTAATAATAGATACTGGGATTGCGATTGCTAACTTCAGAGGGACTCAGCGTTCACATACTGTATCTGTAAGCTTTTGAAAAAAAGTAAAAGGTTATGGTTCTATTGAGATTCTTGAGTTCAGAAGATGATTTTATTAACTATGATTTTTGTAAACTAACTGGGCAATTATTATACACACTCAAAGAGGGGCATAATAAGGTGATGCAGGGGCAGATTGGGAACCTAAAGTGGCCCTGGAAAAAATACTAAAAGTGGCACCGTTTTGTAATCTAGTCCAAATTAATGGAAAGCAGATCCAGCAAAAGTAGGCGGGGCCATATTGTGGCACATTATACCACCCCAACATAGCCAAATTTCATGGTCCCTCACAAAATACTGCCTTCATTAGCACAAAATACATGTCCAAAAACTTACACTGGCCAGCTGGAAGGAGGGCTTAGGCGGCCTGTTGGGCATCGGCCCACCGGGAAATTTCCCTGTAAAGTCAATCCACCCCTGAGGTGATGAATGAGGGAGAAGGGTAGAGCCCCAGAAGAGCCAGAATTGGTGAAATTCAGGTTCAGCAGGAGTGTCTTAGTGTTCCTCATTGTTTATAGATACGCACTTTAAGTTACTTTCTGAATATAAAAACTTTTTAGGATTTTGCCTTTGCAGAAAACATTGTTGCAGTGTAAAATGAGCTGAATGGTAATTGAGTTCAATAAAACACCTAAGACTGGGCCTACAAATCAACTTTGGCCCATGACTTGACAGTTGCAGGAAATCTAGCCCTGCTGGAGTTCTTTCCGCTGTCTGGTCACAATCATGGAAACTTGCAGGTCGTAACACAACCCCTTTCCCTTTCACTAACTGCAATGTTTATTCGTGTTGCTGAGATCTTTGGGTGTGCAACGTGTGTCACAGGCCAACATTGCTATCTACTGTAGCCCTAGCCTAAATCTTTATAAGCTGCAACATTAGCCAAATCAATTGGGGAGCAGGTTGAATCCTGTGGAGAATGAAGTTTATGCTTTTCCATTAAATGCAAGTTGAGCATGAAATGTTATACTAGCATCCTTCAGTGCTTTTGTGACTATAATGACATTAGATTTTGTAGAGTATCATTTCCACTAAATCTGCTATAAAAAAAAAAACACTATTATGTTATTTTTGTTATTTTCCACTTTGTTATAAATCCTTGAAGAATGGCATGGAATTCCATAGTAAGTTACTGTATCTAGTACCAAGTCAAGGAGACAACTGAGACATTCCAAAACACAAGACTGGTTGGGGTTTGTGAATCTGGGAGCCCCATTCATTACCAGAACAGGGCCACATCCCCATAAAGTATCTAAACTTTAAATTCTGTTCAAATAGTGTTCAACAAGTTGAGTTAATACAATGATATCAACAAGAAATCGAATACCAAGATGGTTATGTTCCTATGATACACTCACCAGTACTTGGCAATGGACATTCCTCACAGGGTCTGTTCCATGCACGTCCAATATTATAAGAACAGCAACACATCTTTTTCGTCATGTTGTAAAGCAACTCTCCGTCACAAGTTTGATTATCGGCATTAAAGTTTCTAAAGCATAGACTTCTTCTCATGTCTGTATATAAAAGATATAACAGGTCATATGAGTAGACATGAATAGTATACTGACTGCCCAATCATTTATGTAAAAAAGAAAGAATAAAATAATAATGTCAAAAGAATCAAATAGTTTCACGAAAGATAATATAAAACCGAACTGCACTTTTATTATTTGGAAATGTAATAAAACAGACTAGCTAGAAGCCGCATAAATCAACTCCTTGTATCGTACATTTTATAGCCTAGAAGGTGTGAATCTTTAATGCTGGATAACAACGTTAAGCCGGACTTTGTGATTTGACATATTTTTTTGGATGTACTTTTACAACTGTTTATAGATCTGGCAAACCACAGCCTGTTATTTCAACGGTCAGTGAAAGCTAATATAAATTAAGTCCTCTGTAGCTTAACAGGAGGGTGAAGGGGTTCATGTGGGGAGAATTTCTATAAAGCAAGGCTTCCAAACAAAAACTGCAATGCTCCACATACAAAATAAATAGGAGCAAATCAAGCACAGCAAAAAAAGAGTATGCACATATAAATATAAGCATGCACTTATTATACAATGAAAGTCAAAGGGCAGATATATTCAGATTTATGGCATACAGTTTTTTGTTCCTATACCCCAACTGTGTTCAAAAACATGGCATAAACATAGACATTAAAAGGGTTAATACATCTACACCAGAACTGATTAGTGTTTCCCAATAACATCTGACATCAATAACTAATAAAAAATATATACATATATATAAACATACCGGTATATATTGTATCACTACATGGATTATAAGAGAAAGGATATTTAAAGCTACAGCTTACCCATACAGTTGTTTCCTCCATTGATCGGCATGAAGTCAGGTGGGCATATACAGGTATAGTTTCCAACAGTGTTGTAGCATGTTCCAGGTCCACATATTCCAGGCTGCTCACATTCATTGATATCTTAAATGCAATTATAAAACTATATGTATTAGATATGTTGCAACGTAAAAGGTATTAATAAATAAAAGTAAAAATCTGTTAATGATTCGTGACACGAAGGTGATAGTACCCTAAATAAAGAGGTGATGAGGTAAATTAGGCATAGCTATGAATTTTGGAAAATGTATCTGCAGCTAGACAGATATGATAAGTGGGCTGTACTCAACATTCCACAGGCCTATCTGCTGTGGATCAGCTTTTAAAGCTACTATATTTTATAGTATGCATATTCTAGGCATAGCCACCACCAAAAGCCCAGGCGAAACATTTAAAAAAAGCCAACTGATCCTCATAGATTGTAATGGATGGATCGTAAAATAAATGGTGCCACCCGCATCTCCCTCCCCCAACCACACTTGTATTAATGTTTTGTGACCTGCATAACCCTGTGAAGAGGGGAGGAGATCAGAAGAATAATGAGGAGGGGGACTTCATTCAGTCCGAAGCGGCAGGAGTGAGACAACCATATTTTGGTGACTGGGACCAGACTTCAAAAAAAGTGAGCCAGTATCTGTGGCCATCAGAAGCTTTTGCAGACAGTGACAAGGTACTGTAAGTAATCATTGTGTCTGTGTCAGGTTGCTGAGTGCTGAATACGTTGTAAGGTACTATGTAGGATAGACTGTGGGACAGTTTCAGTGGATATACTGAATTATATTTTTCCTCCTTTGAGCCTACAACCATGTTTAACCCCCCCCCCCCCCCCCCTACAGAGCCCAAGCCAAATGTGATACGGTAGCAGGGGAAGGATAGTTGTTTTTTTCCTCCTTGTCCATGTTCTGTCCTCTCTCCTAACTCCCAACTGTAACATTAACATTGGAAAAACCCAACCAAAATGTATTGAATAACTAAATTTGAATATAATAATATGATTAGATTTTGAGTTAGGTTCAGCATCTGAATTAATTTTTGGGTTTGGCCAGAGGCCTGAATTCATTTTGGCATCTGCTCTATAGACTATGCAGGTGGGTACCTCATCCAGACATGCTGCTGCTGATGGACATTGTATGTGATAGGAGGAGCAGCTAGCCCTTAGATATTGCATGTGAGAGGAGGAGCAGCCAGCACAGAAATTCCTGATAGCGGGCATGATTCTAGGAATCTTGAGCGGGAATGTACATGACTTACCATCACAAACTCGTGTCTCTTCATTAAGGAAGAAGCCAGTTGGACAATGACACTGGAAACTGCCAAAGGTATTGACACACTTTCCTCCTTGACATAGACCAGGTAACTCCAGACATTCATCGATATCTTGAAAAATGTAAAGAAAGCATGCAAGAGTTTTCACTTTCTGCATTACAGACCTTTTCATTCTTTCACAAGTGAAAAACCACCAGAAATGCAATCAAAGCCCAATTGGACATCTTTCAAAGCACCAGAAACAGAGAAATCAGACCAAATAAAGTTGGGTTCTGACTGAATGTGTGATTTGAGAATGACCTGCTTGAATGATATTATAATATTTAATTGAGGGTAAGGGTGTTGGTTTCCAAAGGCAGAAATTAAATAAAAATGTACCTTCCAAAATAACAGTAATTGGATTTGGTCTGAAACCTTCTCCTCCAGGACACAATACTTTATAATCACCTGAAAAATAAAGTTAGTATTATTTCTCTATTATAAGCAGGTTTCAATGTAGCATTGTATTTACTGGATAATGATATGCTTGTGTTAACAGATCTGCAATATGACTTGTATGTCACTAAAGGCCCCTTTACACAGGAATGCTTTCTTCTTGGCAATCGCCTGCTCGTCAGTGAAGAAGACCGCCGCATTTATATGCAGCGATCTCGTCCCCAGTATGGGGATGAGAAATAGCTAATGCCCCAAGTCGGCCACATACAGTTTTGTTGTTGCTGGCAAACAGCAATTTAGAGGACCACAAGAATTATGCGATTATCCAATGAACGTGCGTCGGCGGCACCTTTATACCACCAGATAATCTATAATAATGAGTGTTCCTATGAATGCTCATTAGTGATTATCTGGCAGAGTCTCTACTAGTTTAAAGGGCCTTTAACACAGGGGCCACAAAGCCTCACATACACCATGCTGAGACAGTGAGAGCTTGCTGTTTTCTAGAACATGAGCTGGATTCTAATGCATTCTTGCATGAAGAATTGCATTGGTTATGTATGTTTAAGTCATAAAATCTAGTCTTGGAATTCACAATAGTTTTGGTAAGGAAAATTTAACATGTCAAGCTATTGGTGATACATGGATTACTAAGCAGGTACCAACCCAACTTACAAGGGGTTGAAACAAAAAGACCTTATATTTCATAGCTTGGTACTTACTGGAGTTTACAGGTGGGCAGTGTTCACATGGAGTTCCCCAGGCTTTGCCACGTGAGCAACAACATGAGGCCTTAGAGATGCTAACACCAATCTCATTACTGCAGGCCAGGTCTCCATTATCTCCTCGTGGTTTCACTTCCAGGTAACAACTGCCAGACCGCGTATCTGCACAATAAGAAAAATGGTAGTTACATGTGCTGGATAAGTATTTTTATGTATGGTACATGTGAAATTATAATGCTATAAATATAGATGGCTTCATTGCCATTACTAAGATTCTGGTAATTCAGCATACATAAAGCGATGTACCCTGTATCTCTAAAACTATTAGCAACATTGATTAAGAATGCCTTTAAAGGTAATGGACACCTTTGAATACATGTGGGCTAAAATACATTTTTCCAATTTGTCATTATAAAAACCTTTTAGCCCAAAACAAATGTAATGCAATCAAGAAAAAAAAATCATTCATTGGTGTCCGTAGCCTCGAAAAAAATCTACGATGCACATTATGCAGAGGGGGTGAACATTGTACTACATATCCAGAACCCGCTTTTATTAAATGAGGAGGGTAAAACAGGACAGCATACAATACTGGGTCGGGCTGCCTCAGTGACACACTAACGTGCCCCGAAACTGCAGCAGAAAACAATCTAATCTCAAGCTAATTTGGAAAGCCAATAAATTGCTGCTAAGGGACAATGCCTACAGAATTAACCACAAATAACCTGAATTTATTAAATGATATGATCATTGGGGAGTACAACAACACTATAGTTTAAGATGCAGATGCACGTGTTCTGTATCATTTGATGGTGGGGCCTCAGAATCATGACCTCTGGTGGACCAGAGGTACCCTAGTTCACAATAACTTTATGAGACCATGCTTCTTCTGCAGAACGCTGATCTGAACATCTCAACATCAGTGTGTAGCAGTGATTCAGCTCTCAGTTTCAGTAAAAGAAGAATGACAGCTAAAGGCATGGGGACTGGCTGGTATTCTATGGCTAAAAATCCATCCACAGAATACTGATGCTGTTTAATAATATGTTAGAAGAGTGGATAAGTGTTGAGTAAATCATTTTACTAAAGCTGGGACAGCTACCTCGAACAGGATTAACTAGTATAGAGCAAGGACTAATACATTTATTAAAAAGCCATACCAACACATCCAACTCCAGTTGGGTTAAGCTGGAAATCTGGGGGGCATTCACAGTTGTAACTGCCTGCAGTATTCTCACATGTTCCGCTTATACAGGCTGTTGGATCAGCACATTCATCCACATCTAAAATAAAAAGCAGAATAATGTATAGCATCAGTGAAAGTTGCTTAGAATGTAACCAGGTTGATACATTTAGCCATCTAATGTTCACCACTTTAATAATTTTTCAATCTTCCAATTCTGTCCAAAGTGGACTTCAATTGGAAAATTTGATTTGCCGCGAAGCCAAATATCTTTGTGCTTCGTGGTAACAAATACAAATCATTTTTGCCTGGAATTGGGGGGAGGGAATCATACTCACATCAACCATTTGCATGCCAAGAGGCCGCCGTCTTGAGGCCATCTTGATTGAAGATCCCATGCGAAATCGCACGTTCGGTGATGTATGACGTCACCACGCTTCACTGCGCAAGATTTTGCACAGTGTCTTCAATCAAGATGGCCGAGGTGATCAAGTTGATGAAGGTGAGTTAAAGCCCACAATGCTCATCTCAGATGCCGCGATTAGCAATGAACGTGGCATCTGAGGGGATCAATGACGCCATTGCCTGTGATTGCGCCCGCTTATTACAAAGAAATGCACTTTATGGCAAATTAATAGTCAAAAATCTAATTTCTTTGTGAAATTTGGCGAAGGAGAATTTGGATGATGGTTGAACAGCAGTTGAACAAAAAACATCTGGTGAACGTTCATCTCATAGACACAGCCATACACATTTTAGTCCATATTGGCCGTTACAGTTGCCAATACATGTTCAATGAAACCAAGCGATAGACGAAAGATCTTTCAGGCAACAATCTTTATTTAAAGGATGGATCTTTCGTCTGGCTGTAGGACGTAAATATTAAAGACAGCCAACTTCTTATCAGACGATAATGGTCTATCATTGGTCGGATAATATGATTGTTCATTGTTACATTTCATGTCAGTTTTGGTCAACTTTAGACTAATGTGTATGGGCAGTTGGGCACCTTTAGGTTTTCTAGGTTGTAAGGGCTTTTATGTGGCATCAAGGCCAACACAACGATTACAACAGAGTATGTGCTGCTGACAGCATGCAAACTAAATGGGGAGGTGCAATGTTCATCATGCCGATCATTGGTCACTCGTTCATTCCGCATCAAGCCATTTACATCTTCTGTTGGTGCTCACTCGGGGATGACACTGCCTTGTGTAAAAGTACACTAACAGTGATAATATCATCGCTCACTGCTGACATTTCATAAATTTGCATTTCTTTTCTTAAACAGATGAAGCAAAATAATATTTAGTACAATTTATATGACAGTGGAGGAAAAGACACAAAGAGCTTACCTGTGCAGTTGCCGCCACTTTTGTCCAATTCATATCCAGTATCACAGTCACACCTGAAGAGACCCGGAAGGTTTTTGCAAGTTCCAAATACACAGATGTTTGGAAGAGCGCATTCATCGATATCTACAAATAATTTAAGAATATTCTTTTTAATATGTAGAAGCAAAATAGTTCTAAATTTCGTAGAGAAGTAGAAGTTCAGCTAATGGAGACAGATTTCACAAGGAGCCTACAGCTGTTTTCTGGAGGTAACTGCATCATTGCACTTTTTACCTTGCCAAGCAAAACTATCCTACAATAGTCAGGACTCCTTGGGATATGACATTTTATCCTTAGCAGACATTCCTGATTTCTTTGCTCCTTGCAAAACTTTTAGCACTTCCTACCTTCACATGTTTTCCCATCAACGCTTGGTAAGAATCCCATGTCGCAGTCACAACGATATCCTCCGGGAGTATTAAGGCACTGACCATTTCCACATAGATTCACGTTGTCTGTGCATTCATCAATATCTGTTCAAAAAAGCAGACAATTTTATTTAACATTAAGGGGGACATTTATCATGCCCTTTGTGTCAATATTCTGGTGTCAAAAAGATGCAAAACAATGTTGCCACTTTTTGAGTGTTTACACCCATGGGATGGGGCTTATCGGGAGAGGCATAGCCTCCACGTCCAAACAGATTAACCATAATTTACACAAAATAAAATGGTGTCAATTCTTGTTAAGGGTACTTTCACACTGGCGTTTTTCTTTTCCGGCATAGAGTTCCGTCGTTGGGGCTCTATGCCAGAAAAAAACTGATCAGGATTATCTCTATGCATTCTGAATAGAGAGAAATCCGTTCAGGATGCATCAGGATGTCTTCAGTTCAGTATGTGAACGTTTTTTGGACGGAGAAAATACCCCAGCATGCTGCGGTTTTCTTTCCGTCCTGGGATGCGGAGCAAAACGGATCCGTCATGACCCCTAATGTAAGTCAACGGGGATGGATCCGTTTTCTCTGGCACATTCTACCACAATAGAAAACGGATCCATCCTCTATTGACTTTTAATAGAGTTCAAAACTGATCCGTTTTGACAATGTTAAAAAATAGTTAAAGTTAATACAAGTAGATCCGTTCAAACAGATGCATGCGGTTGTATTATCTCTAACTGAAGCGTTTCTTTCCGGCATAGAGTGCCGATGACGGAACTCTATGCCGGATCCTGAAAACGCTAGTGTGAAAGGACCCTAAGACGGGCATAGGAAACACTAGTCTTAAAGGGGTTGCCCACTTTATTTATATTGATGACCTATCCTCAGGATCCACACCTATCAGATGTTTGAAGAGAAGGCCTTCTCTTTATTGTTTACCTGTTTGCCATCAGAACCGCAGTAGTGAGCAGCGTAATTACAAGTAAGCCATCCCATTCACTTCTTCTTGTTCCATTGAAGTAAATGGGAAGGCTTAGATCTAATTATACACCTGCTCAACGCTGCGGCCTTCAAACAGCTGATCAGTGGAGGGTCCGGCATCTGATATTGATTACCTATCCTGAGCATAGGTCATCAATATAAATAAAGTGGACAATCCCTTTGACTTCTTGGCACATCTTACAATTTACAGTTGGGCAGATGAACTAATGCTGTAGCTGATTTACTCTTCGACAGGCTAGACCTGTACCTGATTTATCACAGTGGCTCAGACTGGATGATAAATCTGGTACAGGGATAGATACTTATGTCTACATTTATACCGGCTATTAGTTAGCTTCGTTTGAGACAGAATTTTATGCCAGAATTGTGGTTCAATTTTTATGCAAAATAGTGCATCTTAGGTCACACGCTTTCCTCATTCCCCTTTCACCCTGTCGGGCTAGGCACAGATGATCTCTCTAAACCTATATGTGTAAAAATCTAGGTGTACTCACATTAGGAAATGTGGTCCAATGTGTTACTAAAGCTAAAATCTCTTTCCCTGTTGTTAGTTATAAAGCTCCATTCTAACAAGGGTGACCTATTCATTGGCACCAACTCTGCACAATCCGTCTACCAGACCAAATTTGTAATGCCTTTGCTAATCTGCTGCAGTGATCTCATCATGAAAATAGCAACCACCATAAAAATAAAGAAGTCAATAAGAGTATGATAATTTTTAAGTGGTTTGTCTGATGTCAAGTTCTTTTCTACCTCTCAACAGAAAATATATAAAGTCTACTGGTTCCAAACTAAAGTTCAGTTTATCAGTAATGACATAAACTGAACCTTGCAGACTCACCGTTGCATTCAAACCCATCTCCTGAATAACCTTCCTTGCACAGACATCGGTATGATCCCATGGTGTTCTTGCAGACTGCATCTTGACTACACTGATGAGTTCCATTTGAACATTCATCAAGATCTGGAAAAAAAGGCAAATTAATTTTCTATTCTGATTTAAGCAAGCAGTTCAAATCCTAATGGTAATATCTGCAGCACATTGGGAGTATTTCCAGCCTTGAAAACCGCCCTACTTCAGGCATTGCTGGTGGGAACACATTAGGTCCTCCACTGCTTTCAGTTTTTGTATTGCAAAGGTTGAACGCCATGGGTAAAACCAGCAGCATATATTTAAATGCAGTGCATTGAAAACCCGCAGAGTAAGTCAGTTTACGTTGTGGGTTTGTTCCATAGTGCACAGATGATATTTCTCAAAGTCTCATACAGTTTGCTGGTACTATACTATGCCACATTCAAATCCACGGCAGCAATTCCACAGGGCTTTCACCATGTGTGGACATACCTTAAAGGTGCCCATACACCTTCAATAGCTGTCGGCTGAATTACATTATACTACCTCTCTCTGCTCCCTCCTAGCTCCCCAATGCACATACATGCTTGGTTCAGCTGAGCCTGTATGTGTTTTAAAGAGGACCTTTCACTGGTCCACAGTTTATGAGGCACCCAGGGATGACCCTGCACTTACTTGTGTCCCTGGGTGCCGCTCCGTTCGTCCTCTGTAGCCCCGGTACCGGCGCACGCATATGAGCTGAGAGCTGCGATTGGCCAGCGCTCCAGGCTTGGGAGAAGGAGACGCCCAGGGCAAAAGAAGATGTCTCCACCCCAGGAAAAATTATCAGAAGCACAAGCGCCGGTACCGAGGGCTACAGAGGACGAACGGAGCGGCACCCAGGGATACAAGTAAGTGCAGGGTCATCCCTGGGTGCCGCTCTGCATGTATATACATTTGCCTCATAAACTGTGGACCAGTGAAAGGTCCTCTTTAAATAGGACATGGAGGAGAAAGCTGCTGCCAGACACCTCTGGCTTATCTCTCAGGGGGACAAAAGGTTTGGATGAAAAAAAATCAATTCACCGAAACCTTCTCTCCCCCAATATCATCTGTCAGGGAGAGTCAGGAGCTTCCCATACAGATTAGACCGTAGGCCAATCCCACTGAAAATGGCAGGTGTAGCCGACAATACACTAATGTATATGGAGATTTTAGAGAGGGCCACCAGAAAATGCAGTGCAATCTGCAGGCAGCATCTTATAGAGCAGGAGGAGCTGAGCAGATTGATATATAGTTTTGTGTGAAAAGGTTCAGTAAAATGTGGAATTTATACATTTATATCCCTGCTCTTTCTGACTTCAGTTGTACACAGGGGAGGTTTTTATCAGTGATTGATAGCATTCTCTGTGTAAGTGTGTATACATAGATAGCTGTCAGTCCCTGATAGTTGTACACAGGGGAGGTTTTTATCAGTGATTGATAGCATTCTCTGTGTAAGTGTGTATACATAGATAGCTGTCAGTCACTGATAACTGTAAACAAGGGAAGGTGTTATCACTGATTGATAGCATTGTGTGTATAAGTGTGTATACATAGATAGCAGTCAGTCACTGATAGCTGTACACAGGGAGGTGTTATCAGTGATTGATAGCATTCTCTGTGTAAGTGTGTATACATAGATAGCTGTCAGTCACTGATAGCTGTACACAGGGAAGGTGTTATCAGTGATTGATAGTATTCTCTGTGTAAGTGTGTATATAGATAGCAGACAGTCACTGATAGTTGTACACAGGAGAGGTGTTATCAGTGATTAATAGCATTCTCTGTGTAGGTATGTATATATAGATAGCTGTCAGTCACTGATAGCTGTACACAGGACGGTGTAATCAGTGATTGATAGTATTCTCTGTGTAAGTGTGCATACAGAGATAGCTGTCAGTCACTAATAGCTGTACATGAGGGAGGTGTTATTAGTAATTGATGTTCTCTGTGGAAGTGTGTATACAGAGATAGCTGTCATCACTGATAGTTGTACACGGGGGAGATGTTATCAGTGATTTAGAGCATTCTCTGTGTAAGTGTGTATACATAGATAGCTGTCAGTCACTGATAGCTGTACACAGGGCCGGGCTGACACAGAGGCTGGGGAGGCTCCAGCCTCAGGGCGCTCCAGCCTCAGGGCGCAGGCAGGGGCCGGCGAGAGGGAGAGGGACTGACAGGGGGGAACCGCTCAGCGCTCCCTCCTGTCATTCCCTGAGCCAGGCCCCGTCAGAGCGCTCCTCTCACCTCCATTATGCTGCTTCAGGCCCCCAGCATCAGGCCCCGCTGCCTCTGGCTCTAACTAGAAACAGAGTAAGCGGGTGGGCGGAGCCTAACGGACCTCCGTTAGGCTCCGCCCACCTGCTTAATGTGTGGCAGCACTGGGGCCTGATCCTGGAAGCCTGGAGAAGTGACCATTAAGGAGGTGAGAGGAGCGCTCTGATGGGGCCCGGCATTAAGTACAGTGAAAATGCCGGGCCCCCTTTCATTAAGTCTGTGACAACATGGGGGCAGAAAGAGCATGACAACATGGGGGGAGTAAAAGAGCATGAAAAGATGGGGGAGAATGACGGGGCAGAAAAAGCATGACAAGAAGAGGGATTATGACAAGAGGGGGAGAATGACAAGAGGGGGCATGACAAATTACTATGTGGGGGCACTGCTGTGTGGTTGAGGGGGTGTGGGGGACATTACTGTGTGGGGGGCAGTGTGGCGGACATTACTGTGTGGGGGGCAGTGTGGCGGACATTACTGTGTGGGGGGCAGTGTGGCGGACATTACTGTGTGGGGGGCAGTGTGGCTGACATTACTGTGTGGGGGGCAGTGTGGCGGACATTACTGTGTGGGGGGCAGTGTGGCGGACATTACTGTGTGGGGGCAGTGTGGCGGACATTACTGTGTGGGGGGCAGTGTGGCGGACATTACTGTGTGGGGGCAGTGTGGCGGACATTACTGTGTGGGGGCAGTGTGGCGGACATTACTGTGTGGGGGCGTGTGGCGGACATTACTGTGTGGGGGCAGTGTGGCGGACATTACTGTGTGGGGGCAGTGTGGCGGACATTACTGTGTGGGGCGTGTGGCGGACATTACTGTGTGGGGGCAGTGTGGCAGACATTACTGTGCGGGGGCAGTGTGGCGGACATTACTGTGCGGGGGGCAGTGTGGCGGACATTACTGTGTGGGGGACACTACAGTGTGGGGTGGCATTATACAAAAGCTCTGCAGATGCAACTCCCATGTATTGGGTCACCACAATTTGGGTGGTTAATCACTAAATGAACCCTGTTATGGGGAGAATCTGTGGATGACACATATTTGTCCCACAGACACCCCCTCCCCCAAAACAGGGTTAATTTACTGAATGACCACCAATAAAAGAGGTGGGGGTCACATATGCTATTTCATAATGACAGCAGGGCCCGCGCAGTAACTGTATTCTACTACACCCCCATCCCCCCCGCTCACTGGATATAATCTTATTAACTATATAACTGTAGCAAATCACTACAGTTATATAGTTAAGATTATATACAGTGTGTGTGAGGAGGGGGTGTAGTAGAATACAGTCACTGCACGGGCCCCGCTGGCGCTGTCATCAAAAAAGCAGATACAACCCCACAGCCTCACCCCTTGTATTGGGGGTCATTCCTACATGGACCCTGTTATGGGGAGGGGGGATCTGTGGATGACACATATGTCATCCACAGATTCCCCAATAACAGTGTCATCCATCACAGATCCCCCATAGCAGTGTCATCCACAAGTTGGAGGGGGGGGGGGCGCACTTGGGCAGCTCAGCCTCTGTTGGTGGTGGACCTTGTCCCAGCCCTGGCTGTACACAGGGGAGATGTCATTAGTGATTGATAGCATTCTCTGTGTAAGTGTGTATACATAGATAGCTGTCAGTCACTGATAACTGTACACAGGGGAGGTGTTATCAGTGATTGATAGGATTCTCTGTGTAAGTGTGTATACATAGATAGCTCTCAGCCACTGATATTTGTACACGCTGGAGGTGTTATCAGTGGTTGATAGCATTCTCTGTGTAAGTGTGCATATAGAGATAGCTGTCAGTAACTGATAGCTGTACATGTGGAGGTGTTATCATTGACTGATAGCATTCTCTGTGTAAGTGTGTATACATAGATAGCAGTCAGTCACTGATAACTGTACACAGGGGAGGTGTTATCAGTGATTGATAGCATTTTGTGTATAAGTGTGTATACATAGATAGCGGTCAGTCCCTGATAGCTGTACACAGGGGAGGTGTTAATCAGTGATTGATAGGATTCTCTGTGTAAGTGTGTATACATAGATAGGTGTACAAGGAGGTGGTTCAGAAAAAACTGAGACATAATAGTTATAAATTACAAGTTTTACTGAATCTTTTCCTATAAAACTAAATATCAATTTGCTCAGCTCCTCCTTGTCTATAACATGCTGCCTGCAGATTGCACTGCATTTTGTGATAATTCTACCATTATACAATTTTCTAACATAGAATTACACACTATTTGTGTGGCTATACAACACAATGAGCCATATTTAACTGTGTATTCCTATTTAACATTTTATTCCCATCTTGCGGCTGAGCCACATATTGAGGATTTTTCCTCAAGACCAAATAGAAATCTGCAACAAAACCACAGCAAATTGTTACATGCAGATTTGTCATTGATTTTTTCTGCATATTAGCCACAGAGTTCATCCTATGCACTGCAAAGAGTGGAATCCACTGCATGAATTGGGAACACAATTTGCTAAAATCCTATTCTCTTTGTTGGTAATGTAGTATGCTGGGGATTTTCCAGGCATAAATCAATGGCAGAAAATCCTCAGTGTATCCACGAATTTCCAAGAAAAGGCACATATCACCTAAAATCCATTTTTTAAAAAATACAAAACACTTCTAAAAAAAAACTCAGAATTTGCTCTTTAACTATGCTCATTTCCTTTAGCGCTATTGTGTCTCATGATGCAAGTAAAACTTAAATACTATATATAAAGAATTACCATAGATGTTCAAAGATCAGTAATTTCCCCCTTCTTCCCTACGACTGGCAGTAAGGCAACTGGCAGCACAACGAGCCTTAGGGTGTCCTCATCTGCGGAAGATTTTGTTGCAGAAATTTCTGCAACTGAAAATCTATTCTATTCATCTGAATGTGGTTGTTTTGTCGGCAAATGCATGTATTTTCGCAATCCCTATTCGGATGAATGGAACTGATTTTCAGTGGCCGGAATTTCTGCAACAAAATCTGCTGCATGTAAAAACACTCTTACATGACTGGTCTGTCTGCAATAGGAGACAGAAGCTGCAGATAATTCCACAGACTGTTTGTTTCTAACATTCACTTCTACATTTAGAATAGGCTGCACATAGCAGAATAGCATGCAGAAAATCCACAGTGCAAGCAAAGTGTGATGAGAAATCTCATCTACACACTGCGCAGAATATCTGCATGGATTGTAAATCCACAGCATGTCAATTTACGCTGCGGATATCTGCTGTGGATTTCACCTTTTGCAATGCAGAGGGTTATATGTGCGGCACCTGCTTTATATGGCCATGGTTTAATAGATAAATAGTAGTGACTGATTATTGTATAGATAGATTCATTATAATGAAGAGCCATATCAGACAGTCCAGATCATATGCCAATAAACCTGCTACCAGTACAGCAGAATATTACAGCATGTGCTATGGAGAATGCACCGCACCTGTGCACTTGATGCCGTTTCCTACCCATCCAGGGCTGCAGCTACATTTAAAGCTTCCAGGGAGGTTTGTGCACATGGCATGCCTGTCACAGTTGTGGGCGCCAATTTCACATTCATTGACATCTGGTAAAAAAAAAAGGAAACAGAAAAGAGTTGTTGAAATGAGACAAATAAAAAGTAAAATCCTTAATTTCTAAATGTATTTTCTTAGTTTAGCCTTGATTTCTCTTTGTGAATTCTGTTTAATGTTTGATCAGATATGACAGTGATAGCCACTCATTAGGATCTCACAGAGGTCCTCAACCAAAGTCTAACAAACATTTTAAAATGTAACACATGGTATTCAGCCCACTAAGCAGTGAAAGAGAAAAGGTCTATTACCGATGTGACTGCTGATATGGTTTTTATCCTAGTGTTAAAGGGGTTTACTCTGCAAATCTTGAATATACGGTATATTGTGTACATTTTGTGCGGGTTTTCAATATCTTTACATGTAGTCATTGAATGGGAACGCTGATTGTGTACTAACAGAGGATGAAGACCTGTCCCGGTCGTCTGATGATCATACAGGTACATGGCTCATTACAGTAAAATAAGACAATATCATTAGTTGGGGAAAACTGCTTTAGTGGTGTGGTGGTCCTAGAGAAACGCTCCATGTGATGGCTGCATTTATGGACTCATCAGACCCGAGCTCACTGCATTTTAGTGAACTATGATGCTGTGAGCTCCAGCCTGACTGCGGGTCTGCTGTCCTGCATCATATGAGCACCAGACAGCAGACCAGATGGATGGAACTCGCAGCAGCGGAGATCACAATGATGCAGTGAGTTTGGGTCAGATGAGCAGCGGTCGGTCTGGAAATGGAGCCCTCACATGGACCATTTTCCAGGACCACTCACAACCACATAAAAGCAACCTGGCAGAGGAAAACTGATGGTGTTTGGGATGTAAAGCACTGGTTGTACCACCCAACAGGTAGCTCTTGCCATTAGGTATATCAAATGCTGTACCTGATATGAGACCATTGACAGATTTAGATATGGTTTTACTAAACATTCAACTATTCAATGCTATATTCAACATTACTACAGTATGTATGTATATAATATATATATATCTATTATAGCTCATATCAATCATATTAGTTTTGAGCGGCATATTTTTTTTTTTGGTGAAAAGAGAGGCATTTGTACATGGAAAACTGCGTAGTCTATAGTCATCTACTAGTAAGTAGATATAACACATACAAGTGTACAACAGGACCGACTTCCACCTCTGGGCTTGTATGTGTTGCTTGCTCCCCCGATGTGCATTAAATGACAAGCTTGTGCGATAAACAAGTCATATCAGAGAGTTAATTAAAATCATTTCCAAAGCAACTCAGCATAGCTGCCCCTCACTGATCCTTTGTACTCTCAACTAGGATATCTCTTTTCCCACAGAGCCTGAACAGCTTGAGAAATTGATATTTTGCACATTGTCCTGCTTGTGGAATGTGGAACATGTCATATTTATGAAGACACAAGGAAGGAATTGCATGAAGATATATTAAGATCTTTGTAAGAGGCTGGGGAGCTTGAGGAGATTCCTGCACTAGCTAAGAAAACAAACACTACACATATTCTGGCAATTGTCCTTAAAGGAAACGAGATACAACTTACTAATCCGCCAACTGCAGATAGATTGTACCTGTGCAATGACTTCTCCATGATCCTCTGTAAATCATTGGTAAGCTAAAATCCTAATATACCATGTAAACAATGTTCGTAGATGATGACAATAACTTCATGTATAATATTAACAGCAAATATATCAACAATACCTGCTGGAGATGTCAAGACCTTCTACAATCCATCACTATCTGGTGATGAGCGCCAACCCTACTTGTATATACTTTATATACTGTAATATTTATTTTATTCATTGATTATATATATTCTGATTTCTTTATTTAGCTTAACGTTCAATAAAAAGCCATTAAAAAGGAGTAGGACATCATCCAAATAACCTTACTTGTTATATCATTACCCACAAATATTGAGGGTTGTGGTGATTTGCTCTGTGGTTTGGTTGAAACCATAATAGGATGTTTATTAGAATTGATCCAAAAACATTCTTCCCAGGGAAAATTTTACTCATGCAGACCTTGGCACCGTGAGTAGATTTCAGATTGATCTCCTGCCTAACTGTCAGTTACCCAAGTACAAACTCTCTGGGAACTATTTAGTTTAGGAAATGCAACTGTGCGTAAAGTTTGCAGTGAGGGAAAAGAAAAAGATGCTTTGCAAAATACAAAAACAGATTTCTCAAAAAAAAAAAATCTGTAGAATTCAGATTCTACAATAACAAGTGATCAAAAGATTATAGGGGGCAGACTTGACATGACAATGTCTTCTTAAAAAGCAGCCTGCCGGGTGATCTGTTGATCACTACAAGTTCTGCTTCTGGAACCCCTGCTGGTCTGATGTTATGGCCTAAACAAGCTGCAGCCAGTATCACATATCCCCATGCAGTGGCCGGAGATACTCTGAGGAGTCCCATGTGGGATAACCCCTTGAACTTTTAATTCTGGCTTGGACATTTGGATAATATATTTGTTAAATTAGTATTGGCATATCTATTAAATTAGCAGGCCTTGTGCTTATATGGTGCTTGTGCTATGGTGCTTATATGGTGCGAGGGGGTCCGGTACTGAAGTACTTTACCCCTGGGCATGGCGCTGTCACAGCAGCCATCTACAGCCGAAAAATCCATATGCAGCCAGAATTATACATGTTCCAAGTCACAGAACCTATTATATTATGAATTTAATCAGCTCAGGATTCACAGATTAGTCATGTTACTGCCAGCACTTCGTCCCCTTCTTACTCAGGATCGGTTGGGTACCAAAGTGATGGCAAATTCTACTGATACACTATTCGCTATTGGACTACTGGTCACTATATGGACTATTGGTCCATGCAGAGAAAATACCAGCATGTACCATTCTTGTCAGATTTCTGTACGAGACCCCTTCATTGAAATTAATGAGTTCAGATAAAGGGATGCACCAAGGTGCCATTTGGATGTCCAAATACATCGATACATTTCCATGCAAAAACTGTAATGGCACCTCAGTCATCTAAATGTGCATGTGGTGCCATGCCATAAATGTCAAAACTCTTCACTGGGTCATTTTTTTTATTAAAATTGTTAATTTTTTATGATCTAGGCAATTAATATTATATTTAATGCTAGGACAGCCCCTTTAAAATGTGCACTGCTGTCTAGTGCACAGCTCTTGTGAAAACTGTCACTAGGTAACAATGACATTTCTCACCAACCAAGAGGATGGCGGGATGGCATTAACTGATGGGATGGAAATGTCCTTATGATCCCCAGAAACAATACAAACCATCGTTCATCACCGGTTTGGAAAACTTGTTCCATGTATGCAGGCCATGAGGATCCAGAGACTATGAAATTACATTTTGGCTATCTTGTGCCATTACTCTGCCCATGCCAACTGGAAATGTACTAGCTAAGAAGCTAGTGTAGGTTTCTTATCTGTGGCAAGTAAATCCAGTAGTCTGTTCCGGCAGAGGGGCAGACTACCGGAGTTACTGTATCCGGCATAGATGGACACCGATATGCTGGATCCCCTTTCACTATAATGGGATACAATAGGGATCGAAGGGGGGGGGGAGTTATGCATAAATGCCGGACAAATACCACTGCTATGCTGAATACAGAGTAGTTCGCCAAAACAGGCTACAAGAGCGCACAACGGAGATGTGAAGAAAGCCTAAGGGCAGCTTAAGTAAAGACATCCAGAATGCAAAGAATTAATAGTATTCTTCTAATGAATCTGCTGGGCAAGTGTGGGGAACTCAACATTTCCTTCAGCATAATTGGATATTACATTGGATTATAAAATACTTCTGTGCCATTCTATATATTAACATTATATATATATATATATATATATATATATATATGTTTTTGCTAGAATATGTAGCTAGTTATAACTAGTAATCTGTTGCTACACTGACGCTTTCTTCAGTGAAAGGAACCATGTTCCTCCTTCTGCTTCTTTAGATTTACATTGCAGCTGTAGCTAAAGATGCTAATGAAGCCTGTAATTGGTGGTGAACTATTAAATTCAAAACTAGCAATTTCCTAAGCTATATGGCTCCTTGTCGTATTTTACATTTTTCCACAGGGATCTCATGTTCTCATTACTACAAACGCTCCATCTTTTTTTCTGAACTCTCCTCCACTTAGAAGGAGAAAACAAATGTGTGTGGGTTAGGAATGTGCTGCCTGATAAGTGGGTGGACGCTGAAACCCAGTGATGAGGAAAATAAAACATGTTTATTTGTGAACGTGGAAACAGTCCACAATGACAGGGGAGCCGAAATACTTAGGCTAAAACTAATGAAGCCCAAAGGATAGTGACTGCAGAGCTGTTGGAAAAATGTCTAAAATATTCAGATTTATGCAAAATCTCATTGCCTACTTCCAGTCGAAGCAGACAGTTGTTCTGGCTAACTTAAAGGGTCACTAACTTTTCACAAAGCTTTTGATATCTTCTAGAGACATATCAAAAGTTTCGATCAGTTGTGGTCAGAGTGCTGACACCACCAGAACGAGGGGAGAGAAGCATTCTTTCTCCTCACTGAAGACAGAATCGAGATGGGGCCATA
This sequence comes from Bufotes viridis, assembly GCA_033119425.1. NCBI lineage: Eukaryota > Metazoa > Chordata > Amphibia > Anura > Bufonidae > Bufotes > Bufotes viridis. Next base: position 119,688,839 of record CM065590.1, on the reverse strand, counting down.
GACTTCTATGGAGTCTGACTCGTGCAACAAGGAGGGAAAGTGCACTATGCGTATACTTCTCTCGCTTCATTCTAGAGATTGTTCGCGCCCAACACTACTCAGCTCCTCCTGATCTAATATCTGCTGCCCCAGGTCCAGTTTTAAAGGTTCCCGTCAATGGAATTATCCAGCCCTTACTAAAATATCACATCAATATCACATACCATATATATATATATATATATATATATATATATACTGTCTGTTATGGAGATGCCCTTAATGGTACCCAGCCTAAGACTGAAGTTAGACCAGAATGTTTGAGACAACAGAAGCATCACTCCAGCAACATTGTCACATGAGAAGCCATCAACGTTCCCTCATCAAAAGGACTACTTCCCATTGCTGTAAGATAAAAGTGCAGCATGGTTCATTTCTATCTGACAAGTAATGTTTACAGATAGTGTAAAGCTCACCCTGCCTTAAAACCGGCTTAGTCGTAATATCATCCATAGATATTAGACTAAAATCATAGTTCTCTAGTTGGGAAAAGTAAAAGGAAGTGGGTACTTCACGCTCTAAGTATATGTTTCCTTACTATAAAAGGAACACTCCAGGCTAAACTGTGCAGGACACACAGATTCTATTCTTGGAGTTATGCACCACCCCCACCGGCCCTGCACTAGGCATAACACAGAGTATCAATTTTGCCCAGATATTTTCTTTAAATCTATACATTTTCAGACATTTCTTAGATGGAATAAGGACAGCAAGTAGCAAGCAAAATTATCTGCAACGACTGGTGGCCAACAAAACCAAAGTGATATATGATGGGCCTGTATTCATGTGGCTATCAAGTAGTCTTCAGATACACTTCAGATAGCCATCAGCCTAAACAGCTACCGCTCCAGACAATCCCCCATGAATTCTAAATAGGGAAAGTGCAGCAAGATGCTGCCAGACACCTCTGGAAGCAGCATAGCTTCCCTGAGAACAATAGGATTAGGCACGTTGAAGTCCAACAGCCCGATCCTCCTTTCATTCCTAACATCTGCCATTGGGGGAAGATGGGACATCCCCATACATGGGTTTAAGCTGACATTAACCTAATGTGTATGGCCAGCTTTAGTGTACTACTGATGATGGTACCATTTTGTATTAAAAAGCAATAGGCATTTTTAGATCTCAAACTAATCTAAACTTTTGTACAGAAAACTGAAGTGACAGGTTTCCCTTTAGATTCTTTCTAGGGAAAATACAGAAAAAAAAGCCTTTATGGGCTTTAACATAGGAAAGGGAATGTATCCAGTAGGCTGCAACACCTCTAATTTTTGACTGTACTAATTACCATACATTGTGGTAAGGAATAGACTGTGTCAATGGCACTTTATAGCACATATGCTTCTTGCACCTATCCAGTTTAATACACCATCTTATTCCAATATAGGCTTAAGTAGGCCTTACATGGCAGGAAACCAACATAGGCTAACACGACTGCTCCAGTGCATGGCCAAAGGCTGAATACAGCACCACACGGGGACACGGTGAAAGAAACCTTATCCTGCATTAACTGTAGACTGTGCATTACCTGTACATCCGGTTATTCCTTTCTTGCCAGAGTAACCAGGATCACAATGACAGATGAACGAGCCTTTGGTGTTCTCGCAGCTTCCACTTAGACAGATGTTCAAATGGAGTTCACACTCATCAACATCTGAAACAAAATACATGCATCATGTACAGTAAGAAGAATTTCATAGACAGTCAACATCTGCACACAGGATGGACTTCCAAGCGGATTCGATGACATCGCCGGGGGACTTCAAGCAAACCTGCTAATGATACAGCTCTGAGATCATTCTAGCTCTGCTTAACCATATGACTAAGTAAAAACAAAAAGGGGGGGTTTCAGTCAGCACTCCCTGTATGCAGGTGCACGTAGGTTATGGCAATTATACATACAAACACAAAAATATAACAGCACTCAGCAACTAGAGCTCTGACCATATGACTGCCGACCGGACCTACCAGTATTAAAACAATATTCAATAAGTGAGTGATGAGTAATGGGTGCAGCCTATCAAAGCATCATGTCCACAATATACACCTATATACCTCATTGCCTCATTTATACGTAAAAGGAACAAATAATCTCCTGTTTTTGCACGCTACACTTCATATCCAACCATACATGAAAATCTAGCTATTCTGGTGTATCTTTACGTGTAGTACTGTTAGCAGTCTTTCTCTAGTGCGCCCAGCTGTCTGTGCTCCTGAATTCTCCTGACATAAATTTCTGGAACAGGAAGTAGGGGTCTAAAACTACAAATGGAAGTCACATAAGCAGTTGTGTTCACCCTGAGGATCCTCCTGTACTTCCCTCTGTTAGCTTTCCTTGGCAGTCAGTCGAAATCCTGTCATGTTCTTTATATATATATATATATGTATACCTGATTGCCTCCTTCTCTTTCTCAGCTCTTCCTGGCAGTTAGTTATAAGAAGAGAACTTCGGAACCCATTTATGAACTGATATAGGCAGATTTTGTCGCACGCCTTTTTTCAGTAAAATCTGCAACTTTTCCCCAGTCACGACAGATGAAGAAAAGGTGCCATGGAATTGGTGGGAAAGAGGGCAGGCCCATCTCATTCATTATTTTCTACGCTAGTTTTTGGCATAGAAAATAGCTTAAATCTACGCCAAGAAGGGAGCTGGTGTATATTAAAATCTGTCGCACAGGCTGCTGGAGGAAGTGCCAAGGTATGTAGAGGCCTGCCCCTCCACATAACTTTGGCACTTCCTCCAGCAACACAGACAGACTTAAGACCAACATGGAAAATGCCGGTCTTAATAAATGAGAACATATACTGTACATGCTTTCCTCTTTCAATCCCAGCTCTCCCTGACTCATCTCTCTCATTCTCTCATGGTATCTTTACATGCTTTCCTCCTTCACGCTCTCATCCCTCTCACTATACATGTACAGTACATGCTTGTCTCCTTCCCTCTCTCATGTCTCCCTGGCAGAGTCATAATAAGACACTCTCTCATGGCTCTCTTTCTACATACTTGATTTCATATATGCTTGTAGTGTATAGAACATGATCTAGTATCTTGGATACATCAGACATAACAAAGCTGTCACCTGAATGTATAGCATGTAAGGCAGGGGTGGACTGGTTATAGACCCTACAGTGAATTTTCCTGGTGGGTTGATCCCCACAGGGTCACCTGAGCCTTCCCCACTGCTCCTGGCCAGATATATACTACTGGAGAAACTAGATAGGTCATTTTTAGAGGTCCAGGCAGCATGTTAAAGGTAGGGATGGCTTTGTGTTGTAGTCCACATCTCACCTTCTAAGCCCCCTGCTCCATATAGATATTAGAGACAACTGGAGGAGGAGGACAGCATGTAGCAGCTATTCATGGCCACCGCAGAGACAAGCTTCTGGGAGGTATTTTTTGCTGCACTGTGGTATTTGGCCCTGTGGGATGGTATTCTGCACTGTGGTATTATGGACCATGCCAACTTGTATTGGCCCTATCTACTTGAGTTTTCCCACCTTCTGTCAATTTGGACCTAGGTACAAAATTGGGGCCACTTTTAGGTTTTTTTCAGGGCCACTTTAAGTTCCCACTCCACCCCTTCTTGTAAGGTTCTAAGGCAGTGATGGCTAATCTACGGCACTCCACTCCTAGCATGCTTCATTCATTTCTATGGAGTTCTGAGAACAGCCAAGTGTGGGAGTCGTAGTTTTACCACAGCTGGAGTGCTGGAGGTTAGCCATCACTTTTCTAAGGTGTCTACTATTTTATTAATAAGCAGTTCAATGGTTATAGCACAACTGTATGTAGAAAAGTAACATGTTCTTTCAACTTTGTTTTCAATAGAAATCAACAGAGCTGATAGTATGGAACACAACTGCGTAAAATTAAATATGGGAGACATGGGGGGTCATTTATCAAATGGGTGTAGAGTAGAACTGGCTTAGTTGCCCATAGCAACCAATGAGATTCCGCTTTTCATTTTCCGAAGGAGCTTTCTGAAATGAAAGGTGGAATCTGATTGGTTGCTATGGGCAACTAAGCCAGTTCTACTTTACACCAGTTTAATAAATTAACCCCATAGTGTTTTACCAACACATGAACAATAAAAAAGAGTTTTTCTACAGAACTCTAGGCATACGCTTTAAAGGAACACCAAACCTAGCAATGAGGGATAAAAGTAGATAATACACCTGTTGTCTGTCCACAGGGTTTTCTGTATGATCCTGAAACAGCCTTGAAACAGTCAGGATTAATCTTCTGATGATCTGTTACATTTTTAGCTGAGTGAATGAGGGGGTAGGATTAGCCCATGACGTGATTAAACAATATTTGTGTTCTGCTGCAGACATGGCAAAGGAGGGAGGCTCCTGCTCCAGCCACTTGTCAATGAGTAGCAGGAACGGAGACATGGCTGATCTTCAGGGACATGCAGAGAAGATTTCTTTATATATTTCTTGGTTTTTAATTGTAATGAGACAAAATAGGATAAATAGAGAGGGGGACATCAAGGGAGGAATTACTGTGATTTTTTTTATCTTGCATTTTCTATGTTTAGTGTTCCTTTAAATGAACTAAGCACAATTAAGCTAAGAAGCAACATATACAACATTTGATAGGCATTACTTACAGCCATCTGGTATAACCTTAGGAATAGATGTAATACAAGTGGAGGAACCATGCTGCATGTGGTATACATACTTCCTAAATAACATCCTAATTGTACAAATTGTACCCAGCATGACAATATCTACATCAGTAGGAGTATTTTTAAAATGGAATATTCAATCCAAAATTACTAAAAAAATTAGTATACAATGGAAAACAGTTTCGTTATATGTGACCAAACAATTTACAGACACTTCCCTTACTGCACTGCTAACTGGAAAACAGTCAACATGCTAGCAAACATAGGACATTTTGTAGCCACACGGAAGCATCAAATCATTCTGTAAAAGCATATGAAACTAACTGACCTAGACAACTTTTCATGTCAATGGATGACATGTAACCATCATAGCAAAGGCAGCGGTACTCTCCAGGTATGTTCGTGCACTGGCCTCCATCGCAGATGTTTGGATTCGATTCACACTCATCAATGTCTAGAAAGAAGCAAAATGAAAAGAAGCTATTATAACATGCTATTATCATGCAGAAACGTAATATCTTGCATCACATATTGAAACTTTGTACACTGATGTCTATAACCCGGCATCAGTTATTTACAATCAATGATTTCATGGAAAGCTTAGGTTACAAAGTGACAAGGTGTTGCTGGCAAGTCACAATTAAATCCAACCATATCGGATACTTTGTAGCACACATACTAGAGAATGAGCGTGTTCAAAGGAGGCCAACCTTAGTAATAAATTGAATCTGTGCACTAAAGTTTCCAGAAAGACTAAATTAGGGTTTTTTAGTTTACAAAAAAGATGTCTGAGGAGTGAAAACTATGTCAAGACTGTAACATTCATAAATTTAGAACAAACCATGGAACTCTAAGTTCTATTGTATGAACTTCTTATTTTATTTTGTTATATTTTATCCATCCAGAAAAAGTAGTATTTAGTCATTGGCCAACGTTTCGGTCCAACCTAGACCTTGTTCACGGCCTTAGACATTTTAGAGAGGAACATGCAGGATGGCGTGTGTGACATGGTGTTCTGTTCACGGATGAGTCCCGGTTTTCACTGTTCAGGGCAGATATCAGACAGGATGCTGGATGTGGAGGTCCTGGGCTGGTGTGGTTACACGTGGTCTGCGGTTGTGAGGCCGGTTGGATGTACTGCCAAATTCTCTGAAACGCCTTTGGAGACGGCTCCCTCAAACGTTGCGACATCTGTGGCATTGTGCTGTGTGATCAAACTGCACATTTCAGAGTGGCATTTTATTGTGGGCAGTCTAAGGCACACCTGTGCAATATTCATGCTGTATAATCAGCACTTTGATATGCCACACCTGTGAGGTGGGATGGATTATCTCGGCAAAGGAGAAGTGCTCACTAACACAGATTTAGACAGATTTGTGAACAATATTTGAGAGTAATGGGTCTTTTGTGTATGTAGAAAATGTTTCAGATCTTTGAGTTCAGCTCATGTAAAATGGGATCAAAACCAAAAGTGTTGCGTTTATATTTTTGTTCAGTGTATTTCTTTTATTGCTCCTATCTTCTGTTTTGGCCAGGGGTCATTCGACTATGTCCATACAGCTCTTTCTTATTTTCTGTGATGTTACGTCCATGGACGTGTCAAAAGAGCGAAAGAGCAATGATAAGGGAGTTTTTATGAAACTAGCTGGGTGTTGTTAGGGCCGGAGCTGTGGCAGACAAAGGTGAAGTGCATCATGGGTTTGGTTGGATACAGCAACCAGAGTGATTTGTTTACATGATTAAAATGTGTCAGAAGAGTCCAAATTAAAAATAAATGAATGGGGAGGATGAAAATGAGGTAAGCAACTACATGAGCATATCTGTTAAAAACTCTAGTAATCCCAGAAAACCTCTTTAAGAGTGTTAGGAAGGATTAGTGTGAAGGCTCACCCAATAACTAATATGGAATAGGGTGCTACCAACTTATATAGACTCACCCAGTCTATTATTTAAAGTGCATTAGAATTTCTGATAGTTGGGCACACCTCAAATGGAAAAATAGAGAAAATAAAAATAATAGAGCATACAGGTGGTTATCCTAAGCATTTACCATTTATTAAAAATATAATAAAATTAAAAACACAATAAAATGACTAAGTATTCTGTCTCTAAAATGTCTGATTAGGTCTTGGTCATCATCTATACCAGCGTCTACCGGTCAGCGAAATACTATCGAGGTGTGATAACTAAGCCAGGCATTCGACAAAACGTCCATCGCATTTATCGCAATTGCACTTATGACGTCACAAGCGGGAGAAGACGCTGAAACCCAGCACACGTGGGACGCCACGATAGTTTGCGGGTTCTTCCTCCGCGCTTGTGTAAGCAGACGCTGTCACTGTAGTGCGAGACCTCGGTCCGGTTTGACTGCAACTAGCGCAACTTTATTCTGACACTGGACAACAAACAGTACGTAATTGATTTTGCCTATTCACGCTTATTACTGCTGCAGACGTATGCTTTACCCAGGACAGCTTTCTGAGCCATATCAAAAACATCAATGGGGAATGAGCATATATGAAAATCGCATGTGTCTTTATAGCTTATATAACTAATATAGCATCGATACAACGGTTTGGATACTTGTTATTGAAGAACTTTATTGTCTAAACAGCTGTTACAATTCATCGTCAATTTAACAACTTGGACACAAGCTATACATGGACAAATATGTGGTGATAATTATATTCTATATGGAACATATTTAAAGAGTAAAAGTGGGCATAAGTGTATTGGAGATACGTAGGAAAATAGTGGATATATATGATCTATATCTGGTCGATGTTAATAAGCCAATATCTATATGTTTACCAATGAGGATAGATATAGAATATATTTGAACACAATTGCCATGGTATTTACCCAAGCTTCTCAGACAGGCTGGTATTGATAACGACCAAGACCTAATCAGACATTTTAGAGACAGAATAGGGAGTCATTTTATTATGTTTTTAATTTTATTGTATTTTTATAAATGGTAAATGCTTAGGATAAGTATCTGGATGCTCTATTGTTTCTATTTTCTCTATTTATCCATTTGAGGTGTGCCCAACTATCAGATATTCTAAGGCTCCTTAAGATTGTATTTCTCATGCAATTTAAACATATTTGTATTAATTGTTTTTTGATCCTGTCCATGGCATGAACTCATATATTATTATTACCATTATATTATATTTAAATAAAAAAATAATGCTTGATTTGTGCCCTGGTACACAGCACATAGAAGTTCTCTGTTATGGGAGCAGGACAAGCTGTACAATTGGTACACTGCTGGCTATCCATAACCGGTCAGCTCAAATTCCAAAAATGAAGGATGCATCATATATCTATATTTAATGTTCAGGGGTCTGGGAAAACTGGGTGACAAATCCCAGTAGCAGCCACATTGCTTGTCACCCTTCCCAGAATCAAATACAGCTAAGAAACATGAGTGTCTGACAATTTGACAGGTAGGAACAATGCAAGGACTTGGCTCATTATAGGGGTTACTTAGCACTTATTTATATAGTATGCTGTAAGTTATCTTTCTTTTCCTCCGTTCACCGTAGACTATAATATCAGGTTATATATAAATGTTATCTTCTCTTACATTAAGTAAGACCTGACTTCAACATCCAACTCCATGTAGAGAAAAGGGCTGTCACTATTTACTCTAAATACATTTAGTTCTAGTAAAGGCTACTTAGGTTATTTTAGCTAAAAAAAAGTCAATTCAATATCAGTGATACTCTCAGATAAGTCTCAAATACACATTTGTTTGATTTTCCATGATGCCATACTCTGCAATAAGCATAAGACTTACCGGTACAGGTTCTTTGATCTGGCATTAAAGCATAACCTTCTAAGCAGCTGCACTCATAACTTCCTTCAGAGTTGGTACAGTTTGAGTCACATCCACCATTGTAATGTTCACACTCATCAATATCTGAAAAACAAATAGGTATTATAGTTAAATGAAAGGGTAAAATGTAGCATACAAGAAGTTCTACTGCAGACATTTGGAGAATGACCATTACCATTATGCCCTTTGCCAAATCCTGTATGGCGGATACTCAGAGACTTTGAAGCTCCATACTATGGAGCCATAGTGATACATATGGCACTATACTGACCTATAGAAGCAATTTTTTGAGGGGAAAATATCTCTTTAGTGGTGAATTACATTTTGGACAGATTTATATGAAAGAAAATAAATCTTTGTTGTATGAAATCAAAGGCACATGAAGGTAAGGTAGTGAAATAGGAGAAAACAGGAGCCACGTTACAGCTCTGCTCATCTATGCAGTTGTGGAGCAACATAATATGGTAATTTGGGCTCAGACATAATACTACAATATATACAGTACATTTGAGATAAATCAACTAAAAACTACCACTTACCAACACAGGAGAGTTTATCAGGGGATGGTTGGTATCCCAGATCACATGCACACTGGTATCGTCCGATCAAATTTACACATCGACCATTTCTGCACAGATCAGTGCTGAGCCCGCACTCATTGATATCTAGGGAGAAGATGGAATATTCCCATCAGAAACAAAGTGGATAAAACTTCTTGGGCAGACATAGATGCCTGGAGCTAATAATGACATGATTCAAAACACAAAGAATTCATGATCTATCATTGCTGGAAAGTATCTGGTAAAAGGATTGTATTACTGTAACAATATAGGTCCTGGGGCAATGGTGTAGTATACAAGCTGAACTCACTTACAGCAACGGTCCTATGATTATGTGGTTCTGCCCTGCCAAAACAAAAAACCTTTTTGGAATTGTACCTCTAGATCTAGATAAGAAACCTCATCCCAAAATCAATAACTGCAGAACCGAGGAGGTAGTAAAGCATATTAATACTTGCCACCTGCACCTCTATACCTTTCACTTCACAAGAGGTAGATGTCTTGGTTTATGGTGCCGAGTATAGTTCTGTTAAGGGTAATTTTGGAATGTGGTGTTTTGGGACACACAATAAACTGACTCTTCTTATAGGACCCCAAGTGTAAGTTTGCCATCTCCCGTAAACATACTGTGTCAGTATGTCATTACTTTAAGATTTCAAGTATCTGTTGAAGATGAAAATGTGTTCGATCTTAGACCCTAAGAATCAGTGCAATAGTTTCTGGATATTGAAGGGGAATTAATGTGCTCGTTAAGGTATAAAACTCGATGTCTGCCACACATAAAAATGGACAGAACTAGGTTCAGTTGAAACACACAAGGTAGAAGTGTCACTTGGGTTTTACAGGCACTGCAAGCACTAAAATTGCACCAGTATGATAGAGTCTATGGATGTATTCAGACTAAAGAGGTATTCCTTGCCAAACTGAAATCAATAATCTGTTACAGTTCTGACTAGTCCACCGTCAGATGGTCAGATATACAGTATATATATAGTGCAGTTTATTAGATTAAGTATTGTAATTTTTTGTAGTTTATTAGATTAAGTATTCTAAATTATTGTAGTTTATTATATTATGTATTGTAATTTATTGTAGTTTATTAGATTAAGTATTGTAATTTATTAAGGTATGATTATTGTAACCTATGACTTTGACTTGACTACTGGACATCTACTAGTCTTTTGGCAGTATAGTGATGGTATTCTTTTCTGTGTCAGGGATTCATTAGGGTGACCAGGCGTTTCCTAACACGGGATCACCCATATCGGGTCGGCTATTCCGTTTTTAGGTAGGGACTCAATAGGAATAGGGAGAGGAATAGGTATAGTTTTTCACCTCTTCTATACAACACTGAATTTCCTATGAGCTATAGGAGGTTATACTGAGCAATTTTTTAGAATAACGGTAAAAGTGACGTTTTAGTGGTGTATGTCTGTGATACCTACAAACTGAATTCAATGCAGAACAGAACAAATAATGTTATAGGTACAGAATGGTTGACCTGCAGAGTTTTTTCATCCAGGAATACATTATAGACTGTATCATTTTTGTAGATTCTACTGTTCACACACATAAACTTATATGGAGAATTCCTGGCTTTTCAATAACATTAACAAGTTGATTGCATTGAATAGCATACTTACACAAATGAATATATGATGGCAAGAGAAAGTCCATTTCGGCTACTTTCACATTTGTGGCACAGCTCTCCATAGCCTGTTCCGGCATAGAATGACGTTGCATACAGTGGTTTTTGTCTGGCTGAATCCCAACATATCTGCCGGATCCCATTATAGTCAATGAGGCCGATTGCCATTCCGGTAACATCCAGCCATCTCCAAATCCAGAGTACTCCAGCAGGCTGCTCTCTACCGAAACAGCCTGCTGGAGAGCTGTGCCACAAAGGTGAAAGTAGCCTTACCTTGCATTTACAAGTATTTTGGTGCACTGGTAACATTACATCATTTATGACATGCTCTGGAGCTACATTAAAACTGTTTGGTAAGGACAAAATACCTAGGCAAGCAGAGCCATCAGGTGCCACTTCGTGTCCAGGGGGGCATTCACATTTAAAACTTCCCTCTGTGTTCAGACAGAAGCCACCACGACACAAGAGTGGGTTCCTTTCACACTCATCAATATCTGGAATATAGAAAAAGATCATCTTGGTTAATTGAAGCCACACATTTAACAAAGGATAGAAAATATGTTCTTTAAACTAACTGGTAAAGAGGTCTGTAATAATTAATTACTGTAAAATGAAATTTCATTTATAGGATAATTTAGATTCAGGCAGAGCCTAGTGAACAAAAAAATATATATTTTAAAATTTCCTAATGGCAACATGCCAATTAACTGACTAGAACATTGGGCTCCATCTCTGCCAATGAGCATATTTAGTGATGTCTCTTAGACAACTGCTTAACTCTTTAAAGGGGTCCCAATTTTATACAATAAAAATGTATAGCTCAGTGACTCTGACTCTGCAAGGTCAATAAACTGGTGCCTCTTAACTATTTGACACACCTCTTTGGGCAGCCATATAACATTCAATAGCTGTTGGACAAATGATCGTTCGGCCAACAGCTATCTCCCCAGATTCCCTCCCAGCTTCCCCATACATATGTACTTGGTCTAACATGTATATGTATTCTATGGGAAGAGCAAAGAAAGTCACTGCAGACACTTCTGGCGGCAGCTTAGCTCCCTGGAGAACAGTATTGAGCGAAAATATTCACTTTGCCTGATCCTTCTCTCCCCAAACTCATCCGTCGAGGGAGAGTTGGGAGTTTCACACAAAGATTACAGTATCAGCCGAACATTAGACTGGGGGCCTTAACTTTCTATATATAGTATTGAAAATTGGCTCTCAAGTGTTGATTCCATAATGGTAGATATGTCATATAGATCATAAAGATTTTTTTTCTTTAAAGGGAACCTGTCATGTTTAACAAGATATCTTACATGCTAGCATTGTGTTATAGAGCAGGAGGAGCAGAGCAGATTAAAATATAGTTTTTGGGAAACGATTCAGTATAACTTGTATTTTATTAATTTAAACCTGTTCATTCTGGGCTTAGGAGGAGTCCAGTGAGCAGTCCTACTGAGTGATTGACAGCCTCCTCTGTATGTACATCTACATTTTGAAGGCTGTCAATCACTGAGTAGGACCACTCGCTGGACCCCTAAGCCCAGAATGAGCAGAGATTTTAGTCAATAAATTAAAAGTTATACAAATTTTTTGTACAGCTCCTCCTGTTTATAACATGCTGCTGGTACATTGGGCATCATTTTCAAGTTGAAAGGTTCCCTTTAAGAAGAATGCTAGTTTAGATACACATGAAAAATATTTCCCAAGAAATGTACAATTTCACATTTCTCATGAGCATCACTCACCCATACAGTTCTTCATCATCATGAAACCACTTTCATAGCCTTCGAAGCAGTCACACTCAAAGTCTCCGGGAGTGTTAATGCATATTCCTTGTCCACAAACATCAGGGGATATTCTGCATTCATCAATATCTGCAAAGATGAGAGTAGTTAAATTATGATATGTCCTCCATAACTCTGAAGAGCCATGATGTTGTAGAAATTATCACTTGCCTGTGCAGTTTCTTTCCTCAGCGTCTAGGGCAAAACCGTTGTCACACCGGCACTTGAAGCTACCTATAGTGTTTCTGCATCTACCGTACTTGCACAGACTTGAAATCATTTTACATTCATTGATGTCTAGAAGGGAAGATAAGAATAGACTGTTACTCTTAAAAGGGGCCATGCTGTACTTAGTGGCCTAAAGGACTACAGCACAGGGACAAAACTGAGAAGACGACATAAAGCAAAACCAGGGCTGGAGCTTTCAGGAATGGGAGTCCTGCCAGTAGGACTGCAATGATCATAAACTGATGGCACATTTTAGCAATATGGCATCAGTGTAAAAATGTGCCTTTGCTGCAACATTCCTAGAGGGGAACAAACCATAAAAGTCCTTCCATGGTAAATGTATTACTTACAATAAATGTACAGTAGCTTTTCACTTCAGCTAACAGATAAAGTTAAAGAGGTATTCCGCTTTTGTGATATTGATGACCTAGCTTCAAGATAGGCCATCAATTTCGGATTGGTGGAGGTCCGACTCTCAGCACCCTTGTCGATCAGCTGTTTGAAGGGGCCGCAGTGCTAGTGTGAGAGCTGTGTTCTGTTCAATGCGTACCTGCATGCTATCTACATTGTGGTGAAGGTGCAGTATAATTACAGATATTCGTCCCTTTCAAGTGTAATTACACTGCACTACCACTACAATATAGACCATATGCTGGTAAACATTGAAGAGAAAGCAGCTTTCATACTAGCACTGCAGCCCGTTCGAACAGTTAATTGTGGGGGTGCTGAGAGTCAGACCCCACTGATCTGATAATGATAACCTATCCTGAGGATAGGTAATCAATACACAAAACTGGAATAACTTTTTAAAGGGATTGTCTCACCTCAGCAAATAGCATTTATTATATAGAGAAAGTTAATACAAGGCACTTACTAATGTATTGTGCTTGTCCATATTGCTTCCTTTGCTGGCTGCATTCATTTTTCTTTAACAATATACACTGCTCATATCCATGGTTCCAACCACCTTGCAATCCATCAGCGATGGCCGTGCTTGCACACTGTAGGGAAAAGCACCAGCCTATGTGCGCTGCCGTGGTCCCGGCCACCAGCGAGGCCAGCACTTTTTCCTATAGTGTGCAGGCACGGCCACCGCTGATGGATTGCAAAGTGGTTGTAACCATGGAAACGAGCAGTGTATAATGTGATGGAAAATGAATAAAGCCAGCTAAGGATGTAATAAAGGCATTCACAATACAGTAGTAAGTGCCTTGTATTAACTTTCTCTACATGATGAATGCCACTTGCTGAAGTCAGACAACTCCTTTAATATTAAGAAGGGGCCAAAAGCTGCAGGATATTAAAAAAAAATATTAAAATTATTTACATTTTAAATTTGGGACTATGCATATGCTGCCAGACCCAGGGTCCTCCAGTGCTTTTTACACTGGTGCAGCCACTATGAAATAGCATAACTGAAGCATAACCTTTGAAGTTAAATACGTTTGGTTTGAAGTTTGGTTTTATATTTTCCTTTACCTTTGGAGAATGTTTTTCCTGGTGTAATCTCTTTAGTGGCAAAACCAGGGCCTCTTGGGCAAAGGATCTCAAACTCTGGTGTTCCTTTAGGTGGACACTCTTCACAGTCAGGACCCCATGCAGCCCCAATAGAGCAGCAGCAGGCATCCATCCTATGGCGGCCAGAAATTGCAGCAGAACACTCCTCATCCTCATGCTTCAAGTAGCAGGTCTCGACACGAATGTCTGAGGTAAGGAATAAAAAGAAAATGAATAAAATGTTCTTAACCTTACATTAAACTCTATTCTGTACGCCTTTCAATGTCACAAGTATTACAAGGACTAAATGATGTTCTTCAATAAAATGAGGGGTAGAACTCAATTTTACAGAGGACCTACAGCCATCAAAAACATGCTGTTGGCTTGTAGCAGGAATTCTTGATACAGTTGATATGATTATATCATCATTATGAGATTGGTGGGGGTCCAACTTCAAACACCCCTGCAGTTCAGCCCCTTCATAGTATGCCAAGCACAGCACAGTACATTGCATAGCATATTTGCTTGAAATTGTGGCTCTATCCAATTCACTTGAATAGAACTGAGCAGCACAAAGACCATGTGACCAATGGACAGCCAGAGGAACAGGCCGCAAAGCTCACACAAGAACTGTGGCCCCTTTCAAACAACTGATTGGCATGGGTGCTGAGAATTGGACTGTGACTGATCAGATACTGATGACCTATCCTCAGAAGAGGTCATTAATACTTAACGTGGACCTCTCATCTTTCCTGACATGCTTGTTTTAATAGCTTCATGCATTTCCTATGTAATAACAATTCTCGAGCATCTATTCTTATGGCTCTATGTTGTGCCATTCCTCTATTATTTCTACTAGAAGTTATGAATGAATTGCTAGCAGTCTGCAGTAAAGGCACAGAGGGTGGTAACCATTTGGGGGAGTGTAGCTGCACAGTCTGACAATGGCAGCACTGACTGGATAGAGTGAGACTGTACAGGGACAACCCCCAACTGATTACCACCCCTCCAGTGTCAGACTGGGGTACCTAGGGCCCACCAGCAAAATTTATTTTGGGGGCTCACCATACGGATACATTCAAATATAATAAATAATTTATGTTTTTTTTATATGAACATAGGCTGGTTGAGTTGCTGTACATTGAATATATGTATGCAGTGCAGTAAATCTAATGTGTTATGTGCCACTTGTGCAGGGGGTGGGAGACTAGTGGCCCACCTTGCTCAGGGGCCCACCGGGGGATTCCCCTGTACCCCTGTGGGCCAGTCCAAGCCTGCACCCCTCTGTACCCTTAGTGCAGACTGCTAGCAATTCATTCATAATTTCTAGCTGGGGAGGTAGTAGCTCCCTCCCTCCACTACAATGTTGATGGTGCTCTGGCATGACTTCTGGCGAAAGAGATACACCAAACAGCTGATCATCAGGGGTGCGGATGCCAGACCCTCGACAATCAGTGGGTGATGGCCGATCCTAAGGATTAACCATCATTTTAAAAAGGTTAAGCAACCTCTTTACTTGTTATTCATAATAATTTAGCATTTACTTTTCAACAATTTCCAAAACCACCTGGGATTTCCTGAAATTGTAAATTGTTGAAAAGCAATCTTTCAATAAAAGCAGTAAAAGAACATTTTTGGTTAATATTACTGTTATGCAAAATTCATCTGGGAATTTTGGAATGAGTTGCAATAAAAATTTCTATGTGGGTAAGTATTCTGTAAAGTCTGTGATATTCTACCAATGCATGTGCGTCCAGAAGCATCAACCTTCATTCCAGGGGGGCATTCACAGATAAAGGACCCGATTGTATTTCTGCAATTGGCATTGGTGCATATTCCGGGAAATACCTCACATTCATTAACATCTGCAACCAGAACAAATGAATGTTGCATTAAGAAGAGAGCACAAATAACACATTTATCATACAATACTGAAGGAGGGTGTGGAGCAATTCCCAACTGTACACAGCTCTTTTACAGTGAGTCTGGGAGGTTGAGGGGAACATCTGAAATTTAAGGGAAGCCAATAGAAAGACATAAAACATTGCAAACATAGATTCAGTTTAAATCCCTTTATACCAAACACAAGAGAATGTAGAAGCAAGATATACAATCTCTGTGGCAGGGTCATGAGAAATGGACCATTGCCACTACTCTATATTTTATAAACCTCTGATGTGAATGGTCAGCATTTCATGAAAATATGCCCTGCTGTCAACGACTTAAAGTTGGTCACTTTGTCAGCTACTTCTATACAAGAATTTTTGGATCTCAATATAATTTAAAATACAGCCACGAAATAAAAAAGCTAAAGAGATTGTAGGATGGGAAAGAAATGAATAGTTCTGCATGATATTTTTGCTTCACTGAATGGCATGACTGATGCAAGTCAGTTATGCTTTCCTTTCTGTACAGAAGACAGGAGAGATGACACTGGAAGTGTTGTTCTATTCTTCTCTGTTAAATGGGTTTTCAAGTACAGCAGAAATGTGTGGCAACAGGATCAACAACATTTAGGCTTAACAACATAAAATAAATGACGCTCATATCCACCAATTCCCTACCGCTGTCTTTCCCATCCTGATGAAGTCCCCACTGGTCACTACTTCCTCCTACAATCTTGACACAAATGAAAATGCCTTGAAATAACCTCTCAGCCATCACTGGCTCCAGTGGTGACCCACCTCAGTCAGTGACTGGTGCAGGGGACCTTTCTTAAGAGTTGAGAAGGAAGTAGAGAGCAGCGGGCACCCGATCAGTATTGGAACGGCAGCGGGGATCAGGGGGTCTTGCTGACAAGCCACTCTGAGCTGCCACCACCAATGTTTGTAGGAAAATTCCTTTAAGGAAACACTCTTGGCAAAACTGATACACTGGTGCAGATTTACTTATCCTGTCTAATAGTTATACACTGTAAATGAGACTAGACCAAGACTAAAGAGGCACCAGATTTATCACAGTGGCTGATACTGGATGATAAATTTAGTGCTTTTTTAGAAACTTTACATCAACTATTGGTTGGTTTACTTTGCAGCAAAATGTTGCACCACAATTTAGGAGTATCATAAGTCAAACCCCTTTCCTACTACATTATGTCCCTTTCTCACAAGGTCATGCTTCTAAAACCTAATGAATGTGGTGCAAAGCATGTATACCATTTTTTGGTCTAAACTGTCAGAATTCTAGCCCATTTAGCTTAGTAAATCTCCCCACTGTGCTACGCTTCGCGCGGGACCTGGGTTGATGGTGAATGACATAGGGATTCTCTCTTGAGTGTTCTTTGGATCCACCCCCTCAGACCCTGCACTGAGCATAAAACTGTGTATACTGTACATTTTGCCTGGTGAATTTCTTTAAAATAATAATTTTCATTATTTATTACAAAGCTCTCAATTTAAAAGGAAGGTTTGAATGATGTACAGTACTATGTTAATGCTAGTGGAAATGGAGGTTAATAGCAACTACTGTATATACAACTAGATATCCTGTAGCACCTAGGCACTATATAAAACCTAATAAAAATGTTTATATACTCTTCTTTTAATATAAAACAAATGGAGACAAGGAAAAATAAATCACATGACAATGCCTTTATAAATGTCTCCTTACGTTCACAAATGTCAAGTGTCATTACCTGGATGGAATAAAAGATTTGTTATCTCCTGATATGTAACTAGGAATAAACACTTGGTTTTAATTACTATTGTAACAATTGGCATCTGAAATTATGTCTCTTGGATCTCACACAAGGTAAGTGTTGCTGCATACCGATTTCCTAGTTTTTAAGATTTACTTATATTAATCAGGGACGCAGCTAGGATAGAGCTGGCCAGGTATTTATCATGGGAGTCCCAGGGGGGCACTTTGCCTTGACCAGGGTATTTAGAGATAGGGCTAGGGGTAGTGAACTAAATTGCACTTAGGCTTATTTATCGACTCATATACAACTATGCCCTGAAGCCTAAAGCATATGTGCCCCACAAACAAAGTGCTGGGATGTCTTGCAGTTATGGATATAAAGATCCAGACAGTGAGCATGATTACATAATTCTCATCTGGAAGGGGGCATTAACACATAGCTAACAATTCCAATTTTTGTATAGTTTTAATTAACAGTGGAGAAAATGAAGGGACCACCCTTTTTATGACTGTTGACTTTGGCAAGACTATTCCAAGGCGTTTTCAGGTTTGTCATGGGGAACATAAGACAAAATCATGTGCCAAAGTGTTGGGTCATGGGGAGTGAACTCTGTCAAGTACATAACAAGGGTCTTTGGAGACCTGACATCAGGGAAGAGCTGTGTTCTCCATGCGTCAGTGGAAGTATCTAGTTGTCCTTTATGCTGGCTCTTCCAAGTTTTGGTCACCTTATGTTGAAGTGAAACAATAGGTTGAAGTCAAACAAAGGCAGGAACATTAGGACTTAAGTAAAATGGAGTTGATAATTTCTTTTGTTGAACTGTTTAATTATGTATAAAATGTTGGCCACTGCAAACAATTATATTTTTTACCTTGACAAATATTGCCTTTGGTTCTGGCAAAACCTTTACCACAGACATGATCTGTTGAAACAAAAAGATGATTCTCAATTATTGTAGTTATTGTTAAAGCATGAATCATATTCCAACTAAATGACTTGAAAGGCTGTTAATAGCTATTTTAAGGTAATTACCAGTGTTTCTAGCATAATTTTTCCATGTGCCCCATGCTAATCTGTGGGTTTAGAGGTGGCTTCTGGAAAGTCAATATCCTTCCCCCTCTGGCAGCTGACATTATAGTCTCTTCTTACATCCTCTCTGGAAGAAGTTCCCTCAGCTCTATTGCCATGCTACTAGAGAGCCTCTTTCCCTGACAGGCACAGCAAAGGATAGCTATGCAGAGACCTAGCTGTTGGGAGAGTGACTGCACATACTAGTCCACCAGCATTCAGCTCATTAGGTGGACCTATTTATTGCTATACACTTTTAACTCCAGGTGGCACCATACTATTTAAGGGAATATCATAAGCTTCAATGGACTATTTTTTATGATCTATGCAATGTATGATGTTTAACGGTGGGACAACCCCTTTAAAGAGTTTAATGTGTTACAAAGATGCACATTCATATTGTGAAATCCCAGAATACTCATAAAATATTCCTTTCAACATCTTCCCATGGATTTTTCATCCTAACCGTCCAAGATCCATAACTTTTTAACTTTTGTGTTGGCTTATTATTATTATTTTTGATATGGGGTTGTAATTTGTAATGGCACAACTCAGTGGTTTTTCAGGATTTTTTGTATTGATGGTCTATCCTCAGGTGCACTAACACCTGGGATCACAGACAACTGAAACTCCAGCCCTTTAACCTCTTCAATGCCATGATTAAGACCAATGGTATTAGGTATGTAGTTTTTTTTTTTTTAACTAAAATATGATATACATTTATGCCAGTGTCTTCTGTCCAGGCAGTCCAGCCCTATGCTGGGAGTTGGTAAACTCACTTTACACGAGCAGGGACCAGCAAATCCTGGAAAACTGCACTGCTGCTGCCTGACTGGTCTGCAGTTCAGGCTGTGTGTGTTAGCCTCCTGCTATGAACCAGATTTGTGGACTGTAAACCAGGAACAGCCTCTGGGCTCTGATGCAGTGCCATCAGGCAGCCGCTGGACTGGGGCCTCAGATTGTGCAGATAAGATACACCACAAGGATTGAGGGTCAGTGCTGATTTATGTCAGCACAGTGCCATTGTCGAGAGGTCAACTGTGCTGCTTCTTGATTGGAGAAGGTCATAAACATGAGTGACTTGACCTCCCTCCCTCATTCCTCCCCTTACATCTGTTCCAGGTGGCTGCCGAAGCCGCCTATAATATTATCTGCCTTTGGTCCATACACCCTTTCGGCTTTATGATGTAAATTAAATTCTAGAAATCTTAAGGGAAAATGGTTGAAAATTATTAATGAAAACCTAAATCTTTGTTCAATCCAAAATAATTACAATGCAATACTAAAAATATGAATTCAAAGCTGTCCATAGACTTTATAAATAGAAGACTAAATAAATGTGTTGGCTAATAACTGATTCCCTTACCGACGTCACAAGGTTGACATGGACTTCCCCAAGCTACTCCTAACGTTGAACAACACTGAGACCTCAAAGTAGCTCCATTTATGTTTATTTCGCATCTTCCATTTACTATGTCTTTCCAGCATGTGCCCCTTAAGGTTTCTGGAGGAAAAAAAAATCACCATTACTTAAATAATAGCTGCACTATAACATACAAATAAGGTGTCCAGATACAGAAATCAGGGTTTGTTAAGACACTTAGCAACCATACAGGAAATACATTCAGCAATACTAGAACCAGACTCTGATCACACTTACATTTTACTGCTATTTTAACAGGTAACTTAGGCAGGGTGCTGAATCTCCTTAAAGAGACCAGTCTTGTATGGAGACTTACTGGAAGTACTTCATGTTATGAAGACTTACTGGCAATGCTCCACTGGAAACAAACATGCAAAGAGGTATCTTCCAAGGAAGAGAACCATCTTGCCAGCACCACCTCTTTTTGACTCATAGGGAGCCACTTCCAAGAGGTGGTACTGGTGAGATGGTTCTCTTCCTTGGGAGATACCAATTTGCATATTTTAACAGGCAGAAAGAAAATTAGAGCAAATGATAATGCATACTTCAGAAATCAACGAGGTGATGAAATAAACAAGCAACAGACTGATCATACTGTATATCAATTTTTCCCATTTTTCTAAACAGTGTGCAGGTTGTGAGCAGGAGGGGTTCCAGGCATGTGCCAATTGAACAATACTTGTGCCAGAAAACTGGCATAATCTACTCCAGCTCCTTGCCAGTGTAGATTCATTTTCTGGTGCAAAAACCTCCTGAGAATTGCATCCCAATTATTAAGAGGCATGCACGGATTTTATATTTTTGGTCCATCTAACACCTGTGTATTTTTTTTAAATTACTTTATTGACTGGCATAAAAAATATCTTAATTAAACTTAAATAATCCCCCCCCAGTGTCTTTCAAAGAAGTTTTTGTCTGACCACCGTATGCTTCCCTCAGCATTATCATTGCCTATTTGTTGAATGTACAGATGGAATGATGTCATACAAATTTGACCAGTCTGTTTTGCCCAAAGCAGGTTGTATCTCATTTACTGCTTTCTTCATTTCAAAATGGCAGACACACTCTAAGTCTCATATGTATGGGTGTCACCTTTGACAACAGCCATGAGGAGTTCAGACAGTTTCGGGGACTTGGGCTCATGGCTCAAATTAGAACCAAAAATGCTCTAAGCCTCAGATATTTACCGAACCACCCATAAGACAGTATGGGAACATTAAAGAGGTTACGTACCAATTAACACTTCAAATGTCTTACTACCAGATGACCATACTGTAGATAAGTCAATGTTCACTTACCAATACAGATTGTCTTAGTTTGATCCAATGTACTTCCAAAGGAACATTCACACACAAAGGACCCTGGGATATTCTTGCACAGACCATTTATGCAGGGGTTCGATTCACATTCATCAATATCTGAAATAGATATGTGGATTATTTCAAAATTGTATTTGATTCAAGCACATCACCAAAAACAATCTGCAAAATCACTGACGTTACAGATAACTGCCTCGCATCACATTGACTATATCCGCATCTATTGATTTATATGCATCATTAGCTAGCTAGTTTGTTAGCTATCTCATATTCATGGAAGATGAACCTAGATGATCTACATATATATATAAGATATCATAAGATTCCTAATTACATAAACAAGCAGATAAGTGATATCAACATCCATTGTAGAAATACATAATCCATTATATGGGTGTTGCACCCATAATTATCAGACATGCATCTAATGATAGCAGATCTGTCACTATTAGAGATGAGCCAAGTTTTAAAAAATTTGATTTGTCAACTTTGCCGAAGTTCAACAAGAAATTCGATTAATTCCAAATTAATTTGTCACAAATTGCTATAAATCAGGTATAACCAGGCCACTCTACCTTAGGGTATAGCCAAAAACAGCTGCTGTGCTGCGGGAGAGTTTTTGCCATGCTGCAGCGAAGAACCGCACTGTATAGTCGGTCTTCATTGTTAATGGCCATGCAGCATCTTTAATTTACCTATAAACAGATTCTGTTACTGGTATGGGGTTTGGCTGGTAATATGCATATTATTGCTGTTCTTGCCTGAAATCTCCTGCAGGTTATTTGACAGTAAACACAGAATATGAATCAGCTCTGGCATACCCACTTCTCCAACCCCAGCGCTCTCCTGCCCTACAAGTGGGAGCCCTTCTTCTACCATCTGATTTTCCTCCTTTTCCACATCTAATATTGATGAAAATATGTCATCAGGAACATCCAGCTCCACATCTCTCTGCATCTTTCTGACTTTTCTAGGACATGGAGACTTTGAAGGATGATTTGGAAGAAGTTAAGCCAGCAAAAGATGAGGATGGTCATCATTAAGACCTGGCCCCCCTAAGGGGTACAGACTGGATGGTATTGGTTGGCACACTGGCAGTGGAATAATAAAGGCTTCCATCTTATTGGTACTGAATTACATATCTTAGTTTATGGCTGATGTAGGAATAAATAAAACTGACGCAGAATAAGTCTCCCTGCGCTCTTCCTGCATTCTCCCTCTCCAATATTCTTCTATTAATCGTTTTTCACAACACTGTTCCTAGTGCATGAGCACTTGCCATGTCTCTCACTATGCTCAGATAACAGGACAATGGTGGAAGCTGTGTGGGATGAAGGTTTTATAAGGCTGTGACATCACAGGAGGATGGCTATCTGTGGATTGGCTGGTTGCACGGCATAATGAGTGTTTTTGCGTTCCCAGGCTTGCCTTCTCTACACTTGGTTTTGCATTGTAACGTGTACAGCTGCCATTTTGGGGAAAACCTGATTTGTTACCACAAAGCTTGAGAAAAGGCAGATTCGTTTAGAATCAAAGTTTTCCTAAACTTCGGACCGAATTCCCTTTTGAATGCTTCGTTTTGCTAGTCATTATACCCAAGGACCACAAACACATAATATGCAAAGTCTATCATCTGTCTCATCTACACTGATCAGGGACACTAGAGAATGATGTAGCAGATACAGTGATACTTCATATTAGTAGTACAGTACTTAAGTATCATATCCTTTACCTTCGCAAGTTTTTAGTTCAGGCTTGTAGACATATCCATTTAAGCAAGTGCAGGAGAAGCTTCCCGGAGTGTTCCGACATTGTCCATTGTCACAGAGTAGCCTGTTCAAGGTGCATTCATCAATATCTACAAAAGGAGCATACACAGAAACCAACTGATTATTCAAGGGACTGAAGACAAGCCTACATTTAATTGTGTACTGATGGTGAGATAATACTACTCCAGATTACTTATCACTGTCATCTACTCTCAGACATCTTATTTTTATTAGGTCACTACCAAAACTGTTTTACATGCTTAAATGGCCATCTATGGATAGTTGATATGCACTAGTTTAAAACTACACCCAAATATCAGAGCAACCTAGGTACTCCTTGAGGGAAATAAGCATCAGGATGGAATCCTCAAGATCATTTGCTCTCTTGGAAGATAAATGCTAGCAATGTCCGATGTGTCTGGTGGGCTCCCAACTCTCCACCAAAAGATAATATAGAGGGAGGGTTTCTCCTGGGCAATAACACACCACTAGAGGTGTCTTACCGTGTCTTTCTCCTCTCTCTCCCCAAGTTCATATGTGTACAAGTGAACCTGGAGAGATCGCTGTCGGCTGAAAAAACAAACACTAGTTCTGCCAACAGCTATTAAAGATGTATGGGTATCTTTAGATACAATAGATTTTTACACAGATTAATGGCAACCAAGGTCACATATCTTTTCTTAACCCACTGTTCCCAGTTACAAACTCTTTAGGCCTCAGCATCATTGATGCAGTCATATCAAATATGCTAGAGGTCATGCATATTGTGAAGTCAGCATCAGTGCTTAAACAAGAACACCACAAAGGAAATCAAAAGAAATGACTAATCAAGAACATATACCAATGCAATTCTTTCCAGTATTGTCCACATCATATCCAGAATTACAGATGCATTTGTATGTTCCACGGAGGTTTTCGCATATTCCATTTGGACAGATATCAGGATCCAGAGCACATTCATTGATATCTGAAAAAAAGTGGTAGATTTTTTTAATTCAACCCCCTTCCTGATACAGCCATTTTACTTTTTTTGATTTACGTTTTTACTAATATATTATTTTTTAACCTTTTTTTTGCACTTTTGTACATTTACATATTTTTATAATACATTTTTATGTTTTATTTAACATGAGATTATTATATAGCTCATACCATAAACTGCCATGTTTACCATTTCAATCTATGGGGAAATCACTGCATTCCTATTACAACCTGCCACACTGCTTGAGAGGGACTTTACCATGGTAGACTTTACTATGGCAGATTTTGCTCCTGAAGGTGTCCTCGGGTGGAACTTCACTATGAAGTGGTCTCTGCATTGAGTTGCTACCCAGACCCTCCCCTCTGCTCTGAGTGACAGCTATAGCATCTAGCC
Organism: Bufotes viridis; assembly: GCA_033119425.1. Classification (NCBI taxonomy): domain Eukaryota; kingdom Metazoa; phylum Chordata; class Amphibia; order Anura; family Bufonidae; genus Bufotes; species Bufotes viridis. Next base: position 119,664,011 of record CM065590.1, on the reverse strand, counting down.
AGAAGATCACTATAGCCACTATTCAGAGCAGAGAGGAGTTGTGAAGCAACTTAGTGCTGAGAGCACTTCAGTGAAGTTACAACTCTGCAAGAGCAGATTTTGTCAGAAAACAATGTAATATTCTTACTACTCCTGATGAGATCCACAGAAGATATGCTTTTTCTGCCCTCCCCAACCCCTATATAGTGCTGTCAGCAGTTTATCATGGTCAAAAATTGCTGACAAAGCCCCTTTCATGAGGTTTAGAAATATCCTGGCAACAGTTTTAGACTGTGGTCCATTGGGCACACAAGAATTAATTACTCTGAGGGCTTATTCACACTCAGGTCATATCACCAGGAAAGACAAATATGTGATGTGTAATTAAATCATTTTTGAACCTCCTGGGCACTTTTGTGGCTGAGCCTGATTACTGTGTCCTAATCGGGGCAGACTGAAGGATTTCCCAGGACTTCTGTAGGCTAGTCCAAGCCTGGATGGAAAATATTCTAAGGAATTCACTCTTTCTTGCTAAGAGGTCTATTTTTAAATAAAGACAAAGTAGAAAAAAGATTTTTACCTCATAATTAGAGTTGAGCGAACTTCTATTTTTAGTTCAGCGTCCAAAGTTCGGGTTCGGGTTATCGTAGCATCCCGTTATGGATTCCGCTACCACGGATCATAACGGCATTTGGAATCCATAAGGGGCTGCTTCAATGAACCCGAACCTTGGACAACCCTAAGGACCTGGGGTGACGTCAAGGTCATGTGATCAGTGCAGGGGGCGTGGCTCAGCACTGGATTGGATAAGAGGTGATCCAGTACTGAGCCACGCCCCCTGCACTGATCACATGAAAGTGAGGTCACCCCAGGTCCTTAGGGTTGTCCACGGTTCGGGTTCAATGAAGCAGCCCCTTATGGATTCCAAATGCCGTTATGATCCGCGGTAGCGGAATCCATAACGGGATGCTACGATAACCCGAACCCAAACTTTGGACGCCGAACCAACGCTCAACTCTACTCATAATGAGTACAATGAAATAATAAAAAAAAATTGCCCCCAAAGGGGTCCCTAGCCTTTAATCCTCAACCTAACATAATCCCCTTTACGTACAGTATATAAGCTGTTTTCAAACCCTCTTGCACGTAAGGTTTACTAGTCCCGTTGAGTTATATAGATAAGTTCACATGCTTTTTTGTGCAATTTATGGCCCGATATAATTGACACCCTCTGATTGACACATCTTCTAGTTGATGCATTACTTGTCTGGATTCCTGACTCTTTTGCTGGGTGCACTCCAGAACTTTTTTTTTGTCTTTTTACTTTTAAAGTGTTTCTTGTTTCATTGTGATAAGCAGACATATTATTTCCTGCCCCTAAGAAGTCTATTTATGTACAATATGTAATTACACTGTTTTGCACCAAATGGATTCCATAATTGATCTGTTTAAATTACTTTCTTACGGTTTATGGGAAAAAAAACTGCACAAAGATTGTTTATGTAAAGACACTGGGAAAATAAGGGAGCAATAAGCAGAAATGGTTTTAATTAGCTGCCATTATAACAAAGTTTCTGCATGCAGTTTTGGAAGCCAAAACCAGAAGTACATTCAAAAAATAGGAAAAGACTTATCTGTCCTTTATATTTTTTCTCCTTATATGATCCAGTCCTGATTTTGGCTTACAAAAGTGCATACAGAAATCTGACTGTGTGACCATACCCTTAGTCTTGAAGTATGACATGGAAAACAATCCACATCAGGATACAAAATATGCATTTGCAGTTACACCTTATACATGTCCGATGGAACAAGCAGCTTTGATGTTTTGTCTATGGTGGCATTATCTGCTTTTTGTAAGGGGTTCCTATAATTTCAATGACAAGTATAGGATAACCTGTAGTGGCAGTCTCTCTATCAAAAATATGGAACCCCGAAACCTGACAGTTGCAATTAAAAGTTTATGAGATTCACCACACAGGCATTAAAATGCAATACACTCGTGTGCATGGAGCTTACATCTACTTCTCAACCCTCTGTTTCACTGCCGTTACCAATGCAATCATCTGTTTAATTGCTATCTCTTAATTAGTAAAACGCAGAAACTCCACTTTAAAGGCTGTGTACACCTTTGGAGGCAATTTTTTTATGATTGCATTTAACTTTTTTTTGGCTAAACATCATATTTTCAATTGGCCTTCATTAAAAATATTGAGCCATTCTGTCACAAAGGGTTAACTGTGTGACTGGTACATTCACTTTGTGCCGGTCATCTAATAAACCTTATCTCTAAACTAATGAGAGTTCATAAACACTTATTTAAGCCACATTCTTATCAGTAACATAAGAAATGAACTATAACGAGTGTTTATAATGAATGTCAGAGATAAGGAGCCCGTCTGCTCCACAGATGACGGAAAAGACCGAAAATCTACATGCTGCTACTAGAGCATCTCAGCTCTGTACACAAAAAAGGATTCCATATTTATAATAAAGACCAATTGAAAAAATGATTTGTAGCTTAAAATGAGTACAATGCAATAATAAAAAATTCTCCAAAAGGTGTACATAGCCTTTAAGTAAAACAGTTTTACATTAAGGAAGAAGTGAACATTGATTTTATAGGGTCAACAAAAAATACTGACATTCTAATACATAAAACTGCTTTTTTTCAGATGATTGATGAAACCAGATTTCTCAACCATCCCATGCTTCTCCAGGGAAGACACCTGCAGATAATAATCCTTATCCATTCCCATTCTGATCCACATACTTTAGGTGAACTTACTAGAATTTCAGAATATTAGTCATACATACCGGTTCCTACAGATGTCATTCCTGGGCCACTGCTGCATAATGCTTGATACTCATCTAGAAACACAGGAAATACCATTGTAGCCAGTTATTAATATCAAGAAAACCAACAAATGAACAGTATATCTCTGAAACAATATACTTATAAATAGCATATAAAAATGGGATTGTTAAGAAGGACATGCTTGTTTGCATGGGTCTGGTCATTCACTTTTACAATGGGAATAAATAACTACAATATGGTATTGTGTGCTATGCCAGGGGGCCAAGATATAAAACTGGGTAAAGCTGAGGGTGAGGATTTGATCATTCAAACTCTGCTTGCAAGGAGAAAACTATGACCCCCTGTTTCGTGCTGCTAGATAAGATGATTATTCTTGTTTGTAGGGGTTTCAGAAGGCAAAGTGCTCTGCTGGGCAGTTTTGGGGTATAAAGAATTGCACAGAATGGAGGCTATTCTTGCAATCAAAACAATAAAAAGTGTGGTGGAAACTGATGGACCCCACTGTGTTCAAGGGCTACATCAGGTGCCATTGTGACCATATATATCACAGTCAGCATATCTATCAGACGTAAACAGAGCCTAAGTGGTTCAATCATATTGATAGGTGGAAAGTTTTGGATAATAGTGCGAAATACTGGCATGAAAATTATAGTATACGAGGCAAGAAATTCATGCGTAACTTTGGGGCCAAAAATCAGCTCCTCTTACCTGATGTTTTTGCAGGGCATGGTCGGCATGGTTCACCAAAAGCAAATTCTGTGTTGGCACAGCAGCACTCTGATTTTGTCACGGCATCCAGTAAAGGTCGAACACACTGACCCCTCTTGTAGCCACCATAGCATGTGCTCCTCATGTGAGTATCTGTAATACAATGTATGTATAATACATTGATGCCAGACATGGATTCATATGACGTTACAAAGCCTTCTCCAAGACTTTTGACTTACAATTTTACTGATTTTCTGATTTGGGCAGTAAGTTGCACAATTGCATATTTTTTTGTCTATTTGCTTCTAATTTAAAGGGGTTGTTCAAGAGTTAAAAAATAGAAGCCGCAGTATTCATTCATCCTCCATAGCTCCATTTCAGTTGCCCTGGTAGTCCTCCTCCAATCTTTATTTACATCAAGAGGACCACTGGAGTATTTGTGCTGGAGCAGTATGGGATTTAAGAGGTGAAATTTGATTTTTTTTTTGTATTTTTCCTGCTGCAATTATTTTTACTCTCGGAAAACCCCTTTGAGGCACACTGAACTAGACATTTTGAAGAACTAAACAAACCTATAAAGCAGTAAGAGCCAAAGGTATGCTGTGTTGGTTGCAAGTTGCCTTGTGAAATAGTGAAACCCTTGATTCCAGCCTAAATTTGCTTTTAAATCCTGTGGTTAGTTTTGTTAACCAGATTATATTTGCAAATATTTTAGCTTTCTATACTAAAAGTGGCTTTTTCCTTATGACCTTGACTTGCTTAGCTATTGTACAATCACAGTGTGGAAAGTAATAACGTCAACGTGTAGCCATACTAAAAGAAATTTACCACCTACAGGTCAAGAATGTATTCATTTCGTTGTCTCCTTGAACATAAAGTATGTACTGTAGAATGAAAACTATGCCTACTATCTACCCCTACCATGGATGAAGATTTCTATTCAGTTTCATTTATTAGGTATTCTTGTACATTTGCTTGTTTATCGAAATTGGTAATCTGCCAAACACGTATCAACAACTCACTTTAGAAAAGCATGTTGGCATGTTTGAGAGTTCCAACTAGACCAACAAACCAAAATGAGGGAAAATATGATTTTGACTGAAATGATAGTGTCGAATGAAATGGCATGGGGGGGGGGGCAGAAACTATCAGTCTTAGGGGATTTTCCTACACAACAATCTCTTCAGTTTACAGAAAATGATTCACAACTAACATCTGAGTGCACTAGCTCTGTTACTGAAAAGGTCTATGGAGAAGGGTTAAGCATGTTCAAGTAGATACAGACAAGGAGTAATACGCAAATAAACAACTGAAACGACAATTGTATGCTGAAGAACATCTGAATCCACGGTACAATGGACCTTGAAGTGGATCAGCTACTTAAAAAAATGCATGGCCTGATGAATCTCGATTTCTGCTATAACAAGCAGATGATCATGGCACCCATGAGGCGGAGCATTGCTTAGAGTATGAGCTGAACATGTGCACTGCTACATGTCCGTAGTCTACCATCGCCCAGTATCATGCTTCTAGAAACATGACAATTAGTAAAATGGCCTGAACAATACTCACAGATAATTCTAACAGCACAGATCTGGTATGTGGTGTCATGGGAGGCTCTACATATGAGGTCACACACAATAAATCTGATGCTACTATGTGAACATGGTCCAGCATCTTGTTGAATCCATAAAATGAATAATCCTATTTCCAGTAACAGAAACTTGTAACTGATAAAGTGGCATAATGTAAAATAAGAAAGATGTATCTTACCTACACACACCCGTCCATCAAGTCCAACTGCAAGGCCAGGGAAACATTCGCACCTGAAGGACCCATCGGTGTTGACACATTGGCCATTCATGCAAATGCCTGCTGTTTCACATTCATCAATATCTGAAATGATAAAGCAACAGATTAATGCTCCTAGGTACTTTCACACGTCGTACTTTTATTCCGGCCTCCTCTCGGCATGTTTGCCGTGCTGCTGCTGGAACTCCGGCCGGCCCCCATTATAGTCAATGGGGCTGGAGCGGAAGTCCGGGGGCACGCGTGCACTAGCGGCAAAACGGATCTGACAGGCTGTTTTCCCCCCGGAACAGCCTCCTGGAGTTCCTTGCTGCTAGTATAAAGGTACAGAATGTATCAATGTCTAAAATGCTTTTCAATCTTGTTTTAGTATGGGTTCACCGATTTTCCTACCTGATAAGCAAAATATAATATAAAATTCTTTAGGATACAAGTTTTGGGCCCATGCATGAAGTTTCTGCAGCAGAGGATCCACAGTGTATCTGCTGGAATTTCACTGCAGCAAAATCCACATCAAATAAGGAAGACTTTGTTGCAGAATTCATTGTAAAAATGCAGCAGGCGTGGCATGGCAAAGGGTGAAATCCACAGCTGCGACATGCAACATGGTAAAATGACAAGCTGTAGATTTAAAATCCACACCGCATGTTTTTAGAAAATCTCAACCACTTTGCTTCTACTGTATTCGCTGCTTATTTTCTGCAATCAAATTCAGCTGTAGAACATCCGTAGCAATATATACACCACATATGACCATACTCTTGAGGATACAGCCACACATGGTGCATACCCCACAGATGTTTTTTAGGGGCATTGCCACACTTGGTGTATAGCTTTAGATTTCCCTTAAAGGGGTTGTCTCATTTCAGCAAATGTCATTTATCATGTAACCAAAGTTAATAAAAGGCACGTACTAATGTACTGTGATTGTCCCTATTGCTTCCTTTGCTGGCTTCATTCATTTTTCCATCACATTTCACATTATACACTGCTTGTATACAGAGATTAGGACCACCTGCCATCCAGCAGCGGTGGTCGTACATGCACACTATAGGAAATTGCGCCAGCCTCTCTGGTGTCCAGGACTGTGGGAATGCACATAGACACGTATGCGCAGCAGATCCTTTCCTGGCCACCTCATATCTGCGCAGCAGGGTGGTCAAAACCATTGAAATGAGAAGTGTATAATTCGATGGAAAAATGTATCCAGCCAGCAAAGGAGGCAATATGGATAATAAGAATACATTAGTAAGTGCCTTGTATTAAGTTTCTCTACCTGATAAATGTCATACTGTATGCTCAAGTGAGATGAGCCCTTTAAGAGGGGCTGTCCAACCCTTTACTAATGATGCTATAGGATAGGTCTGACACCCTGCAACCCCGCTGATCAGCTGTTCTGCAGCAGCTCCCACACAACTGTTCTGCAGTAGCCACTGAAGTGATTGGGACTACTAGTGTTGTCCCCATCTGCCCAACAGACGGACCTGAGTAGTTCTGGCTTCTGCACATGATCCACTGCAAAACAGCTGATTGGCAGGAGTGCAGGGTTTCGGACCCCCAGTGATCAGATAGTAGTGGCCTATCCGGCGGACAGGTCATCACTTGTAGGGTTGGTCAACTCCTTTAAGCATCTGATACATAAATATTGATTTATCGCTCATAAGTGCTGCAAGCACTAGGCAGACATACTGGCATGTATGTTTCATATCTTGGTAAGGCGTTGAGTGGACAAAAACATCAAAAAAATGCATAAATGAGAAAGTTGTGATCTGGCTGTATTATAATGTAGGTGACTAGTTGTTTTCCTCTCTGTAGCTACAGTAAATCCTTAGAAGTATAGCAATAAATGACATATACAATGTTACCATGCAAACAAAACTAGACCACAACACAGAAGACGGCCTGCAATGTGCAACACTCCTGACCTTAAAAGGACAGAATGAGTATGAAACACCTCGATTCCTTTCTTTTTTCCTCTGGCTTATGGCCATAGCACACACTTGCAAATTCACTCCAACTGTATTTTATTAATAGATTGTAATCCTGAAAAATCACTAGACACTTACAAAGAACATTCTAACCATGTCAAGTATTACCAGCAAATGCTCATACTATGAGGCTCGGACAACACTGCTGGGTCAGCTTCCAGCAGCAGCATCACACTGGCTACAATGAAGATCTGCAGCTTGCCATGTGGCCACATCAACAAGTCAGGGAGCCAATGTTTCAGGGTATCACAAATAAGGTTATTTTGACAAGGTACAGTCTAATGTTACTTAACTATTTTTAAAATGTCATTCAATTTGCTGCTATGGTGTACACTCTGGATTTACCATATGCAATTCTGAGTGTGGCCATGCGTAGTGTATTTTCTGCAACAGAACTGCATGCAGAAAATCTTCAGCAATATAGTAGCAACGAAAAAATGCCCATAACTTGATTTTAAATCTACAGCATGACAATTTATGCTTAGGATTTCATTTTACAATCCAGAGGGTGAAATCCATGACACATGTGCAGGAAATTCTGCATCAAAATTGGCAACTCATGCAAATTTAGTTGCAGAATTGTTGCAAATTTTGCCACAGCTTATTTTCCACACCCTAAAAGTAGTTAAAGGGAGTCTGCCACCATGAAATTGACTGTTAAACCAAGTAGAATGCCTTGTAGGGCTAGCTCATCTGAACGTAGTGATACCTTTAACTTAGTGATCCAATCTTACATTTTGGATTTAAAAAAAATGTTTTATTCCATATGCAAGTGAGCATTTAAGTGCACAGAGGGTGGGTACGAGCTTACTCTGTGCACCCTTGGTCCTCCTGCTTCGTCTGCCAGCCCGCCCTTTCCTTCCTGATTGACAGTGTCAGTTTACTGCACAGTCATCTCTCCTGACCCACTGGTGCCAATGGGACTCAGCCTGTCAGCAGGGGTGCTGCTGGGCTGCTGGATCGCTCCACCTGCAGGTGCTGTGTTGCAGCAGCCGTGGTCACCACGTGGTTCAATGACAAATTAGTAGGGACTCACTTGAAAGAGGCCACTGTGGCGTGGTGACAAAGAGCCTCGTGGTCATATTTATAAACTATGCTTAGCAGCTATAGATCAATGAATGGAATGTGGATGTGCAATCCATGTAATTTTCTGCACAGTTTGTCATTATGTGTACAATGACATACCTGTACTGTGACCGGGTGGGGATCCAAATAGACTGCTTTCACATCAGCTCCAATGATTCCCATTGTTCTGCTCCGTTATAAAATAATGGAAGTGCAGGACCAGCACATGACTGAATCTAATGGCAGCAGACAAATCTCATTGACTATAATGGGGTAGTTTGGGTTTCTGTTAGGAAGTCTGGATAACATAGTCCTGCATACAGGACTATTTAACTAATATTTTGATTAAATCTGCAACAGATCTGCAACCCTTTAATGAGCATAAGGTGGAGGAACGTGGCAACCTTAGCTGTGACACATGTTGTACAGCCAAAGATCACAGTATTGTGATGCTACGACATAACATAATGAAAGTGAATGGGGTTGCGTTATAACCCGCAAAATGGAACTTCTGCAACATGGGAGTCACCAAAAATCTAAACCTTCACTCCCATTATGTTGCAATATAGCCGTGACATAGGTGGCAGATTATAATAGGGACGTTTGTGGAGGCAGTCCCAGGACCCAACATCTCTGTCGGGTCCAACCCTGTCTGCACACAGTTTAAGTTCAGCATCTCTGAGCGCTGCACTGTCTCTCTAAGTTGTGCGGCCGCACAGCTTCTACTGAGGGCCCGCTCTCAGCTGTTGACTGTCCCGTGTTCCCCCTCTTGAGAAAGAGGAGGCACCAAACTGCAGGTAACACCTACCGATGTGGCTTCCTTGGAGCTTACCAAGTACAGCTCTGTCCATTTGATAGTGCCTATGCTTGGTATTGCAGTTCAGCCCCATTCACTTGGATGGGATTGAGCTGCTCCTAAATCACATGACTGATGAATGTGATGTACCGTAACATGGCCTAGGAAGAAGCTGCAGTGCTCACAGAGGACCGCAGTCTCTTCTTACAGAAGAAAATAACAACTTTTGTCCGGGAAACGGAAGGGGGGATGTCAGGGGAAAATAGAAGGAGGGGGCCCGAGTTGGGTAGACAGCCCAGCGACTATGATGCACTAAACATGCCACTGATTGACATGCTTCGATCTTTGGTTGCACAACATGAGTCACAGCCAATTTTGCCAACCGTGAGCCTGTCTTAGCGAGATATTCATATAAGCCATCATAAAATGTTATAAAAGCAGCTCACAGCAACACGTTATTTCATTATGCTGCACAGAACCAAAATGATCCCAAAATTAGGTAATAAAACAACAAGGAAGGAAATTAAAATATAACATGTAGGTGCTATTTTTAATAATCGGTTCCCAATCTCTGCATGGATTCAGCATTTACAATGTTGATAATTTGGTAATAACTACATACTGTACAAGCAATGTGCACGTTATTATAGCACATACCACCAATTCACTATGGCTTGCTGAAATACACTGACAAAACAAATATTATAGAGGGCTGCACACAATAACATGACAAAAACAGATAAACCACAACTATTTTGGCAGCATATTTGTTTTTGCACCCCTGTTAGTGGTCTGATGGGGTAATGTTCTAAATCACAAAAGTATTTTTTTTCCAGTTTTCAAAACCAAATTCCCAGAGGAACGAAAACCACAACATCACATACAAAACAGCTAATGCTACAGACCGATACACAGTACATGACATGCTGAACTCAGTTACAGCAGAATGAAAAGCAAAGTGTAATGCCTGGGTGGAAAGAGAATTTGTGAGGTGCCGCCTCAGCCATGAGGAATCTCAAGAGGTTCCACAGAGCATCTGTTGTGGTAGACTGGTGCAGACTTACCATGGCCGCGCCTCATACACATAAAAGAGAAGAGAATGACACATACCAATAGAATAAGAATTAATACCAGCACTTATGCAGTCTGGAGGATTTTGAGGGTTTTGTTGCCTTTTTTGTAGCGTTTTTAGGCAAAAATGCCAACTCCAGGAACTCTATGGGAAAATGCATTAAAAAAGCTGTTTTAGGGGGATTTTTTCACCCTTGAGGTGTGTTGTTGTTTTTTTTTTTTGAGGGGGGCAATGGTAAGTGTATTTTTTTTTATTGCAGCATGCTCTGGTTCTGGCATTTTTCAGCTCATTGTCTGGCATTTTTGTCCCATAGACATCCATGCTTTAAAAAAAAAAAAAAAACACATGTTCTTGCTTGCCATTTTTTTTTTTTTTAATGGTGTTTTTTGGACCAATGTATTTTCTCCATACTGTTCAACAGAGAAAGTGACATTACAGGAAGTACAAACTTTCCTGTAAAAAAAATAAAAAATTTTTTGGAAGGCATACAAAAAGTGCCATTAAAAACACAAGGTGGTAAAACACACTACACTACATAGTAAAAAATGTTTTTAATTTTTTTTTAGTCCACAAAATGCACAACACAAAACTCCTTAAGGGGGCTTTGTGGCACTTGGAAATTCCAAATCTGGCTCTGAAAAAAATTGCTTTTTTAATTATGTAATTTTTTTTGGATCCCCTCATTGGGCATGCCACTTGCTCCTGTTCTGCACTTCATTCGAATAGGAGTGTCAGAGGAGCAGCTTGGCTTTATCTCAACCCGCCCACTATACCTTCTTGTATAATCAATACCTGTAAGATAACCCACCCTACATATGGAACAAGATTGGTGTCAAAATAGACTTTTGTGGATTGTTGTCTTGCATATATCAAAGCTACTGCGGCACAAGCTCAGTAGCTCCGGAAGATGGTCCTACCCAATATACATGGTTTGTGATGTTGTATACATTTGGGCAATGCAATTGCAAGGGGATGACCATGTGACTAATGTACGTGATGTCACAGTCCGAAGAAGGTCACATGGTGGCAGAAAGTGGCAGAAAAACCCAAAAGTCTTGGAAACCTCTTTAACCTTTTCCAGGGGCACTCATGGGATATATACGTGTTTAGACACCAGCAAAGATTTTTCATGTATTTATGATGCCAGCACTTTCTTCTTATAATGTGGTGGCACAATGCACTCTAGTGTGGAGGGGTCAGCTCTCATGGTTTCTTTGTGTTTCATAAGTAGGAATGGGTCCCAAGAAAAGGGAAAGAGCAAAACATTCCGATTTTATTTGTTCTTCCTTTTGTTGGCGTCTATTGCTCTTTTTGGAGGACAGACTCTTCTAATGAATGTGTCCCCTGAAGCAAGCATCAGTGAACAGCCATTTATGGAAACCTTCATAATTACTTGAAAGCAATCATTCCTCTATTAGACATTAATAACACTTCAGATGGAAACACTGCTCAACTTCTTTGCAAAGTTACTCAATCTTAGTTGAATTAAAAGCTCATACATACCTGTGCAAAAACGTCCATTAGGTGCAAGCTGGAAGCCTGGTTTGCAGATGCATTTAAAACTTCCATCCTCATTAATGCACATTCCATTTAAGCACATGTTCTTTACACTACATTCATCCATATCTGGAAAAAAATGCAATATACTTGTCATAATTAACTTTCCAAAATACCATCAAAGTCGATCTTCCCTACCATATCACCCTTCTTCTTTATATAAGTCTACTTAACACATTTTTAATAATAGAGCAATCCAATCTGCAGTCTTCTACAATATCCACAGTTCTATGTGATGAGTATACTAAAAGGTGCTCTATAGGGCTATGAGATAGGTAGGGTCAAACTAAAGCACCTACTGTATTACAAAGTCTGAAGTCATTCTTTATTTACAGCCAGGTGCGGGTCCTCAGCCTGCGGTGACATCTTCTGCCATCAATGCAGTAGATGAGGGTTAATGAGTCCTGTAGCACTTCTGTTCTAAAGGTGGCCATTCAGAATAGACGAAAACGTTTCAACCAAAACGTTTGTCGGGTGAAATTTAACAACGAACGATCATTTTAGCCGACTAATGACTTTGTTGCCAGCGGTTAATATTTTTATCTGATAGTTAGATGAAAGATCTTTCTTTAAAATAAAGTTTCCAGAAAGGTCTTTCGTCCATCATTCGTTTCATTGAATGTGTATCGCCAGTGTGAACAACTGTAACGGCCAATACGGACTAAAATGTTTATGGCCATGTCTGTGAAACCATAATTCTCCAGATGTTTCCCCTCATCAGTACAGAGCAGAGTACTGGCTGGCAGTAGGAGGTTAATTACATGCAGCTCAAGGGGTCCTGTTCTCATCAAAACTATGCAGCGGTGTATATAAAAATGGGCTCACACGCATCATGTTTTTGCCAATATTTTAGCAAAATTTCTTAAAAAAGGAAATACTGTAAACTGTGTAAAAAAAAAAAAAACATGGCAAAATGCATCAAGACCCAGACAATGGAGAAGATCTATCAACACTTTAATGCTGCTTTTATGGTTTTAAAAAGTAGCAGATTATGGTACATACCATATTTGTGCCATAATTTGCAATGTTTTGTGCTTCTTATCTCATGGCAATGAAAGGGGAATGACTTAGTGGAATGGGTAGGGCCAGAAATCATATATTAAGTCTAATTCAGCCGCTAGCTGCTATAAATTTGAGTTTCTGGTACATGTAGGAGATGTCCCTCATTTATTAAGCGGCATCTGCCTCTTAATACAGTAGACACATCTTACTTCATTTGGTAGGTCTAGACCCAATATAAATAGGTAAGTCTCTCTACTACAGGCGTAGTGTAGGGACTCATCTGAGTAAGGTCACCTTGTTGGGGCAGATCGGCTCACATAAAATTTGTCCAAAATATTTGCTCAAAACCTCAAATTTACAAGTTTTGTAAATATAGTAGTAATGCGGTTTAAAGGCGTTTTCTAGGTTCTAGGCGTGTTCTCAGTGGATGCCCCGTGCCGAACGAGAAGCAGGAAGTATATCCCTGTTTACATGAGGCAATGTGCTGCCGACAAATTATGTTCTTTATGCCAGCATAAAAGATGCAATTAATGTCAAATGGGTGTTTCCTCATTGGCTGACCGATGGGCATGTTACATGGGCCAATGATGATCATGAATAGAAGTTTGTACGAATGTCCATTCAGTTAATCGTTGGCCCATTTAAAAGGGCCATCACTTGAAAACAAAAAATGTGTCTTATAGTCCAAGAAACTGATAAGGTACCATGTATCAGAGTAGGTTAATCTGCCAGGGGTCACATTTGTTAATTTAGAAAGGGTATGAGGTAACAACCAGGTAACGTGAGAAGGGAACTTCTTCCAAACTACTGTAAGCAGTGTTTGAAATGCAAACCCTTCCAAAGCAGCATGAAGAATGGAGATGAAAACTGATGTCTTTTATGTTTTTGGGAAAACTGTAGCCATGCAAATACATTTTTGAGTAATTTACACTTATATTTTATATTGCTCATTGGGTGTAACTCTTAATATTTTTTTCTATTGTGTACAGGAAGATTTTTATTAATACCATAATGATGTATTATTGTGCCCAGGTTCATGCCATCACTTTCAGTACTATCTGAGAGCTAACACTACTCCCACTATTGTAAGGTGAAAGTAAGGCTTTTCCTGAAAACTTGTTAACCTGCCAGTCCTCAAAAGACTATTGTTTTCAGTCACAATGTGATTACTTCCTCAATCTAACACACTTTCTTTCTGGGAAACCTTGATAACTTAAGTTTCCTCCATTGAATGGTATCCAGTGCTATATTTACTCCTGACATGCTAAAATGTCAAGGCAGTAAAATCGAGCATAGACATATTTAGACTGCAGTAACAGTATCAATGGTAAATGTAGACATACATGTAAACATACTCTATATCAGAGTACCAGTGAGAGCCAAATAACAATGACTGGCAATACTATTTTAAACCCATGGGCAAGTTGTTGTTTAAAGCAGTCGACATTGAGAAGAAGTTCATTTGTGATGTACCATAACCTTATAATAAAAAATATAGCATACCATATTTTTCGCCCGATAAGACGCAAGTGGGGGAAAATGTCACTACACCTTATGGAGCGAATACTAATGAGCACTTCCACCGGGAAGCAGTGAAGGCTCTATACTCACCGCTTCTGTGCTGTGGCAGCACACAGCGTGAGGGCACTCTGTAACCTCAAGCTTTGCGCGTTGGGTCACAGCACAGCCTACAGCAGGAAGAAGAAGACAGAGCGCTCGCAGTGAGGAGTCTCATCTGAAGTCTGAATGGGGGGTCTTCTTTATATTGGGCTCTGATCTGAGTTCTGATTGGGGGTCATTCACATTGGGGTCTGAGCTGTGGTCTGATTGTGGTTCTGATCTGAGGTTCTGATCTGAGGTCTTATTGGAGTCTTATTAACATTGGGGTCTGACCTGAGGTCTGATTGAGGGTCTTATGAACATTGGGGGTCTGAATGGGGCTGTGAGCTGAGGTCTGAATAACATTGGGGGTCTGATTGCTGGTCTGATCCAAGGTCTAATGAAAAATATTTTTTCTTCTTATGCTCCTCCTTTAAAACCTATGTACGTCTTATGGGCCGATGCGTCTTATAGGGCGAAAAAAAGTCAGAATTTTTTTTTTTACCTTGACAATTCTTTCCATCAGGAGAAACTTGAAAGCCTGCATTGCACACACAATGGAAACTGCCATCTGTGTTCACACACCGTCCATTGTTGCAGATGCGACCATTTTGTAAGCATTCGTCAATGTCTGAAAGATAGTACCACCATTAAAATCTGACAGAATACACGTCATAACACAATTACTTGGTTAGAAGCACAGAAAAAAAAACAGGCAACAGAGTTCACCTCAACAAGATGGTACACAATCCATTGAAGTGATGGTACACAAGTGAAGTGATATTTCTATTGAAGGCATTCTGTATAAATATAATACTATAACATAACACAGATTGTGTTCATGTCTCCTTATATGAACATACTGAATGTATGTATACAATTAATGTAGCCATAGCCTCCCATTCACTTGATGGAGACCAAAAGAGTGTGCCTTTGGCATACATTGGGGGTGGCAAGTGTTGTGTTCTTACTACATGACAGGAACAAAAAATCTTTACTGCACAGTATATATTTTTTTAAATTATTATTGTGGCCAATAGGAGACATATGCCGCCATGTGCCCTACATTATAACGCAACATAAGAGGCTTATATTCGGGAATACTCTGACGTATATCTCCGATGTAAGGCTCTGACACGATGTAAATAGAATCATACTAATGCTAATTCCCAATATACTGTATACTAATTAAGACTACACTGGCTTATCTTAGGGAAGGAGAGGCAAGGTCTCCTAACTTACGTCTCACCTATAAAAATGCTTTATGGAGAGAAAACTGTATCGATGGT
Source organism: Bufotes viridis (assembly GCA_033119425.1). Lineage (NCBI taxonomy): Eukaryota > Metazoa > Chordata > Amphibia > Anura > Bufonidae > Bufotes > Bufotes viridis. The sequence continues at coordinate 119,648,329 of CM065590.1, read as the reverse complement.
CCTCTATAAGTACCACCTCAAACAAATCACGTCAGAGTATGACCAAGGGTATTAACATATACTGTGCAGGAAGTACTCAGTGCTAGTACCCCCTAGACACATAACATGTCTCCCTGAGGTGCAGGTACTACAGATTGAGAACCTAGTCCCCGGACGACGAAACCTAGCTGAGCTCTTGTCAGCAAAGGTCTCCAACGTGATATCTGCAACAGGTCGCCCTACCAATACCCCTCATTCATAAACTCGCATCTTCTTATCCGGCAGCAAAGCCCCCGCCCATCCCTATTATAGTGAACGGGGACGGACGTCTGGCAGAACATTTGTGCAAGCGTTAGTACGGATCTGGCAGGTGAAAGTAGCCTTACCCAGCTGGGCTGTTGTGATCCAACTAGACACTATGGTCAATACCATTTATTAGCATTAGTTTTTATACTTTTTCTCCTATATATGGAACCCCATACTGGTGTCCTTGGCCCTTCAGTCAGCTATCATCCTATTCCATACCTCTGCATTCTGTTCGTGTTGATGTGCTCTGGAATCCAGAGTGACACTGGCAAATGTATGATCCCTGGGTATTTACACATTCCGCATGAAGGCAAGGGTTTCTTTCACACTCATCAACATCTAAAATGTAGAAAAGGAGAATAGTTAGAACAGATAAACCACAATAAAAATGAAGTTCTGAGGGTATGACCACACAATCAGGTTTCCTGATGTAGTTTTGGAAGCCAAAACAAGGAATACATTAAAAAAAGAGAAGTACTATCTGTCCTTATTTATTTTTCTCCTTTTATGATTCACTCCTGATTTGTTGCTTCCAAAACTGCATCAGCAAACCTGCCTATGTAGCCGTATCCTTTTAATATAACCACTATTGGCTATTTTTTGTCAACCACCAAACCCACCTAAATAAAACCAACTTAAGACCTTGAAACTAATGCCTTCATAGAATATTCTCCCTATCATTTTTCCTTCTTATTTTTTGCGTATTAACAAATAATTTATGCAACATATTCAAGTAATGATGGAAGTCAATAGAGCCATGAGACAGACAAGACCTTGCCAGAGTGTAGGCGGTTTCTGGAAAGTTCATCTTAAGCTAAATGTTACTTGTTTGAGTGGTGCTCCCCTTTTACTATATACATAGACACATACATACACCGCAGGAAATATGTGAATTATTACTATGATAGTACCCCTTTGCTGACTATTACTATCGCCAGTACTGCATACAAGCTACAAACACAAAGTAAACCAAAATAAAGATTATTTTTTCACATGAATTTTTGTCTTTTCAGAGACTCTTATAAAAAAGGGAATTCCTTAAAATATAGTCAGAAAGAATTTAAATCTGGAGGATTAAAGTGCATTCCTTTCATATTCCTAAACCCAACTCTTATCAAATATAGCCGCAAGTGGACACATCCATTTTCCTTGGAATCATGAGAAGACTGCGTGGTTAAAAATATAAACTCAGTAAAAATAACTTAAGAGATATCATAGTACATTTACTAATTTCATTATAAAGAAAATCAAAAATATGTCACATGAGTTTCTAAAGTAATTTTTTTTCCACAATTTTTTCGCTCATTCATAATTCTATCCCTTAGTTAAATAACATTTTCTATTTAAACATCCTTCCTAAAATGACTAATAATTCATCGATTCATCAGCCAGAAAGTCAAATTTATGTTAGCTATAAACTGGCATAGATATGAGCTATAATTAAGCCACTTTCTGGCATACAATATGGTAACTTTTGCCATAACCCTCGCTTTTTAATGCCATTTTTCTGGTCACAGGGCTTGATAAAATTACCCCTTTAGCTCATCACCTCATAGAAGTGATATTAGATGTCTGTGTATCTTATGTGCATGATCCTCATTCAAGTGCCACTGCGGCAAGAGAGGGAGGTCTGAGGTATAAACATGGTGACAGCTACCCAACATAATACATATTTGCATACATATCTTTCATAATCTTCCAGACACAGCCTGTTTTCACTTTCCAGACAAAGCCAAATTTTGCTCTCTAAATTTAAATGTATTAGCTTTTAAGAAAGATTGTGATACCTCACAAAATAGTAATTAACATTCACTATATGTCTACTCTATGTTGGCACTATTTTGTAAACGTTATTTTCTTTTTTTCGGTACGTTAGAAGGCTTAGAATTTTAGAAGCAAATTTTTACGAAAATTTCCCAAACTAACTTTTTAAAGTACCAATTCAGTTCTATAGTAACTTTAAGAGGCTAACATAACATAAACCACCCATAAATTACCATATTTGAGAACGTACATCCCACAATTTTAGAAACTTTGTTAACCCTTAAATGGCAGATTTGTCATTTTAATACACTGTAACACAGCAAAAGTTAATAGGAAAACAAACAATACTGATTACCCTGATTCTGGAATTTACAGAAACAGCCCATATGTGGTTGTAAAATGCTGTATAGACACATGGCAGAGTTTAAAAGGGAAGGAGCATCATATGTTTTTTTTTAGGGCAGATTTTACTGGATTGTTTTTTGGGCACCATGTCACATTTGAAGAGACTCCTACAGTGGAAACCCCCCCAAAAAAGACCCCATTTTGGACACTATACTCCTGGTTTTAGAAACACCCTATATGTGGCACTATTCATTTGCACAAGTGTATAAGAGGGCTCGGGAGTAAAGGAGCACCATGTGCATTTGAGGCCCAGTGTGGTGATTTATACCGCTTGTGCTGACACTCTTGGTTACAAAAAAAATGGAACCCCCGGGAAATGACCCCATTTTAGAAACTCCGCCCCTCAAGGTATTGAGAGATGGAGTGAGCATTTTGACGCCACAGCTATTTTGCTGAAATGAATAAGCAGCGGATGTGGAAAGTGAAAATTGCAATTGGTGCCATCTGAGACTCCTCTATCCTCATTAAATTAATATTGTAGGTGGTTTTACTAGATACGGAAATTCCATAATTGTAGATGTAAACGAAATTAATGAGCAAGGGATTCTGCAAAATCAAAACGGCAAGTGTTCTACAGATATGGAATTTCAGTGTCCAGTATGTGGTACGCAGATGCTATAAATGTGGACATAAACTGCTGTTTAGGTATGGTGCAGGGTTCAAGAGGGAAAGACTAACCTTTCAGTTTTGCAGCACAGTTTTTGTTGGATCGGTTTACAGGCACCATGTTGCTTGCGTGAGGGTTTGTTTTTTTATTGGATGAGGTGACATTTTCATTGGTACTTTTTTGGGGTACATAAGACTTTTTGATCACTTGATATATTTTTCGGGAGTTGATGTGACAAAAAAATGGCTGTTCTGGCATAGCATTTATGATTTTTTCTTATGACAGGGTAGATCATGTGATATTTCTATACGGCAGGTCATTACAGATGATGCAATACATTTTTTCAATTTTAGACAATAAAAACAATTTTTAAAAAGATTATTCTTTGTCGCCTTTTTGACACCCATATTTTTTATTTTTTTGGTCTTGTGTAAGGGCTTGTTTTTTTGTCAGATGAGGTGACATTTTTCACTCGTACGATTTTGGGAAACATATGACTTTTTGATCATTTCTTATTATGTTTTATGAGGGCAAGGTGGCAAAAAATAACTTTTCTAGCATAATATTTTACGGCATTCATCTGATTGGGTAGATCATGTGATATTTTTATAGGGCCAGTGGATGCCTTAAATACCCAAGGAGCCCTAACCATTGGCTGGGGAATAATTTGGAAGTGCATGCACTGGCCCTTTAAGAGGCCAGAAGTAAGCATACATGACCTAAAGGGACAGAGCCTCAAATACTAGGGAAAAGCATGTAGGCAGCAGCATGGTGAATAGAGCAGCATCCATGCCCACAGAAAAGATCAGTGCAGTGGCCACCTTGGGCTGCTGTTCTTACTTTTTTTTTACACCTAAAACTTTTATTTATTTTTATAAAAAACTTTATTGTATTTTTTTTTTTACATTTTATTTTATTCCCACTAGAGGACTTCAGCTTCTGATAGTCTGATTGCTTGTATACATTTTACAATGAATTACAATACATGCTGTATTTTAATGCATTGTAACTTTCACTTTTACAATAACAGTTCGCCTACGAGACCCAACCTGGATGAATACTTGTTATTTATTTCTTGCTGTTTGACTGTTCAGCTTCATTAGCGCAGAGCAGTGACCTGTGACTACGGATTAGCTACACTGCATACAGGAAGTCTGGGGTAGTCTGAAACACACCTCCTGTGTCATCATTGGTCTAGGCTGCTGCTTTCTGTCTCCTCCCTGCAGCTCTACTACCTCTGATTGGCTGCTGTGTATAAACACACCTATCAGAAGCTCACCAGGAAGTCAGCACATAGAGAGCTGATTTCCACTGCAACAGGGGCAGAATGATAAAGTGCAGATCACTAAATCTCCACCGAGAAAAGAAGATCATCAGGTAGCTGCTACACATATACTTAGGAAAATGGACCACAGTAATGGTGAGCCTAGGGCATTGTTTTAATATTCGTACAACTCAAATGCTGAGATAGAAGTAGACATCCATATATCTAATGGATTCTATTCTGTAGGATAAATGTAAAAGTAGCATTCTGTTTTTATTCATTTGAACTTTCCCTGTGAAGGGTACTGGATGGAGGGTCCCTTCCAAAGTAGATACTCATTCCAGCCTTGACAACATAATACTTTGGTCTATTCTTAAAAAGCACAGGTAGATCTGAGTATCCCATATGGCATGCAACCAATGTTCCAAGGAGAAGTTTCCTAGGATACATTTTACGACTTGGCGTCCTGTATCTAAGAGCATGACTCACCACAAAACTTTTGGACTCACCAATGCTGTTTATGAAGCAACATTCTCAAGTCTAAATTCCACACACTTCCAAATGTATTACACAAACTTTTCACCAGCCCAGGATTCACAGCACTCCCTGCATTGCAGCTTATAATAATATAATGCTCTTCACTTTCAGAGTGACTTGTACATTTATTGGCAACCAGCATTTTCCACTTGCAAAGAAACCATAAAGAATTCCAAGGCTGATGACTCTGGCATATGGTGAGACGAGGGTTTTCATTTTTTGTTAACATGCCAGTGTTCTTCATGTCTTAGTCCATTTTTTAGTTAAACATCTTACACTATTAAATTCTTACAGTGTAACTCTAGGTAAACACTGAAAACCCACCTTTTAACACTAGTTGCCCCCAAAGTATTACTCTACACATCTGTACAGTGTTGTTCTGTAGGTGCCCTCCTGTTCTCCTTTAGGCCACAGAAAAATCAGGTGATGACCATGAAAACATGATCACCAATCAACGCTGTCATTCTGAAGCATAGTGAATACTCAAGCTGCCAAATGTAGTGGTTGGCAGTTGGGGTGTTTTCTATACAACATCTCAGTTGGATCATTACAGCACTTCTCAGTTGTTATGTTCTCGTATACTCAGTTGAAGCAAACATCAACTTGACTTTTCATGGGTTTTGATGTCCTAAGGCACAAGAAAGTCTAGGCCAGGGTTTGGATGCAGAAGCGCCGTGCCACATACAATGGTGGCGGTCTAAGTGGTGAGTATATTTTCATTTATTATTTTATCAGATTTATGAATATTAGGGAGTTTTTTTTATATATCCTGGAGAGCGTCAATTTGAAGTTTGTTGCATCTGTGTATTTATTAGGAATGTGTCATCAGAAAATGACCTACTGTTTAAAATAAAGTTTTTATGTTAAAGTATAACTGTCATATTTATTTATTTATTTGCTAAAGTGTAGGGCAAGTGATAGGTAACATTTTTGCAATAGACTTTATTTAGCCAAAACGTTTATTTTTAGTAGAAAACTGGGGCTGAAATGGCCCTTAGCGGCACTCTCTCAAATGAGCGTTGCTAAGGGCCATCCATCTCCTATTAGAAAAGGGGAGACGGGCTGTGCAGGCGCTGTGCTTCTGCCTCCCGTGCTTCCCTGGTGGGCACAGGAGGCTTAGGAGTTAAAATTACATTTATATTCCCCCTTTCTATGCAATCTAATGCTCCGGTACATTCACTGACGTGCGATCCCTGTGATAATAACTCATGAAGCAGCCGCCGGCTCACTGCGCACAGTGCTTCTACTGCCGGCCGCTGCTTAATGAGTTACTATCACAGGGATCGCAGGTCAGTGAATGTACCGGAGCATTAGATTGCATAGAAAGGGGAATATAGATGTTATTTTAACTCCTAAGACTCTTGTTTTCTACCAAAAATAAAAGTTTTGGCTAAATAAAGTCTATTGCAATAATGTTACCTATCATTTGTCCTACACTTTAGCAAAATAAAAAAAAAAATAAAATATGACAGTTATTCTGTAAACATAATTTTTTTTTAGAATTTATGGTAATTTTTTCACAATTTTCCGTGTCTCTATCTGTATTTTAAAAATAATTCTAAAATTAAGCAATTTTCAAAACTGCCCACTCAGCCTAAAATATGTCAAGGCTTCCTCTCCTTTGAGAATGGCCGCAAGGGTCATAGACACAGTGTACAGGAGGGCCCCTCATTAATTCTATAGGAGATTTTTCTAGGCATGCTATGACCTGTGACCTGTGCAGAGGTCAGGATGGAGTAGATAAGCCGTGACATCACCTATTGTTAAAGAGGCTGTCCTGTCTCTCCTCAGGATAGGTCTTTAATATCAGATCCGCGGGAGTCCGACATCCAGCACACTCGCCGATCAGCTCTACAGGGAGGCGACGTGGGTTCTGCATACATGCCATCTCTCGTCTCTTTGTGCTCTGTTGCTGCTGTCCCATAGACAAACAGCAGCGGACAGGAAGAAAGAAGGGAGATGGCGTCTCCCTGTAGAGCTGATCCAACACCCGGCACCCTCGCCGATCTGATATTGATGACCTATTCTGAGGATAGGTCATCAATATTAAAAAGCCCGGACAACCCCTTTAATGGTGGATCCCGTGCTATCTTCACAAAGGTCATATCTGTCATTGTACTTCAGTTTGTGATGATAATGCAATGGCTACTGAAATGTTGCCTAAAAAACAGTAAGTCTCAACATAAAATTAGGCCTAGTGGCCAGTGCAAAAACTTAACAATTCTAGATATTTTTTTAACGTTAGGTCCATGTATACAGTAATTTTTTGACTATAGCCAAAATTAGAATTTTTTATTTTTGCCATGGGTTATGAGTTACTAAGGTCGAGAAAAGACATGTTAATGATTGCTTAAAGGGGTTGACTTAGTCAAGCCACTTACTAATGTATTGTGATTGTCCATATTACCTCCTTTACTCGCTTGACTCATTTTTCTATCACGTTATACACTGATCGTTTCCATGGTTAGGACCACCCTGCAATCCAGCAGCGGTGGACATGTTTGGATTATAGGAAAAAGTGCCGGCCTCTCTGGTGGCCGGGACCATGGGAGCTCACAGAGGCTGGTGCTTTTTTTATAATATGCAAGCACAGCCACCACTGCTGATTTACAGGGTGGTTGTAGACATGGAAACGATCAGTGTATAATGTGATGGAAACATGAATCCAGCCTGTAAAGGAAGCAATATGGACAATCAGAATACATTAGTAAGTGCCTTGTATTAACTTTCCCTACATAATAAATACTATTTGCTGAAGTGACACAACCCTTTTAATTAATCATAACTCACGCTCATTTGTCACTAGAAATCCATCAAGCCCTTTCTAAATGTTATCATAGCATCTGCCATTACTACCTCTTGTGATTCCATAGCTTGTCTAATCTAACTATAAAGAACCCTTTTCTGTAGTAATTTCTGAATCCCACACAAAAAGAACATCATTTGGCCCTGCATATATAATGTTTCTGGGTTAGCAATCAATGTATACACCTGTATTTTTTAATGTTGGAGTGCTTAAAGGGAATGTATCATCAGAAAGTGACCTATTATTTATATTGTGATGTTTTTTTAAATTTTCTATTTATATTAAAAATATCTTGAAATCTGGCAATTTTCACATTGGCGATGGGATAGATCACTTCTCAGGAGTCATCTCATTATCATCACAAGAGGCATTGCAGTGAAAGTTACAATTTATAAGGCTGGAGGCAGAAAACACAGGAGGATCCATTATTGATGATAATAGGTGTTGAACACAGCTCACCTCCTTCCCCTCCCTGCACAGTGACCTCTGAAGAGGTCACAGAGCACGTTCCTTCTGGTGCTCAGTTTCTGAACCCTTATATAGTAATATCGCTTTTCCTCTATTATAGAGTAGATTGTTATTCAATATACATCTATTATGATTTATAAATGTACAAATATAATACATCTATAAAAAGCATCTTTTGTCAAAACATATATCCTTACAGAATTTGAAAACTTGGTGATAGTGTCTAAAGTTTGCTCAACTATTTCTTTAGGGAAAATATCTTCATTTCATACATTCCTGGGATTTATGAAATGTCCAGTTGAACCATTTCCCGCCAGCTTAGCGAACTGTCCACAACTTTGCTACTAAGAAAAAGTAATTCTTTCTGCAGACATTACTATACTAAACACAAAAGCAATTCCCTACAGACTTAAAAGGGTTTAAATGGTTTAAAGGCTATAGACACCTTCAGGGCATTTTTTATGATTCTATTTTACTCATTTCAGACTAAAAATCATTTTTTCAGTTTTTTTTCGCTTTATTAAAAGTGTTCAGCCATTTTTGAGATACAATGGTTAGAAAATCAGTTTGTTTGCAGAGTATCACTTCTCAGTCCCATTCCTGACAGCTGATATGAAGCCTTATCTCTAATCTCCTGACCTCACAAACACTCATTATAGCTAAACTCTTATCAAACTAATATAAAACTAAGAATATAGCTTGAATAAGTGTTTATGAGGTCACGAGATCAGAGATAAGGCTTAACATAAGCTGTCAGGAACGGACACACTTTCACTTTGTGCTAGTCATCTAATAAGCCTTATCTCTAAATAACTAAAAGGTCCTAAACCCTTATCTAAGCCACATTGATATCATTAAAGAACTCTTTATAGGGCCAGAGCTCAGAGATAAGGAGCCATCTGCTGAGCTGCCTGATGGAAAAGAGAGAAAATACAGATCCTGCTAGTAAATAAACTCAAATCTGTGCAGGGAAAATGGCTCATCATTTTTAATAAAGACCAATTGAAAAAAATGATTTTTATCTCAAAATGAGTACAATGGAATAATAAAAAAAATTGACACCAAAGGTGTACATAGCCTTTAAGAACTCTAAAAAACTAAGAAACCTACTGTAATGCATGGATTTGGATCTGTAGTCAGACTGCAGAACACATGGCATTATAAAATAGTGTAGTCTTATTATTTGCCTAACACTGTTAAACAGCAATAGTTGTGATCCAAAAATGTATGGTATTTCATTTTTAAAGCTGGCCGTACCCCATAAAGATGAAAAAGGTCTAGAGCAGGGGTGCACAACGTTTCCAGGTTGGGGGCCACATTGCCAGACCGAACCAACGACGAGGGCCGAAATTAAAATTTAAAGGGGTATTAACAACTGAAATACTGTATTTGTGGCATATTGAACACACAGTATATACCATTAATGTCTAGTTCCAGTTCCAGGACTCCCATCTAATGGGAGAAATACATGAAAAATACATGTGAGCAGCCACAAGACATAGGCATACATGTCTGTTACCATATGGTTAGGGGCCGTACAGAATGGTATCAAGGGCTGCATGTGGCCCCCGGGCCACAGGTTGTGCACACCTGGTCTAGAGGATAACTAATCAAATATAGGGAGGGCAACAAACAAACTTGTCAACATTTTAGATTACAATGTCTGTTGTAGACACCATTGACATCACTGTATGCGCAAGTACTTTCTAGGTGAAGTTAAATTCTACATTTATTTTTAGTTTTGATGAGACAACACAGACACTAGCTTGTAATCCAAATATGTAGGTTAGTCTTGACAATCAACCAAAAGTAACCAATGCCTGATCCATTTTTCAGAAGCCACCATAGTTAAACACAACATGTAGGTCCAAATATTTTTTTAGCCACTGATGTCTGAGTTGTCTTATTCTTGAGTTTTTCATTATACAGGAACCTTAACAATGACCTTTCAAACAACCAATAACAATGAAAAGAGCAACTTGCAATATAAAAAACAAAATAATAATGAATAAATACAGCATACCTATGCACTCTCCTCTACCGTCTAAATGGAATCCCTTGTTGCACTCACAACGATAACTTCCAGGAGTGGGGATGCAGCGGCCATGTATACACAGGTTTCGGTACAGTAAACAGTAATCTTGTGTAAAATTTAATGTGGTAACTATTAGGAAAATAAAAAAACAAGACAAAAATATTAAACACAATATATTCCCTGAACATCAACAATAACGGCAAAAAAGAAGTCAAAAGTTTTTTTTTTTAAGCTAACGATATTAATTACCTATTGTCACGGTAGGTCATCAATATCAGATCTGTGAGGGTCTCAAACCCAGTACCCCTAGAAATTAGATGTTACCTACAGTCGCCAGCTCCTGAATAATTATGGAGAACGGAGATAGAAGCACAGACTTGTTCAAAATGTAGTGCTGTTGCAGGCAGATCAGCTTTATTTGGATTTGCTTACAGCTCCGTTCTCAGTGGTAGTTCTGATTTCAGAAGCTGCAGGTACAAATTAATTGGTGGGGGTGCTGGCTGTCCGATATTGACTGTTAAACCCCAATATCCCATCCACCATATCATACTTACTAGGCTCCAAAAAGTTTAGATACAAAGGGGGTAATTTATGAAGCTGAAATACACCTATATTAGGCGTATTTCAGGCGTAGATTGCAGCACAATGGTTAGTTGAGCCGCAAGCTGCGACTTTTACATGCTCACATCAGGTCTAAATAAGTGAGCGGGGAAGGGGACGAGTCGGTAGGCCCATCTCATTTACCATTTTCTATGCCTGTTTTAGGAGTAGAAAATGGTCTAAATGTAAGACAGCAAGCAATTTGTCTTACATTTAGAAGCGGCGGTGTATCCGCCGAAGTTATGGAGAGGCCTGCGCCTCTTCATACCTCCAGCAGATCCACCACCAATTTAGGGGTTTATTAAGACCGGTATCTAAAACGCCGGTCTTAATGATCCCCATAGAATCAATATGTGGGGCCCTCAAACTGTCAAATTGTTTTAGTTGTCCTTGTGTCTGCCTATGACATTAGATGCAGTGTGACAAGGCGGTAATTGCATTTTTCTTCCTGATAATTAACTGGAGATTATTTATTCCAGTAGATTCAGCTTTAGATATCTTCTGATATCTCACTAAGACTGTAGATAGATAACATTAATGAGGGGTCTGTGCCTTGAAACAACCATCAATCCCTGCATCAAAGAGGGCCCTTACTTGTTTTCTGACTCTAAATCTGACTTTAAAATTTCTATATCTATTTCAATAGAACTGTAAAGTAAATTAACATGTAGAGAACAGACCTCCAGTGTTGCCACCTTTTGAGGTGTCTCAATGACTTATATGTGAAGGTAAACCTTTCAAGAGCCTTTATTTTGTTAAAGGGTTTGTCCAACGAAAAATATACTACAGTTTTCAAACCAGCACCTGGATCTGAATACATTTGTAATTGCATGTAATTATAAATTTAGCGCTGCCATATTTCACTGGAGGCCGCAGCGAGGATGGAGCACACATTGCTGCTCCTGCCTGTGCCCCCCTCAAGTATGGCTAAATTCTGGCACAGCACATCGGTGCCCTGTACCCTGTACAGATGTGCTATGCCAGGATGTAGCTGAGCAGAGCAGGCTCCCGCTGAAAGCACTCCCTAGCACATTGGTACAGGAGTAACAATGTGCTATAGAGACCCCTGAGCAGAGTGGAGCAGGCTCAGGCAGGAGCTTGCTCCGTTCAGCTAAATCCTGGCATAGCACAACTGTACAGCGTACAGGGTGCTGATGTGCTGTGCCAGAATTTAGCTAAGTCGTCAATTTAACTTCAGATACAACTTCATAATGAAGAGCAGTCTACAAACAGTCTACAAACAACTGATAGAAGACTAAGAAAGAGGAACATTACTTAACAGTACAAAAATTACATATCTAGGCTATACTTTACCAGGAGCTGCAGGAGTGGGATGACGGAATCCTGGGACAGGTGGTACGGGAAAAAATGGACCTACAGGTGGTACCTGAGGACCTAGAGGAGGAGGGGGATACTCTGGTCCCCCAGGAAAACCTGGTTGTAAATGATCTGGCAGAGGAAATTGACCAGGTAGAGGCCAGGTCACTGTGCACAGCTTGCGATATTCATCTAAAAGAGAAACAGCAGTATACTGATAACTATACCCGATATAAATGAATATGCTCATAAATATAAAGAAGAAGATTACAGTAACTGTTTCACATCTAGCACCTATTGCAGCATTTCCTTGCACCTTTCTAATTCAGTGTTCCTCAATTCCAGTCCTCAGGGCCCACCTACCCCTCATGAGTGGAGAATATCCCACAGAATGAATACCTGAGGTAAGTCCTGAAGCACTGACACATATATATCACTGCTCAATACTCAGGAAATCCTGAACACATGACCGGCAGGTGGGTCCTGAGTAGAGATGAGCGAACACCTGGATGTTCGGGTTCGAGAGGTTCGGCCGAACTTCCGGAAAATGTCCGGGTTCGTGATCCGAACTCAACCCGAACTTCATCCCGAACCCGAACCCCATAGAAGTCAATGGGGACCCGAACTTTTGGGCACTAAAAAGGCTGTAAAAGACACCCAGAGGGATAATATACCGCAATAAACGCATTGCGATTACAACTTTGAGCTAACGATCACCATGGGAACGCCTCCTCCAGTAGAATGTACTGTCGGATCTGAGAATTAAGTTGAAATCGCAATGCGATTCTTATATATTTGCTTAATCGCATTGCGATTTCAACTTAGCATTGCTAAATAATTCCATCCATATCGTTAACTTACTGAGTCAGTAAGTTAACGAATATGGATGGAATTATTTAGCAATGCTAAGTTGAAACGGCAATGCGATTAAGCAGATATATAATAATCGCATTGCGATTTCAACTTAATTCTCACATCCGACAGTACATTCTACTGGAGGAGGCGTTCCCATGGTGATCGGTAGCTCAAAGTTGTAATCGCAATGCGATTAGCTAAATACATAAGAATCGCATTGCGATTCCAACTTTTAGTACTCAACTTTTAAAATCGTACACCACTTTAAGTTCCAAAGTTGCAATCGCGTTCGAATAGAACTTAAAGCTGTCTTTTAGTCAGCTTTAGTATTGGTGTGCTGTAATAGAAGTTACATTCGTACGCGAATATAACTTAGAGCAATACAGTCAACTTTACACTGTTAGTTTTATTATCGCGATAATACAACTATTCAAGAATCGTGTACGTGCGTCTGTACGTGTGTGCGTTACCTCGGACACTATTCTATTTTGCCAGCCACAGCTGAAACCACTGATTTATGGTATTGCTATTTTGGCAATTGAATTTAACCCCAGAAAATCTATCCTTTGCCAGACAGCAGACAGTATTATACTTGTCTAACCAAAGCTGGAACACCAGATTTAGGGGATTGGTATTTGGGCAATTGTATTTAACCCCTTAATAAATATAGAAATTTCATTCCTGAGTTTCTAGGGGTGACAATTAGCACAGCCAAGCCCCTGATGTAGGATATAGCAAAAAAAAAAAACTAGTATTGATGGATTGATGGACTTGGTGGCAGCTTCTTCTGGCGCACCACAAGTCACAAAATGGCCGCCGATCAACCCAGAAAATAAGTGACAGAAAAACGCTCTGTGCAGCCTAAAAACCAGCGAGCAAGTAACTAGCAGAAGTTCAATGATTCTCAGCTGTAAATTGATCCGTTCATTAGGTGCTGTTGCTGACTTTAACCTGCCTAATCTCGCCCTGACAGAAGCTGCGTCCTCTCCCTACACTAATCAGAGCAGTGTGACGTGCGGCGCTACGTGACTCCAGCTTAAATAGAGGCTGGGTCACATGCTGCACTTGGTCAATCACAGCCATGCCATTAGTAGGCATGGCTGTGATGGGCTCTTAGGGCAAGAAGTAAAACGCTAGCTGATTGGCTGCTGTGCAGCCCTTCAGAAAGCGGGAAGTAATCGACGAACACCGACCCCGAACTTTTTTGAAAATGTCCGGGTTCGGGTCCGGGTCCCGGACACCCCAAAATTCGGTACGAACCCGAACTATTCTCGAACTGTTCGCTCAACACTAGTCCTGAGGACTGAAGTTGAGGACCCCTGCTCTAATTAACATATAATTGCACATGATTTCATATGTACATGTGCACTCTAACCCTAGGACTTCCATTATCTGACCCCAACATATACAAATCTACCAAAACTTCACTTCTGTGTTATTCATGAAAGCAGTAACCAGATTTCCAATAGGTTGTAGATTGGCGTTTTAACCCTTTCAACCACCACGCACGGTGATTGAGGGAATGTATGGAGCGGGCTGCTGCAGTGAGCCTGCTCCATGCTCAGCAGGTGCTGGCTGTATAATACAGCAGGCACCCAGCCGCAATGATGGAGAACGGCAATCCCGCCAAACCCCATCATTTAACCCCTGAGGTGCAGTGATCCCCCTACACCTAGGAGGCAAGGCAGAGCAATGCAGCTTCCATCTGCCTTCCGATTGGAGCCCTGCCGTGAAATTGCGGGTCTCTGATAAGTTACCATGGCAGCCTGGACGCTGCTGAAGCCTTCCAGGCCTGCCATGGAAAGCTTCCTGCTGCTTTGTGCATAAAGCAAGTGCGGCAGGGAGTATGTAAAAATCCTATTCAACCCAATAGATCTCTATTTGGGTGAACGGGACAAGGGATCAAGAAATCACAGATTTTAGCCCCATAAAGGGTCTAATAGCTATTAAATAAAAACTGGAAAAAAAACATTAAACTCTCAAAAGTTTGAATCACCCCCCTTTCCCTTTTTTACATATAAAAATATATTAACAATATAAATATCTCAAACATATGAGGTATTGCCACATCCGA
Organism: Bufotes viridis; assembly: GCA_033119425.1. Lineage (NCBI taxonomy): Eukaryota > Metazoa > Chordata > Amphibia > Anura > Bufonidae > Bufotes > Bufotes viridis. Next base: position 119,633,312 of record CM065590.1, on the reverse strand, counting down.
AAAAGTCTGAACTATTAAAATATTTTTTAAAAATTCATGTGCAGTGAATGCCCTAACGGAATTTTTTTTAAAAAAACACATGATTTGCCAATTTTAGTCCCATTTCCCCCCAAAGAAAATGTAATAACAGTGATCAAAAAGTCGTACGTACCACAAAAAACAGTACCAATAAAAACTACAGTTCGTTCCGGGAAAAAACAAGCCCTAATACAGCTCAGTGAATGAAGCTCAGTGAATGAAAAAGTTATGGTTATCAGAAAATGGAGATAGATTTTTTCAAAGGTTCTTATTTTCTTAAAAGTAGTAAAACCCAAAAACCTATACAGGTTTGTTATTGCTATATTCGTATTGAGCCACAGAACATCATGTCATGTTTTTAGTGCACAGTGAACAACGTGATGTCAAAACTCCAAAAAGCTTCTTTTCAATTTAACCCCACAAATAATTTTTTTCCCGTTTTCCAATAACAGACATGGTAAATTTAATGGTGCCCTTAAAAAATACAACTTATCCCGCAAAACAATAAGCCCCGATATGAATATGTGAACAGAAAAATTGTAAAATGTTTTGGCTATTGGAGCGTGGGGAGAAAAAAATTGAAAATGCAAAACCAAAAATGGGCCCAGTACTTAAGGGGTTAAGATCAGTGTTGAGTGAACTTGTGTTTCAAGTTCGGCATAGAAGGTTCGGGTTCAGGTTATCTAAGAATTCCGTAATGGATTATGTTACCATGGACCATATTTTTGGTCCGCCATAATGGATTTCTTAGATAACCAGAACTTTGTACGCCGAACTTGAAACACAAGTTCGCTCAACACTAGTTAACATTTCCTACTGGCACAAGTCTATTAACCAGTAATTAATACAATGACAATTCACTGATGGTGGGTGGCGTATGACGGACCAACACTCTTGGATAACCAGCGCAGTGTATATTGTTCTGTCCTCTTGACCAGTAGAGAGAGTGAGCTGCTTTACGGTACGTACTTCAGCTGGACAGAATCAAGTTCAACTCAGCTGGCAACCAGTAGTATTAGGGTTTATTCACACGACCGTTTGCGGAACACACAGGGCCGGCGCTATATAGAAGATGCCTATTATTGTCCGGACAAGAATAGGACTTGCTCTATTATTTTGCGGGGCTGTGGAATGGAACAAAATTGCGAAATGTATGCGGAACCATTCGTACGGTTGTGTGAATGAGCCCTTAGGGAACATAGTAGAGGGTGGTTTATATACAAGTTTATGTCAGGTAAAATGTCAGGTTATGTCAAAGAAGTTTCACCTGTTCCTCGGAAAGGGCACATTTCGGGTGCTCCTGCTGCTCCTGCCGACCAGCATCTTCCGCTATCACAGCAACACTGTCTTTTCGGCAGGAGTTGAGGGAGTTGATTGATACAGCGTCCATTGGTCACGGCTGTGAAGCAATATCCTGGTCGATTATCTGCCATTAAGAATAAACTAGTGTTATTAGTTACTAGAAATACTAAGTGCAGAAAAAGATATACATACAATAATAAGCATAAACACAGACTAATATCTTATGATGCTCACCTATACAACGTGATCCATCTGCTGATGTAAAGAATCCTGGGGGACATTTACAAAAGTAGCTGCCCACAGTGTTCGCACATTCACCTGATTCACAGATCCCTGTTATGGTACTACATTCATCAATATCTAAAAAAAAAAAGAAAAAAAAAGCTCAGTAATTGTTTGTGTTTCAACAGCAAAAGAATCTACAATGCATTTGAAACGTCTTAAGATCCTTTCACTTTTTATGTTGTGGCCTTGTGCTTAAAGGTGTTGTCCGCTTTTTTATATTGATGACCTATCCTCAGCATAGGTCATCAATATTAGTTCAGCGGGGGTCTACTCCTGTTTGAAGACAAAGCAGCGTAGGAGGCTGCCTTCTCTTCACCGTTTACCTGCTTACCGTCGCAACTGCAGTGGTGAGCAGGTATAATTACAGCTCCTCCGTCCAATTCACTTCTATGGGACTGCTCAGTCCTATTCACTTAAACAGGGAGGAGTCCTCCTACGGAGGAGCTTTAATTACACCTGCTCACCGCAACACCCATTGTTCATTTGCATATATTGAAACTATTTTTTTCAATGCGGGCACATATGAACATGGGACCAACACAGATGCCTTCAGAAGCCAAAAAGTTCAATCTTGTTTTCATCAGACCAGACAATATTGCTTCTTACAGTCTGATAGTCCTTTATGTGCTTTTTTGCAACTTTTTGGCAACTCTGTCATAAAACCTAGATGGTGGAGTGCTGCAGTGATGGTTGACCTTCTGGTAGTTTCTCCTATTGGCACACAGGATACTTGGACATGAGCCAGAGTGACTATTGGGTTCTTGGTCACCTCTCTTGCTGAAGCCCTTCTCAGCCAATTACTTAGTTTAGTTGGGCGGTCAGATCTAGAAAGAATACTGGTTGTTCCAAACTTCTTCCATTTTAGATATATAGAGGTCACTGAACTCTTGGAAACTTTCAGTGCAGCAGAAATTTTTGTACCCTTCTCCAGATCTGAACAACCCTGAGCTCTACAGGCAGTTCTTTGCTCCTCATGACTTGTTTTTTGCTCTAATATGAATTGTCAGCTGTGAAACATATAAACAGGGGCATGTCTTTCCAAATCAGGTCCAATCAACTGACTTTACCACGGGTGGACTCCAGTCAAGGTGTAGAAACATCTTAAAGGGAACCTGTCACCAGGAAATTCACTGATAAACCAGGCATGCTGTCGTATAGGGCTCACTCTGCTGAATATAATGATACCTGTCACTTGGTGATCTGTTGCTTTATTGTGGAGAAATAGCACTTTTAATCCATATGCTAATGAGCTGATTTGAGTCCAGTAGTTGATATGAGTCCAGCATTTTTTGTATTCAGAGCTGTAGCCACTCCCCTATTCACTTCTTCAGTTGTAAAAGGGGCGTGGTTTATTGATTTATTGATTTATAGAAGTGAATAGAGGAGGGGCTACAGCTCTGAATAGAAAAACCACTGGACTCATATCAACTACTGGACTCAAATCAGCTCATTAGCATATGGAGCAAAAGTACTTTTTCTCCACAATGAAGCAACAGATCACCAAGTGTGAGGTATTATTATATTCAGCAGAGTGAGCCCGACAAGGCAGTATGCCTGGTATATCAGTGAATTTCCTGGTGACAGATTCCCTTTAAGGATAATCAAAAGAAATTTCATAAAACATGAAAGATATACTGTAATGTATACTTGTCAATTGTATGCCAAAGAACCCTCTTTTGAGACAGTTCTGACCAATAGAAGTCTATGGGCACATCAGATATATAGAAATCCTGGCAATCGTTAACGCAGTGGCCAAATGTAGTGTGAACTTATGTGCTGAGCCATGGGCTTTGCAGAACTAAGTCGGTGTATACCAATTTGGTTTGTCTACATTTGAGAGTTTAAGGGGTCATTTATTATCAGATATATGCCAAGTAAAAAAAAAAAGGTGGCATGGGCAGGGAAAGGGGCCGGTTGACAGGCCCGTCTCATTTATCATTTTCTATGGCTGTTTTAGGCGTAGAAAATGGTCTAAATTTACGCCAGCAAGGAAGCTGGCGTACACTTAAACAGGCGGTGGATTCGCTAAAATCATGTAGCGTCTAGCGCCTCTACATAACTTAGGGGCAGCCACCGCCAGCACAAAGGGGTATAAAGACCGGTGTCCAAACGCTGGTCATAATAAATGAACCCCTTAGTTTTTGGAATATACTCCTTTGTTTTATACTATATTTTAGCTATGGTATATATTAGTTTTTTTTTTCAAATTCAATTTCAAGACTTGTACACAACAATTAAATGTTGTAATTTCTGTAAGGTACCCCTGATGGAGTCCAGCGGTACTCACATAATTCCAAGTGTACGGTGTTAGATTTTAAGTAATCTGAGCAAAACCCAGTAGTAATTCCTGTTTTATTTAACAGTAACAAATGTCTCAGTGACTCCCCCAACTCTGTATTAGCACAGAGCACTAAAAGAGGCCTTAGGGAACATCTGTGGTTTAAGAAAACATATCCATGGTTTGCGAAATAATGTAGCATATGTATTCATTTTGAATGCCCCTGGCTCATGCACTTCACTGTTGACACAGCACTCAAGATTATGGCTGGTTACATGGAATTGGTAGGAAATTCCACAGGCAATGTTTTGGCTGAATGTGAACTTAACATTAGTAACCGATGCACAGTAAAAGTCATGGAATCTGGCAATGACGCCTAACAGGTGCTGGATTTTGTAGATTGCCAAATATTCAAAATTTGTGGAAGGGCACAGCTAAATGCTGAGTTACTGGGACACTTCTATGCCTACCTCAGCCTACTGATGGATGCCTCATTGAGCCGTAGGTAGAAGATTGTTCATTTTCTGTGCATTGGACAAATCTGCCTGACTGTCAGATTATCATTAGTCACTAACACATCTCGTTGTTTAGTAGTGTAAATGCTCTACGGGTGAACGCACAAGGTTTGCTATAACGAGGAAATATCAAAAAATATCAAGCGACCATAGTTTCAGGTAACTGAACACATCTAAAAATACCTAGCGATCATAGTTTCATGTAACTGAACATCTTTTGAATGCAAACAACTCGCTAAATCTTCGCTTGATGCTCAATAATGAAAATATATCTGCCCTTCTAACTTAATCTTTTGCAACGTCTTTTGGAAAACAGTTGCTGTGGCCAAGGAGAGCTGCAGTTGACCACACAGATCCCTGCAGCATCCAGGAGAAATACCGCATTGCGTGCCAGGCATTGTAATGACTACAGTGTAGTGGGTATGTGGGCAAATGCAAAAATCAGAAGCTAATAGCACTAAAAACAGTGCGGCCAGAAGCATAAGTACAATGCTAATGACTGATGCTCGATTGTTGGCCTAGATGAGGGATCAGCAATCTTCGGCACTCCAGCTGCCGTGAAACTACAACTCTCAGCATACAAACATGCTCAGTTGTTCTTTTAACTCCCACAGAAGTGAACGCAAATGAACCGTTCTGGGAGTTGTAGTTTCTGAACAGCAGGAGTGCCGGAGGTTGCTGATCCCTGGCCTAGATATATATCAAACAAACATACAAAGCAATGACCTGTCTTGCATGTTTAAATACATTAAAATAATGGGTAGAAAATAGATTTTAAAGCATTGTAAAATATTAGTGCGTATCCCTTGAGGTCACCAGTCGGCACAAGCTATTTCAAACCACCGCCAATATGCTCAGTGCACTGCTGTATGTTGCCAACGAAGCATTCTCCCATGATGCCATATTGCGGCTGTGACTGATCCCTGACATGTTTGTGGTTGGGCTGGTGACCACTGGAAAAAATATTTGTGAGAACCTTGGTTCTGGACCATTTCTACTAACAAAAATGTACAAATTCTGACCATTATGAGCGGCCTCAAAATTTAAATGAAATCCATATGAATCACAAAAATGTGGTTCAGAATGTAACCAGAACCGGAGTCTTTTATATAATCGTTAAACTGATGACACAATTTAACCCTCTAGATTATACCACGAACATAATAGCTGTGGCGAAATGAGGCTAACTTAACTGAGCGAAGCCATATGTATTCAGCCTAGATGGTTCTACATGTATTGGTCTGTAAAGGTGACATTCCACATTATTACATATGGTCGGCTGGTAAACCACTGCTATTTCTACTCTGTAATTGAGGTTGGGCAAAACATTTTGCTTGAGGTGATAGATAAACCATGCAAACTTCCATGTACATAATGTCTTAAATGTCAGAAATACAGTATTTACAGTATCTCTAGAAGAAATCAGACATGTTTTCCCACTGCCGGACAACCCCTTTAAGTAAAAGAAATATGGCCTATTGTGTTCTATTATTTATCTGTTTTAAATTCTAGGTCTTTGGGGCCCAGTTACAATTACTACATAGCAATTTATTTTTAGGTATGTGAGCATCTGCCACTCACACATGTACTGATCATAAAGGGCCTAAGAGACCCTTTACACAGGCGGACAATTGGGCAACTATTAGGAAGTAATGTTCCTGGGGACTCTCGTTCCCAATAACTGCACATCTAACAGTGCCACTGGTCAGTATTTTTATATTTCCATCCACACATTCTTCCATCGCTTTTGTGGTGCATGTGGTCCACGCCGGCATCCTCCATTCTATACATTTTTACTGGGGATGGCCGCTAGGTGCGGACCACATGCGGAGGAGCTACAGTGTTAGGGGTTTGAGCAGTTCCTCCCATTTAGGCCCCTTTATTTCAGTGAATTTGCAATTTGGTATAGCCACTGATCTAGTTAATAAAATGCATCTGTATAACGCCGCCTGCTGTTTTTTCACTTTCTTATTATGTCCACCTTAATGAGGTGGTTGTACACTCTCAGTATGAATCTTCAACTGTCTCCAGCCATATTCTATGTTAGCTGTGGCAGTTCCAGGGAAAGAGCTACAGCCGAAAGGACACCCCCCTGAGCTGTGAGAGGGAGAGTGCTGCTGTGCCTGATATTACAGTTTACTAAAGCTTTGTCTGATTCAAGTGAAAATGGCTAATACCTGGCTGAGGCACTACTATAGGGACAAAGTTGTGCCTCGTAATCAGCGTAGAGGATGCAACTCTCACAGGAGTGCCATAGAATCTTCAAACAATTACCTGGCAGGGGTTCGAAGAGTCAGACCCCCCAATCTATTATTGATGACCTATCCTAAGGACATTCCATCAAACTTAAGGAACATGATAAGCTGTTTAACTGCTAAGGTGGTAAACCTGTAGTAATTTCCTGGAATAATAGGAAACTTTCTCAGCAGATGATGTCTAAAGATTTTTACAACGCAGTCATCTGTTGGGTCCCTTTGGTCAGTAAACAATACAGTATTAATATCAGAAGACAGTTGGGGCCTCTCCTAGCCAAACGCCTTGGAGATGCTTCCAGAAACCCCTCCTAGGATCACATCATGCTAAAAAGGGAATATGGAACTATGAAACCCACCAAGAGGCCGTATGACACTGTAATCTCAAAGCAGCTGCATTTATTCCATCCCAGCCCTGTGAAATTAATTCCCTGAAGATCTCGACTCACTCAGTTTTCTTTGTATCGTAATCCAGATCAGCACTGTCTTGTTCAACATGTGTGAATAACTCAAGTAAATGAAATATGACAATAATCAACAATAAATATCCGAAAAAGCGAACAATACATCCTATGATTTCTGAAAACAGGAATACAAACTGGTTTGTGTATCTTGATGAGCCTGGAAACGTCTTACCTTCACATTTTTGTGTTATTTCATTAAACTTGTGTCCAGCTGGGCATTTGCACTCAAAAGATCCAACAGTATTAATACAATTTCCTCCTTGACATAACCCAGGGATTGCTTGGCATTCATCCACATCTGCCCCAAGGAAATAGAACAACAAAAAACACAAAATGTTGTAAACATCCCTCAGTAGGATCCGTTAAAGCTAATTATTCTTAAAGGCTTAGTCAACCATTACTAAAATGAAAGTTATGTAAGACCGGATTAAAAGTGAAATCATTCTAGTGGTGGGCATTAAAGTAAACCTGTCAGGTGGTGTCTGCTGCCCTAGGATAGACAGTGAGATTCCTGATTACCTACCTGCATAGGATGACTGACAGCTCTTCATATGTCAGTGAGTGTACACAAAAGGCTATCAATCTTCCTGTGTGGGTGGGGAAATCAGGACTCTTGTTGTCTTTCTTAGGAGTCCTGTCAGGATTTACTCTGCTTTATATTCATAAATCGTTCTCCAAATCATATTAACCTAAAGATATCACAGAGCTCAGCTCCTCTCTATCATGTACTGCTGTCAGATAGGACAGCAGATATCATCTGACAGATTCTCTTTAAAGAAAATGGGAGAGTATACTTAAAGGGGTTGACCACTTTCTGGTTACTGTTGACCAATGTGTCTGTAAGATGATTATATGACACTTACTAATATAGTCCTGGTTAAAATTCTCTACCATTTTCTATATTTCATTAGGTATGCCCCTTGTTTGCCAAGTCTTTTGTGCTATCTATACAGAGGTCCTGTCCATAAGATGGCAGCCAATGGAGGGTCATGTGACCAAGCAAATCACCTCCTTGTGATGGCTCTTATATTCAGATACACCACAACTGCCATCTGTACCTGTTCTGTTGGGAGTTTAGTGCAGGTGCAGTGCATTTGAATCGAGGAGACATCACATGGAGGTGATTTGCCTGGCCACATGACCCTCCATCAGTGGCCATCTTATGGACAGGACCTCTGTATAGATAGCACAAAAGACTTGGCAAAGAAAGAGACATACCTTATGAAATATAGAAAATGGAGCAGAATTTCAATGAAGACTGTATTAATAGGAGGCATAAAATCATCTTACAAACACATTGGTCAGCAGTACCCAGAAAGTGGCCAACCCCTTTAAGCATTTAGTGATATATGGGCCCACTCAGTCATATAAGAGTCCCCACAAATTAAGCCTAGATAGCCTACAACTTAGTTTGCTTTGCTGAACAAAGGCAACAGGACTGCAGAATCAAGGCTAAATAAGTAGTATAATAATAATATAAAACAAAACAAGTACAATAATCATAAACCTATTAACAGACTGTTAAATAGGGGGTGAGGAACCTACCCGTAAGGGCATACAATTTACAAGGAAAAGGGGAAGGAGACAGTAGATGAGGGTAAAAGCTGCTCATCTGGCAGCATGCTTATTGTAGGTGGTAAGCTTTGCTGAAGAGGTGGGTTTTTAGGTTGCTTTTGAAGGTATGGATGTTGCATGGAATCCTACTTTTTAATGCACTTTATGGGAAATATAGAAAGCAACTAGTTAGCAATTGTGCCTTTCCGTGCTGTTTTGGACACAGTTATGTCTCCTGGCACCTGGTTAGTGGAGCTCCGGAATACAATAAAGGCTGTCACCTGTACAGTAGTGGTGGGGTAGTTGTATAGGTTCCCCTAGAGAGGTACATTGTTTCATGGTATTCCACATTAATAATATACAGAATGTTTAGAGTCTAAATTTATCAGAGGCTGAGCAGATATATACTTTTTAGGGAAAAGATTCAATAAAACCATTTATTTATACAGGTCAGTTGACTCCCTGCCTGGGGACACTTGACCCACGAAATGTCCCAACGCTATGACCATCCTAAAATGTTCAAAAAAACTCCCATAGAACACCCACTTTTTGGTAAATTTGCACAAACGCTGCCCCTTTTGTGGTCAACCCCGCCCCTTTCCTATGATTCTTGGCAACAGTGTGTATAATGCAAAAGCATGGTTTTTGATCCCATTTGCTCAGCAGAAGCAGAATTACCCTGAGGTCTATTCTCTTTTTGGATCCTTCATGGCACTCTGAATGCCCTAATATGAGTGCGTCACACAAACTATCCACTAAAGAGACTCTTCGTGCCATATCCTCTGGGCAGAGGCCAGTACTCACATGCAAGAGATCAGAATGAAGATAGTCTGGACTGAAATCTACTGTATTCTGCTTTTCTGATGCATTTCATGTTTTTTTTATGTACTGTACCTAAGTGAAAAACTTACATAAAACTACAAAATTCCCCCACAGTGCTGGAAACTTAGATTACTCAACAGTTTAGTATATGACTGCCTCTGCTAACTTTCTTCAGCTTCCTGCCAGACATCCAGACAATAAAAGAATTTATACAGCTGGAAGTATTAGACCAAAAGCCAAAAACTGTGTCAGAGCTCTCTATCAGGAGGCATGCTCGGGAATAAGCGAGGAACATCTGGGCGAATGTAATGATCTGAACCAACTGCAGACTCTCCAGGAGGATAAAATGTCAGAGACATAGGTGGATAAGCAACTTTTTCACAAAGTCAAACCAAACAATCTGTCAGCTGTTTAATGAGTGGCAGTAATAATTCTGTATGTATTCCATTATAGTCCAGCTTTATTTGAAATAAAACTTCTCCATCTGAGGTCATGATAAATTATCTTCTTTTCTGTCGGAATGAGGGAGTTCTTGGCAAGGAGAAATTCATTAAGGCCTTGGCTCGTCTGTCTGACCTGAGTTGCTAATGCCCCCCTTTTTACATCACGCAGTCACTTAGTCGTGAGGTAATGTACTTGACAATGATTTTCCATTCTCTATGCACAGGCTGGGGTATGAAACAAGGCATGCTGTCCAAAGCCCTGTAATTCTATCAACATTAGGACATTAGCCGCTATAACAGCTCCATGTACTTTGCATACCTTGACACGCTCCTGTTCGGATGTTTGGAATAAAGCCACGACGGCAGGGATGTGGTTGGGCTGGGCACATCTCGCACGGGTGTCCCCATGCTCTCCCCACTGTGGCGCAGCACATCGTCTTCGTGCACACGATACCGCTCAGCTGTCCTTGACACATTTGGTTGCTTACAACAGAAAAGCAAGGTCCCGTCCGGTAATCTGGAAATAAAAACCAACAGGCACTTGAGAAAGACAGAACACAGCCTCCAAGACAAATCAGAATCTAAACAATGTTGTCTTTGACATGGCCAGCAGCCAAAGTGTTCTTAGAAGTTATAAGCCATGAGATCTTAGTGGTACAGCAGTATTGATTATGGTTCTACCAGGGCTGTAGAGTCCGGAATCCAAAATTCTGAGCCCTCTATTTTCCATACTCCGACTCCGACTCTTTCATAAATGGCTTATGTATAATAATTAGAAAATTTACTGGAGTTAAAACATTCTACAGTTCTACAGTTTCACCCAAAACTGACTCCGACTCCTCAACTCTGACTCCACAACCCAAGGTTCCACAAATATGTGTACAGAGAGACTACCCTGGAGCAGAATCTGTTCAAGTAACAACTATGTATCTCTTACAACTTAGGACCTGTTCACACACAGGGGTGCACCACTAATGAGGCGAGGTGAGGCGATTGCCTCAGGCAGCACCAGGTAGGGGCAAGAGAGGGTCAGCGGAAGGGCCATGGACAATCAGTGCTTCCATTATGGAGACACTCATCTCTACATATTCTACTATGTACTCAGGACAGCATTACAGCTGAATGCTATCTCCCTGGCCCACCATTTCCTCTAGTAGGCTTTAGTCCTAGTTCCTGTAGCCTATTAAAGGCCGGTGTCATTACAGGCTGGTTAACAAATTGGCATTGGGAAGGGGGGGGGGGTTCCCTGTTTCAGTTTTCGCCTCAAGAAGCAGAAAGGCTAGGTGCACCCCTGTTCATACGGTGGATTTTGACGCTGTCAAAATCTGCCAAGTATACCACAGCAGCAACAGCCATGGTTTTTGTTGCGGTTGTTCACTTCAGATGCCACAGACTCGTTCACGGCTTAGCTCTATTGAATGGAACTAAAACGCTAGCGGACACCCACTGCAGCTTCAAGCAGCGGCTGTCTGCACATTGCACCAAGAAGGGACACGTCCTGTCTTGGCACAGTGGTGGCTTTAAACCACAAGCCTACGAACTGCACCGCTGCTTCCCACTGAAAACTCAAATTGAGGTGTTTCATGTTTTGTGTATTACAAAGCTTCCTGTTAAAAGCACGTGGTACAAATAGCCTGCATTTCAATAAGACATCCTTCGTAACAAACAATTACAGCACAGTACTGCCAAACACTGACCATACTTGGAGAAAACACCACCGTCTCCATGACACTGAGAACATCTGGACTATTGTACATGTCATATTTGAATGGTGGAAACTTGGCAGTGAGGGGCGCAAACAATAATTGACATTGGCAAAGAAGGTTTGGCATCTAAACATTGTATTTTGTAAAGTGCAATAATATCGCCAGTTTGGACTATAAATGGCAAACTAGCTAAGCTCTGCACCGGTTTAACCAGGGATTTACTAGGGGCTTTTAAGGGCAAAGCGGTATCAACGTTATTCTGAGACACTACTTTTGGAACATAGTAGATATGTTGGTGCCCAGGGGTGAGTGCTTTGGTATTTCTTTTCTACCATTTACAATAATATTTTTTCTACTATTTAATATCCATAAGCCTACTGAAGTACAGAGAATTAGAAAGCATTAAAAGAACTTGTCAAACCCATCAGATAAGCACAATTGAAATCCAGTCATGGATCAGAACCAACAGTCCACAGCACGTCAAGTCATGCTGTGGGTTTTGTCCATGGTTTTTAACATTTGGATTGCACTGGTGGTGGGGCCAGATTAAGGCCCCTTTCCGACTCGCGAGTTCCACGGAACAGCTCCCCTCCTGACCTCCCAGTACTGACAGGGTCGGATAGCATTATATTGATTTATGATGCTATGTAACCCTTAGAGGTCTTATATGTATTGTATAACACTGACATAATGCTGTCAGTGTTATCCAATACATTCCAGAATTGTATGGGTTACATAGCACCATAAATCAATATAATGCTATGCAACGCCGTCAGTGCTGGGAGGCCAGGACAGGAGCTGCCACATACTAACGCTACGAGTCCAGAACGTAGAACTCGCTCGTCTGAAAGGGGCCTTAGCTTTACAGAGGGCCCTGGGCCAGGGGCATAGCTATTACCATAGCAGCCACTATGGGCCTGCACATTTACCCTACAGTGGCACTGACCCAGTAGACAGACTGTGTCCTGTGCCCAGCACTGTGCACAGGGAGAGGCGGGGGGGGGCATACTGTTTTTTTTAAGCAAACATAGCTGCAGTAGCTGTGGATTCAAAAAGTGGAGGAGTAGGTGGAGGAGGAACAGAAACTGACATGGGGTGAGGGCCAATGTAGAGGAGTCACATCACTTGGCCGAGGCTCTTTGGAGGAAGAGCAGGTATGATGTGGCGGAGCTCTTAGAGGGTAAGGTGGGACACAAACAGTTAGATCTCTAGAGGGAGAAGGTGAACGGACCAGAAAGGGGAATTGAGAGACACAACCTGCTTGGGGCTCTGCGGTAAAACCTGGAAAAGGGGAAGAAATCTCTTGATAGAAGATGGGCTGAGGCACTGATGGTAAGACAGTGCGGGACAGTGCGGGAAAACATTCTACTGAAACTACTGTCTGTACCGAAAATAAAAAAGGCAGCAGCTTCAGGAGCTTTCTGACACTCCACCACATTACCTCCTAATTATAGCAGCCACCTCTCGTGGTTGAAGGAGAGAGATATTTCTGCTTTGTGATGCCAGCAATGTGGGTCCCTCCACATATCCTCCATGGCCCAAGCAGCGCCACCTCCTCTTATTAATGGTGGCGCAGCCATTAACAACAGTGCGATCTTCATTAGTTAAATGAAAGGCAACTGCAGATTAATTTGCTGCACGGTTCGTGACAGCAGCATGACCGCAAACGACCAGATCACGATCGTGCCTTATGATTGGCTGTTTTAGTCTATAGTGTTTTATTACACATGCAAGGCACTGATGTCTGCAGTTTCAGCTGAGCATCAGTCCTAATCTGTAGATCTGGTAGAGACCCCTACTTCCTCTTTAAAGGGGTATTCCGTATGGGACAAGTTGTCTCCCATCCACAAGATAGGGGATAACTTTAAGATCGGTGGGGATCCTACCGCTGGGACCCCCACTGATTATGAGAACGAGGCCCTGTGGAGGCGGATCCACTAAGCCTCTGGTCCAGATGAGCAGGTCTTATGCAGTATGGACAAGTAGCACTGGAGCAGCAAAGCAGAACAACAGATGTAGCAGTGTTGGAAACATTATATAGTATAGTGACATAGTAAAACTATAGATGTAGAAGAGGTGATAATTTAATGGAGTCAGAGATGATGGAGAGTCAAAGGTATAGCAGGGCTGAATATGTTGCAGGGTTGGTGCAGCATCACAGCTGAAGAGTTTGCAGTGTAGTAGGGCTAAAGATGTTACAGAGCTGATGGTAAAGCAGCACTGAAGCAATTACAGAGTTGGTGATATGGCAGAGCTGAGATGTTGGCATAGCAGAGTTGAAGTTTCCTGGTGCAACCAAACTGAGGCTGAGTTGGGGTTGTAGTAATGCTAAAACTGTGGAAGGTTTGTTGGTGAAGCAGAGCTAAAGCCGTGACGGGAAAGAACATTCAGATTAGAGAGGATCAAAGTTTTAAAAATTTGGTTGGCAACTTCGCTGAAGTTAGAAAATAAATTAGATTTGTTCCGAATTAATTCAACGCGAATCGCTATAAATCAGGTATACCTAAGCCACTCTACCCTTCGGGAACGACCACATCCGTATTGTCCTTCTTCACTATTAATGGCCACGTGGCGCTGTACTTGACTATCTCCAGAACTCCCATAGAAATGAATGGACATTTCCAACCAGCTACTCCAGTTATTTTAGGGGAGCTGCAAGAGGCCTACAAGGGTATGGGTGCCCCGTTATCGAGATTAGTGGGGGTCCCAGTGGTAGGACCCCCACTGATATTGAAGTTATCCCCTATCCTGTGGAAGGGGGGTAACTTGTACCAAACGGAAAGAAATAGGGCTTTGTCACGGATGTACTGAGACATACGGACGTCCCTGCAACAGTGAGTGGCAGGAAATCTTTGACAGGCAACACGTGGTTTGGTTTGACATGTTTGCCTTGTGGATCAATAGGCGTCTGTGTTGTTTCTGGTACTGGCCACACCATTAACCTCCAGGTGTTGCTATTGTGGTCATTTAACTTTCCCTATTTATCGTTGTTTCTCCCATAATACTGTGCAGTTTATAGCTTCAGCTGGACCTGTGGATAGCTGGTGTTTCGATCTCGGCTAAGTTCCTGGTGCTGCCATAGCTTCTTGGAAGTTAAGTATTACCTTTCCCATTGTATTTTTGCTTTTCTGTGTGTTGCATTTCTTTGTTGTTTTGTATTAGGCCTTAGGGGGACTCACGTTCAGCCTTCTTTTTGGAGCAACAGGATGTCTTATTCCTGTCATTAGTACCAGGGTCCTTTAGGGTTAAATAGGACTTTAGGAATTCATATGTATGAACTCACCTACCTCTGGGGTCTGTTCATACTGGTTGTCAGTCAGGGCTTTGATTAGGGTTTTCACCCCATCTTCCTTCCCTAGTTTTTAGGTCTTATTTACTTTTCCCTATCCCTACTATGTTCGATGTGGGGGTTTCCGTCCCACACTAGAGTGTGACAGGCTTATGCCCTGGGTTCCCCCCATTTCCTTTATCGCAATCCCGTCAGTCATGCCAAGCTCATTTAGCACATTTTTGAGGCAGTAGTTTTCCTCTCGATTCACTGTGGATTTTCAGCGGGCTCGCTTTGTTGATTAAAATTACTCACCCTAAAGCTATATTCTTATTTATACTATTTTACTATTTACCAGACTCAACAAGAACATGACTACTAAGATATAGACATAAAAATCCATCTCAAGTACCTAACACTTATTACTGCTAATAATTAAATGATCTTCATAATAAAGAAAATTGGTTAAAGATTCAAGTTTTTCGGATTTTTTTTACAGTTTTGGAGTCTGATTACCTACTTAAGTTACAGGATGATTATAAACCTTTCTGCAGAATGGCTATGAAAGCATGGATGGTTATAAAAAGTTGGTTGAAAGTTAGGGCATCACTTATCTGCACTCCACTGTGGCATAACTTAAAACTTCTGAGTCTTGACGACTTAAACTGTAAGCAATATTGGAGGAAAAAAAACATTTATTATTTGAGCCAAGTGGTTAAAAATGGGCAAATCCTGACTCTTATGGAGCTAGAACAAGAGGAAAATGTAGGTGAGGTGGCTTGGTATGCATATCTTCAATTGCGTTCGGCACTGCTTAGTATTTCTGATAATCACTTACTTAATATAGACACTCCGGAATTTTTACATAAGTTGATCCAAAAGAAGGGTGGCATGAAAGTTAGAATATCACATTGTTACAGGTACTTGATAAAGAATTTTTTTATGGACTGTTTGTCTCCAGGTCAAAGATCCTGGTCCACTTTACTGTTAGATTTGGATTCCCCGGATTGGGAGAATGTAGGTGATAACTCAAGCCGGGTTTCGCACAATTTTAATCACACGGTGGTACAGTTTAATATTATGCACAAAATATATGTAACACCTCTATGGCTCCACAGGAGAGGACATAGAGCTTCTTCTGAGTGCCCCCGTTGTGGCGATCCCGGGGCAGATCATTTACATCTGTTCTGGGATTGCCCAACGGTGAGTAAGTACTGGAAGTTGGTTCAAAGAACCCTAACCCAAAGACTTAATATGGATATTCCATTTTCTCCCAAAGTATGGGTTTTGGGGGATCTATCAGAGGTTAGTTGCCAGGTTATGAAGTCTCGATTGCTGATTAAAGTGTTTTTTTTAGCCAGGCTTCTTGTAGCTAGAAAATGGTTCTCCTCCTCTGCTCCAGATTGTAATAATTGGCTAAATTTAGTTAATAAGGTCAAAAGTTACGAGAGGATTCTGTACAGACAAAGAGGATCCTATGAAAAGTGGAATAGTATTTGGAAGGAATGGGATGATTAAGGAAATTCTACCTTCCTTTCTCAAATTTTTTTTTTTTTTTTTTGCAAGGCGGGGGGTGGGTGGGGGAGGTGTACGGGGGGATGATTTTGCAATTATGTTCTCTGTAAACTGTATGTTTTGAGATAATTGGAATAAAAGATTAAAATTCTAAAAATAAATAAATAAATGATCTTCATAATAACCCTATTGTGTGCACAAATGAGCATGAGCAACATAAATACCAAAATAATACAATTAAAGGGCACAGGACCTTATGGGAACAGCCTCATTCGGGGATTCCTAGAAATATAGTGTTAACAGGCAATTGTGACAAAGTTTTATTGTCTATTATTCTTTTCCTTGATAACCTTTATATTATAAAGGTTTTTAGAGAAATAACTGAAACAAAGTACACAAATACAGTGTGAAAAAAGTAATGCATGGGAACTCCCTCGCTGCACGTGATATTTTGGTGTAACTCGCTGTAGATTTGCTATAAATGACCTCTATGGTTTAGCTGCATTCAATGAGACACTTGTGTTACTGTAATCTTGATTTCTGGAACTCATGCAACAAAAACAGACAATTCTGAAGTGGTCAAATACCAATGATATTTGTTGGCTGAATGTTCGTTCAGCTGACCACTATTTTCACTGACCTCACTATAAACAGGCACACTTGGTTTGGCCAACAAGAAAAGAGACAAGCCACTACCAGTCACCTCTGATGGTGACCTACCTCCTGGCAGAACAATGGACAATGAAATCCAACACGCCCAATCCTTGTTTAAGCCAAGATGTGATGGTGTGGAGGGACAGTTGAGACAGCGTCATACACAGATTGATGGCAGATCTAATATTTATGGGCAGCCTTATAGTAAAGGTATTCAGCATTAGATAACTAATGTGCAAAGTGACTCCACTGAAATATACAGAAAGTGTCTTACGTAATCAGGATAATGAAAAGGCTCAAAGGGTTGTTCCCATCATATAAAGTGATAGCATATCAAGCATGGGAAATTTCCGCATGGAAAAAATCAGTGAGTGGAAGTAGCACGCTGCCTATTCTCAAGAAAAGCGTGAATGGGGCTAATCCCTGTGCAGATCCACAGCCAAAATCAGCAGAAGTTTGAAATTAGTGAACATTTCCCTGGGATCAGTGGGGTCCCAAACCGATAATGAAGTGATTGCATAACCTAGAGCAGGGATGGGCAAACTGCGGCTCTCTAGCTGTTGTAAAACTGCAATTCCCACCATGCCCTGTTGTAGGCTGATAGCTGTAAGCAGTCTTTGCATGCTGGGAGTTGTAGTTCAGCTGGAGAGCCGCAGTTTGCCCATCCCTGACCTAGCAGTATACTGTGACTTTACAACATGGGAATTACAAAAGGCACATGAGAACCATAGGATGGGGGGGGGGGGGGGATATTGAGACTGTAATTTCACCCACCAGGCTTAGAGATTAGTCAAAGGCCATACACCAGAAAGTCAATATATATGCCAGTTGTGACATAGGGCAGATTTCAATGATAATTTATGCCAGTTTCTGACCATAACTTATACTGCATCTGTCAGGACACAAGAGACACTTGTAACTTTGGTGTATGCCATAAGTAAAAGAGGCGTAAAACCTATGATGAATCTGTCTTGACACAAGTTGCAATAAACAAGGCAAAATGTCATAGGCTGTAGTATATACGGTAGTTCCATACAACAGATTCAATAGCACAGAACCCAAAAACTAAGCATTTGGCCTCTTGCACAAGGCTATGTGTCCCGCACGGCGGCATTACGGCCTGCATACGGCGGGTCCGCAATACAAGGGGCATCGGCCGTGTGCATTCCGCATCACGGATGCAGATCCATTCACTTAAATGGGTCGGCAAATCCGGAGATGTGGTGCGGAGCAGAACCACGGAATAGAAGCACCACTAAGTGCTTCCCTGGGGTTTCGTGCTTCCGTTCCACAAAATTGGGTCCTTCGTGAATGGGTCCGCGATCCGCATGCGGCTGGCCCACGGTCAGTGCCCGTGCATTGCGGACCGCAATTTGCGGTCCACAGCACAGGCAAGGCCAGCACACGTTCGTGTGAAAGAGGTCTCAGAACTCTGTGGACCAAAACAAATACCTCCATGGCATTTGGTGCGGATTCTGCTTCAGAAAACATGGGACAGCTGACTGGAAACCACTTCCGATTGTTTTGCATTCATGCAGCCATGGTTTATGATTTTCCAGACCAGCCAAAAAAAAGGACCAAGTCCATCTGTGGATCAGCCCCATCGGGCGTATTCCCTGACGTATGCCTCTGATTCATGACATATGCTCCATTGGCTAACGTTGTGAAAAAAAAATGTATACCATATATAAAAATTTTATTGTATTCATCTGTATGGTAAAATGCTGCAGAATACACTTTCTGACAGTAAACACACTGTTTAGGCGTCCGCTGGTTGCATGGAGCTATTCCAGTGTGTGTGCCAAATGTGTTCACAACAGGAGATACAAACAGTGCCTCAGCTGTACTAGTACCATTTAATATTTGACACTAGCACAATATCATACATAACTATATCAATACATTTATCAATATCCTAAGCTATGTGCACAATCAGAGGCAAAAAAATCATGATTGCACTTTACTCACTTTGGGCTAAAAATCATTTTTTCAATTGGTCTTTATGAAAAATATTGAGACGTTCTGTCAAAAAGGGTTAACTGTTTGTCTAGCTGTGTGAATTGTACTTTCTACTTTAAATTTGTGGCGGTCATCTAATAACCCTTAACTCTAATTTACTAAGAGGTCATAAACACTTATCAGTAGGATGTGAACTAACCTATAATGAGTGTTTATAATGTCAGAGAGCAGAAATAAGGGGCCAGTCAGATTAGCTGGCTGAAAATTCAGATCCCTCTATTAGAGCATCTGAGACCTGTGCTGAAAAAGGGCTCCATATTTGTAATAAAGACCAATTTAAAAAAAGATTTTTAGTTTAAAATGAGTACAATGCAATAATAAAAAAGATTGCCCCCAAAGGTGTACATAGCATTTAAGTTCCGATGGAACTGAGAGATTTTAATAACTTAGAATGTCATTATGTGTACTTTAAGCACTTGGAATAGCCCACACCAACAGATGCACTAGAAGGGCCAACCCATCAGTCTGTCATGATCAAATGCATTATGAAAAATGCTGTCAACCCAAATGTATGCTTCTGAAAGAAGGTCAAGGCACTAAGCAACACTTAAACGAAATAGATTCAAGTAGTATATAGTATTTGAGTTATACATTGTAAACACATGACTTCATTACATTGGCCAGCAGTGGTCAACATCTGGTCCACCAGCTGTGATTAATCTCTGTGTCCTAGCATGTTCCTGCAGGAATGATCTAAAACTCCAAGACAGTTTGTCAGTTGGTGGTTAGATACTGAATCACACTATAGTGACTGGAAGAGAATACAGGGCATTGAGAGCAATTTGCGTCATCTTTACTACAGATGTACTCAAAGGCTACATCCCATGACATAACTGAATATAAGTAAGTGGGCTTTCTAACATAGTAACATACATTTATGCCAGAAAAAGACATATGACTATCCAGTTCAGACTTATTGTGCCACGCTGATCCAGAGGGAGGCCAAAAACCCCATGAGGTAGTAGCAAAGCAAATCTGGCAAACAGAATAAATCCTTCAATCAATGACCCATCTAGAGTATTCTAGATCCCATACATTTGTAAGAAAGGCATCAATGCCCCTTCTAAACTCTTTTAGTGAGTTCACTATCATGATCTCCTCTGATAGTGACTTCCATGTTGGCATGAAATGATCTTTCCTCTAGACAAAGAGGATATCCCCTTGTCACGGTCACAGTCCTGGGTATAAAAGGATCATGAGAGAAATCTCTGTATTGACTTAATACATAGTTATAAGATCTTCCCTTAGCAGTTTGTTTTTAAAACTAAATAACCCTAACTTTGATTACTTTTCTAGGTACAGCACCCATTCCATTTATTACTTTAGTTGCACGTTTTTGAACCCTCTCTAGCTCTGCTATGTCTTTCATAAGCACTGGTGCCCAAAACTGTACAAAATGCTTCATGTGAGGTCTGACTAATGATTATAAAGGGGTAAAATTATGTTCTCATCATCTGCATCTATGAACCATTTTAAAAAGCTGCAAAAAAGCTGCAATCCTAAACAAAAAGAGGGGTGGCGTCAAAAAAGTAACACCTCTAGACAAAAATTCTATGTTTAAAGATGCAACAAATTTATCACAGTGCTGTTTGATAAATACGGCACAAATATTAGCAATGCTACTGACTTCAAAAGTTCCCCACATTAAACATTTACCCCTAATGTACAGTGCACTCTTTCACTTTTTCACATTTTGTAATGTTGTAGCCTTCTGCTAAAATAAAAAAAAATAAAGTCTTCACCATCAATATTCACTCAATACCCCATAATAAAAAAACAACAGAATTTTAGAAATGTGTGCAAAATTTCACAAGGGCATAAGTATTCTGACCCTTTACTATGACACCTGAAATTTAGCTCTGAGGGTCTCCCATTTTACTTGATCATCTTTAAGATGTTTTTACGCCTTGATTGGAGTCCACCTGTGGTAAATTCAGTTGGTTGGACATAATTTAGAGAGACACATTTCTGTCCATATAATGTCTCACAGCTGACAATACATATCAGAGCAAAAATAAAGCTATGAGGAAAGAACTGCATGTAGAATCCAGAGACAGGATTGTGTGAAGTATCTGGAGAAGGGTACAAAAAGTTATGCTGTACTGAAAGTTTCCAAGAGCGCAGTGGCCTCCATCATTCTTAAATGTAAGATATTTGGATCAACCTGGACCAGTAATCGGAGGAGAAGGGGTTTGGTAGGAGAGGTGATTAAGAACCCACTGGTCGCTGTGCTCCAAAGATCTTGTATGCAGATAGTAGAAACTTCCAGTAGGTCAATTATCACTGCAGCACTCCACCAATCTGGGCTTTATGAAAGAGTGGCCATAAAGAAGTCTCTTCTCAGTAAAAGACACATGAAAGTTTGCAAACAAAAAAAGTACCTAAAGGACCCTCAGACCATGAGAAATAGGATTCTCTGGTCTGATGTTTGGAGGAAACCAGCCACTGCCCAATACCATCCCTACAGTGAAGCATAGAGGTGGCAGCACCATGCTGTGGGAGTATTTTACAGCGGCTAGGACAGGGAGATAGATCAGTGTTGAGGGAAAGCTGAATGAAGCAAAGAACAGAGATATTCTTAACCAAAATCTGATTCTCATTCTGGGCCAAAGGTTCACCTTCCAAAAGACAATGACCCTAAGCACACAGCTAGTAGCTTAGGGACAACTCTGTGAATGTCCTTGAGTGGCCCAGTTAAAGTCCTAACTTGAACCACATTAAACATCTCTGGAGGAACTTGAAAATGACTTGAAGATGGCAGAAAATCCCCAAATCTAGATGTGTAAACCTTGTGGCATCATACCCAAGAAGACTGGAGGCTATATTCACTGCCAAACGTGCTTCAAGTAAGTACTGAGTAAAAGGTCTGAATACTTCTCTCAATGCAAAATTTTAGTTTTCCCTTTTTAATAAATTAGCAAAGATTTCTAACATCCTGTTTTCACTTTGTCATTAAAGAGTATCGAGTGCAGAATGATGGGGGAGATTTTGAACTTTTTTTATTTCAGCACAAGGCTGCAACATAAAATGTGAAAAAAGTGAAAGGGCCTGAAGACTTTCCGAACACACTGTATTTCTAACATATGCTTGATAAGAGTTATCTCTTCTGGACAATTCCTACTAGAGACATCATTTTTTCCCCTCATATAAATATTTCAAAAGAATGGAGTGACCACCCTAACAGATGTATGAATAAGTATTTCTGTGTTAGCATCATATTCCATCTGGAATGTAGAATTTATTTTTCCGGAAAATTACAGATGCTTGAATGACGAAACCTAACAAAAAGCACATTCAGGGTAAACACTGTTTTTATAATGTTAAAAACAAACGAGCAAAATATAATTAACAAAGTAACTAAAAACATCCCATCTAATCAGGTGCAGGGAATTAAATAAATGAATGAAATACTAGTTTTACTGAATCTTCTCCCACAGAACTATATATCAATCTGCTCAGCTCGTTCTGCTCTATAACAGGCTGCCTGCAGGTCCGACGAAGTTACTGGTAAACAGTAAGTGAGTATGCTTGAGCCACAACACTTGGTTTATTCGCTGTATATCAGCGGTGGGCTCAAGGAATAACAAATGTTGGGTCACTTAGTAAAATATGGTACATATCCAGCGATACGTAAGTATGCGCAACAGATAGCGGGGGGGAAACATTTCTGTATGTGTGTTTTAAACTACCGTTGACTGAGATCAATGTCAACCTGACTATGTATCTACATTTGTGGGTCAATGCTCAGTATACAAACACCACTTTATAAAATACACAGAACATCCACAAGGCTATTGCCATTCGTATTCATTAGGAAATACAGTCTGTAAATATACTGCTGGTTTTGTATTCTGTTGATGATTTTGTTTGTTTTGCTTAGTAACTCTTTAGTAATCTGCTCTAGACCGCGAGACACGCAAGATTTGTTATATTGCCTTAAAACCTGGCATCACGCAATGTTCCTACCATAAACTGATTGTACAAAGGACTATTACAAATGTTACATTGTCCCTTAGGCCCCGCCATCCTGCCAAAAAAATACAGCGATGCTTAAAATCAAGGCCTGCACAGTTTTATGACCCAAGAATATATCAGTATTCAGCAGTGTTATCTCCTGTGCCAGGCACCATATTTCTGTGCCTGTATAGGCACAGTCGGGACAACAGAATTATCGTCTGTATAAAGGAGATATTTTATTCAAGTTGCATGTTGGTTTTTCATGTTGTTGTGCCTTTTCTTTGTGCTAATCCAAGTATACACAAAAGTGACAAGATAGACAAGACTGACGGACCTACAGTGGGAAGAGAGTGGAGATATTAAGCGGTGATCGGGCACTATCAAGGTTCACATGAGACCATGTGGATATACGCGAATATAAAGCTTATTAATATTTTGTTGTTTTAATATATATCTACCCAATCTATCGTTACTACTGCTGCCCGCATTATTTGTGTTTGAGGGTAATTATGGCAGAAACTACTAGGGTTGCAGGCATAGTATCTGCTCTGGGGCCCAGGCCACCTACTCAGGCAGTGATAAATGTGTATGATGCAAAAGGAGGGAGAGAAAACTATGAGGCTGTAGTCATGGTGGAATGTGGCCCTATTCCAACTTTGCCACATACTGCATACAGTGGGTTAACAGCAAAAAGAAGGTCAAAGTGGAACTTTAATATTGCAATTTTTCAATATTTTCCACTTATTAAAAACTATAAATCAATGATATATTAAAGAGGACCTGTCAGCTTTGGTAACCTGTCCTTTTCAGTAAATATTTATATTCTGCATGAAATAATGTTTCTGGAACATTTTTCTTTAGAACTTGGCGTCAGCGGTATGCAGGATGGCTTGTGTTGGCAGCACGGTGTCTCAGAGGTTAGCACTGTTACCTTGTAGTGCTGGGGTCCAAGGTTCAAATCTGAGGACAGCATCTGCATGGAGTTTGTATGTTTCTTCCCATACTCCAAAGACATACTGATAGGGAATTCAGATTGTCAGGTCCACTGGGGACACTGAGCGATGATAAAGGATGTAAAGTGTTGTGGTTCCTCTGTTATTCCTGCTAGTAATTTATAAATAAATTGACAACTGGGTGTTACCATTCCCCATGTCAAATGATCTATGTCTTTACAGAGTTTGGCATTGGCCGGACATTGTTAGGGTATTACCACACGGCTCTGAAGTTGTGCCAAGTCCTGCACGGTCATGTCAGCTGCAGTGGGCTCTAATTAATAAGGATGGCATAGTTTAGGTGGTCTTCATTGGTATTGTCTGTGTGACTTTGTGGGTGTCACATGGCCACTAACCATGAAAACCGACCAAACAATGCGGCCCTTATTAGTTAATTGGACTAAAAACCACATGGTCAGATCCTACTGCCTCATGCTGGCAGAGCCCGTATTGCAGCCCGCAAACAGCAGGTCCGCAATATACGGTCACCGGCGGAGTGCACACAGTTTCATGGATGCGGACCCAGTGCTTCCGTGTTATTTCGGTCTGTGCCTCTGCACTGCAAAAAATTAGAACATGCTCTATTTTTTTTGCGGTGTGGATGGATCGCGGACCCATTCAAGTTGAATCGGTCTGCATACGCCAGCTCCAGCCACACGAATGGTGCACGTGCATTGGGGACTGCAATTTGTGGTCCCCAATGCGAGATACGGGCGACACATATTCGTCTGCATAAACCAAAGGACTATGCAGGGACACTCCCTAATTAGTAACACACAGTTATCAATTTATTCAGACATTTCTAACAAGAATAAGCAGGTCCGGCTCCAGGTTCATGTGGGCCCTTGGGCGATAAAGTCTCAGTGGGCCCCCTTGTGGCATTTTGCACAGTGCTTACAGCAAAGAAACTGCATGTATTATGATTAAATAACTTCCACAGATATGTGATCCCCTCACAGTACATATGCCAAGATATGTGCCCCCTCACAGTAGATATGCCAATATATGTGCCCCCTCACAGTACATATGCCAAGATATATACCCCCTTCACAGTAGATATCCCAAAATATGTGTCCCCTCACAGCTGATATGCCAAGATATGTGACCCCTCACAGTAAATTTGCCAAGATATGTGCCCCCTCACAGTACATATGCCAAGATATGTGCCCCTTCACAGTAGATATCCCAAAATATGTGTCCCCCTCACAGTTGATATGCCAAGATGTGTGCCCCCTTCACAGTAGATATGCCAAGATATGTGCCCTCTTACGGTGGATATGCCAAGATATGTGCCCAGTGCCCCCTTCACAGTGGTTATGCCCAAATGTGCCCCATTCACAGGAAGTGAAAAAACAAACAACAAATCCTCCTTGCCTCACTCACCTGGCTTCTCCCATGATCTGCGCTCCCTATCAGCAGCAGCAGGATACTGTGACACATCGCGCTGCTGTGTAGGAGGAGCAGAGGCTGATTCCCAGCCTGCCCCGCTCCTCCTCCTACACAGATCAGCAATGGTGGAGCGGGGAGCAAATAGTTCCCTGCTTCAGTGGCATTACAAAAAAAATTGTACCCCCTCTCAGTAGTATTGCCCTCATTGTACAACCTTCCCAGTAGTTTTGACAGATGTGTGCCCCCTCACAGTAGTTATGCCCTCTCTGTGCCCTTTCACAGTTGTAATGCTCTATATGTGCTCCCTTCACAATAATAATCCCCATTGTGCCCCCTTCACAGTAATAATCCCCATTGTGCTCCCTTCATAGTAGAAATCCCCATTGTGCCCCCTTCCATGTAATAATGCCCACTGTGCCCCCTTTACAGTAATAATGCCCACTGTGCAGATCGCTCTGCAGCACTGTGTGGGTGGAGCTTATGCAGATTACCGGGCTGCAGGCTTTGCCCCACACAGGCTGGCAGTGTGATCCGTGCCTGCAGGCTCAATGGTGGAGCAGGGAGAAGTCTTCCTGCTTTACCATTCAGAGCGCGGCTGGCCTGAAAGAGGGGAGGAGCGGGGGGAGCTAAGTGGCGAGCGACAGGACCCAGCTCAACTTGAATGGGTCCGTGATCCGTCCGCACCGCAAAAAAATAGAACATGTTCTATTTTTTGCGGTGTGGAGGCATGGGCAGAAACACCATGGAAGCACTCCATAGTGCTTCAATGGGGTTCTGTGACTCAATTCCGCACCGCAGATCCAGATTGCGGACCCATTCATGTAAATGGGTCCGCATCCGTGATACGGGGAGCACATGGCCGGTGCCCGCATATTGCGGACCAGCTGTTTGCGGGCCAAAATGCGGCAACGGCCAGGCAACGGCCGTGTGCATGAGGCCTAAGGGTTACATAGCATCATAAATCAATATAATACTATGCAACCTGGCAGTGCTGGGAGGTCAGGTTGAGAGCTGCCCCAGACACACACAGCGAGTCCGATGTGTGGACCTTGCTCGTCTGAAAGTGGCCTAACAGATTAATAGCACAACACAGAATGCTAAGAGTTGTTATTTCTGTAAAACGCACATGTCCGGAGAGGTGCTTATTAAAACTTCATTGTTCTGTAGTGGAAATAAAAGTTTGTTACGCAGCTGTCTTTTTTTCAGGCATTTTCACAACACTATCTCTATAGGGAAAAAAAACATGAAGAAAACACTAGTAGGCTAACACACTACAAAAAGCAAAGCAAAAAACACAGGTGGCCTAAAATGAAAAAAAGAACCTGCATGTGGTTACACTGGCATTTTATTACTGGTCAAAAAAAATGCCAGTGCAAATGTCTGCATGCTATTAATATCTTTACCTTATTTTGCCGTAGTCTGAAATTGAGGAAACAAAATAATTTCTCCATAATTTTTCTGTTATTTTAAGCTTCTGTGTCTCCGACAATGCTAGCATCTAGAATGTAGGCATACTATATATGCAGTTGAATGCTTATCTGGCACGTAGTCGGCATCAGTCTGTTAAATACAAGCTGCTACTTTCTGCAGGCTGATGAAGGGCACCATTCAGAGAAAAAAAATCATGATTATTTAATGCCAGTGTTTTTCATCCATGGTGTTTCTGCATCATGATCACCCCATGTACAGTGAAGTTAGTGCCTAGTGTCAAAGCCGTAGACTGTGCAGAGCATGGCTGGAGATTCTGTGGAGAATTCAGTGCATCTTCTATGTTTGCAGAGCTTTACTTAGTTTGAGCCTGTTTTTATTTACTTAGATTTGTTTTCTTTTTTTAGTCCGGGCAGTCCGTACGCCACACAGCAGTCCTACAATAAGGGTACAGTGAGGCCGCAGAACCACATGAGCTTACAAAGTGCTTCCTTCATGAATGTTACTTTACAAGACTTCACTTTGGGGTAATGCATGCAGACTATATTTACTGCACCCAGAGGCATGCCATAATACTGCATTGATGAAGCACTAAAGGATGAGACTCATTTACACCTTTAGTCGTAGCAGGTAAAGACATTTAAAATGTAACCAGGCAGAACAGCCCGAAGGACTGGACTTGGCTGCTAAAATAGTTCTCCAAACAAAATAGTTTATATCTATGAATGGTCAGTCAATATTCTTACTAAGTAGAATGACAAATGTGTCAGCTTGAATAGAACTCTCAGACAGGAACTTCCACATTTTTTAAAGGGAACCTGCCACGTTGTCCATGCGGTGTGATCAGGCAGGAAGAGTTGAGCAGATTCCTATATAATTTAATTATATATATTACGGTAGCTTCTAAATCATTCATTTTTATTCCTGCTCATTCAATAAAGGTGGCCTTATTAGTAGTTGACATTCTTCTGTGTATCAGTGTGAACACAGAGATAGTTGTCAATCAATGAACAGAACCGCCCACTGGACTTTCTAAGCCCAGGATAAGCAGAGATAAAATAAAAAATGTCAAGTTCTACTGAATCTTTTCCCATAAAACTATAGATGAATCTGCTCAGCTCTTCGTCTATAAATGAAATTGGGACCCTGTACTTGTAAGTTACCCTACTAAGCAGATTTACAGTGGACTGGTTGGTCAGGGGGTCATCTGACATGTCAAAGAGGACTTGTCACTGCTCCTGACATGCCTGTTTTATTAGCTTCATGCATTCCCCATGTAATAAAATTATTTCTACTCGAATCTATGAATGAATTGCTATCAGTCTGCAGTAAGGGTACAGAGGGGTGGTGACCAATTGGGGATGTGTACCTGCACAGACTCACTCTATCCAATCAGTGCATTTATTTTCAGACTGTGCAGGTACACACTCCCAACTTGTTACCACCCCTCTGTACCTTTACTGCAGACTGCTAGCAATTCACTCTTAACTTCTAGTAGAAATAAAAAAGAAACGGCACAACATAAAGCCATAAGAATAGATGGTCCAGAATTATTATTACATGGAGAATGCATGAAGCTATGGAAACGGGTATGTCAGGAGTGGTGAAAAGTCCTCTTTAAGCAGAAACTGCATTGATAATGCAAGTCCTGCAGTTTTCTGAGGTTAGCATGATTGATGGATCTGTTATGACCTGTTTATCACAGGTCTTTCACCCAGTGAGCACTTTTAGAGTCATAGATCAGGAGGTAAGAGACTGGAGAACTGGTTAGGAGGGACAATGATGCTGCCAATGGGGTGCAGTGAACCAATGCTGAGCTATACTATGGTATGTGGTACCATTGGAGAGGTAATCTCTTTCCCTGGCTGTGTGATTAGGTCTTTCAATGTTTCACTTTTATTTTCCTCCTTGTGTTGATGATGTGCTTTACATATTTAAGGGATTGTTGGGGAGCAAGACCAAGTAAAATAAAATGCATTGTAGGCCACCATTTTTCCAGGATATGAGGGCGATTGTGCATGAGCTGGTATGGCTTTTGTGCCCAGTCCAGCTCTGGTTTCCTTTAATAATGCAAATTAAAATGTGGCCTAATGATAGCAAATAAGATTATGTTCATATAGATGAACAAAATATGAACGTAAGAATATATAATTTAAGATTAGTCTTCATCCATTACATTCAGATCTACTACTGCGTTTTAGTTGATTCTTGATCATATAGGGAGCCAACACACATAAAGTGATCATGAGCTCTGTGGTGTCATACAAATATTTTGAGCCAAAATCAACACTGGATCCAGAAGAAACGCTTACTATCTCCCCTCCTTGTTTGATCTGACCCTAAACATTATGCAGCCTTATAATCCAAAACTGTGCTAGCTCCAATCATGTTCTATATATAAAATCTGGTACCAAATATGGTGACCTCAGGCAAAATGTTTTTCTTACAATCCATCCAGTGCCTGTATGATATGCAGACGCTTTCCTATGACCATTATTTTACACAAACGTGATGCAAGGTGTGCATGAAACAGTTTTGAATTTTAAATATAAAACAAGCATTCGGCTATTCAACTCATGAAAAGCAAACGTGTATGGGAACGACCGGTATATTTTTATTTAAATTCCTTAGTATTCGTAACACTAACATTTTAGATTTTCACACTATAAATCATTAGACTATGTATTACTTGTTTCGATCTGCTTTAAAGGGATAGAAAACAGGCATATCCATTGAGTTCATGCCCATGTAACTATTGGTGGATCCTGTCAAGGATATCCATTAGATCAGCTATTCTAAATGCCAGATTCCATTTATATATGGTCAGTGACTGGGAAGAATTACCCTTTAACTAGGTCTTCATATTTGGCATTTTTGTTGAAAGGGGCTTTCATTAATTTGAATTAAAAGTTGTACATGTTCAATAAAATAATTATTTATCCTTTTCAAAGCACTTTGCTTTGCTAGGAATCGGCATACAGCATAATTTCAAAATGAAAGCGTCTGTAGTATATTCTTGATGAAGTAATACACTAAATATATTAAAAATATATATATACTAAAAATGCCTAACTCATGCCAATTGAGAGAATATTCACAATAGAATTTACTGAATATGGCAGTGCAGAATAAACCGGAAGAATAAAATAAGCAATTTCAAGGAATTAATTGAATATACAATGATTCCTATTCATGCAGAAATTAGAGTGACGTGATTCTGTGAACTCTGATAAAAGCACTGCATCTGACCTGTTTTGAACATGATAGAGTTACAAGTTCTCCTAGTCATCTGAATGGAGGTCAGGCTATATGTCCCGAGGTAGAAGGTTCTCTGGTCTCTGGACAGAGATCAATAAAATTTATCAAGAGCGTTTTTCCCATTGCAGTCTTTGTAGGGCTAAAAATTTAATGGAGCAGCTGAACATTTTACAATCTTTTAGAAGATGTAAAAAAACAGGGAAGTGAACTCTAGCACACCCTGTAAAGCATAAATTTCTTACCAAAAGAATATGTGCTCTGTACATTGGGTCAATAATTACTCACTTTCTTTGGAAATCTACCAAGCGACTCCACCTTTTATAACAGAGTTCACTGTTTCAGTGTGCGACCAGTTCTACAAATGGCAGTGGTACATGATATATACCAGTGGCTTATGTCTTACCCCCAAAAAGGATTTGGCAACAAAAGTTTGGATCTCATATCTCAACATTTTCAAAGGTTAAACAATGAAAAAAATGTTTGCAGAAACGAAGTTACTAACTCATACCTTATGTAAATAGGAACGTGCTCTGGAATTCTTAATTAGTTTCAGTTTTTAAACAACCCAGTTAGTTAATGACAAGTTGAATAAACATTAAGATCCTAACGCCTCTCTGAACTGCAGTTCCATGTTTGAGTATTTCAACCTTTCAACAACTTTCATAGCAGTAAAGATGAAGTCGTAAACCACGAGCTCTAACAACTGGATGACAAGCAGTAAGGAGAAGCCAGAGAAAATGCCCACTGCTGACACTAAGTGGGCACCAATACTTTGACTTTCTCTGCTAGAGAAGCTGTGGTTTAGCTTTCGCTGCCCCTCAAAACAGCAAAAGTCCATTTAATCAACAACAAACTTTGACTAGAAGCAATGGAAAAGCAAAAGTATTCAGTCGAAAGAGAACATTAAATTCATGAATGGACAGAATAGTAGAGATAGAGTAGAGCACAGGATAAGGTAGATGAGAGGCAAAGGACAAAAAAGCATTCATAGGGATGCATTCATGAAAGTGTGTTCACTGAGTATAACTTTTACCCAAACATCTCATTTTGTCCTAATTTCCCACTATTCATGTAGTCCTGTCCATCAACCATCTTGTTACACCACCATTGCCAATGAGTTGGCAGTATTTTATGGGTAATTTTAAATATTATATCTCCATGGTCATCTAAGGATGGGCTTTTATCTTCCTCAACCCAAAAAATAAGTCTGTTTTTGCTAATATTAATTTATTCCCAATATAAAGCAAGTCTTATATCTTAAAACATAAAACTGTTGGCTAAACAGTGGGACAAGAAGGTTAAACTCATGATGAAAATGACTATAGTTTACCAAATTTATTTTAAAATAATGCACTTTTATGTGGAGTCATGTAGAGGTTAGTGTACGTAACAAACTCCAACAAGAGACAGTCACAGCTTCAGCTATTTCAACCACTTTTACCATGTGCTGTAGGAGCCCACAGAAACTGCACAAGTCTTCACAAGCGGTCTGTGGCTATCGAGGGTCAGCTTTGGATTTCTAACGCAGAGTCCACAGCAAATACATGTCAGACCTAAGGTATGTTAACGCTTAATTTGGCTATAACTACTGGACCCTACTTGTAAATTACTTAGGGAAAACAATCTCAGGTTCATCTGAACAGTATCAGTTGGACACACTGATATTGAACTGGTACTGGAAGCATACCACCAAACAAACTGCAGTTTCTATATCCTGGTGTTTAACTTGTTCCTACCATAAAATAAACACCCAAAATATGTCTTCCGTTGCCTGCAATCTTCAACATAAAAATGTTCTGTAATTATTAAGATTCTAAATAATTGTATATCACGTATTTCTGTTTTCTCCTTGTGTTTATGGCTAACATACACTCTCATGTGACCCTCAATACTCTGGCATATTGGACGCACATTAATGTTTCAGTGTGTTTTTATTAAAAATAATAATAATATATGAACTTTCATAAAATGGAAATTACTGCACATAGCTTGCAGTTTTCAATATGCAAGATCTGACTGCATCCATGCGCAACCTGCAGCCAACACACCACATCTGTCCCTAGAAGTACTGTCCAAGCATCATCTTCGTCCAACACAGAGATGAATCCAAACAATGATGTACTATGAATTAAGTCATTCAAGAAAAACAGATGCTTGAGATGGGTGGTAGTAATGAATGCAGAGTAATATGTCCAATGGTGTAGGGAGTACGCACATAGCTACCGTAGCACTATGTAACTCATCTGACTGACACGACAGTAAGACTAACCATTTGTTTCATGAAAGTAAATATACTCCATGGATATGAACGCCATTACTCATCTGTAGCAACAAAGCACAAATATTTAGAGGATTCTTCAGGAAGCAACATAAAGACAGATGTCTTACCATAATAATCTTGACTTCAAATAATTTACTATGTTTTTGAGTCCTATGGAGAAGCATGTATACAGTAACAGCAGCAAGTTTGGGATGCTCAACAGTACTAATACGCTACACCTCATTGTAGTCACAATTGAATATGATGAAGAACATCACATTTTCTACACAAGTTTGTTGGAGGACTGAACCAATTGTACAAAAACACACACTTCAGTCATGTCCACCATTTTAGCAATATGAAATAGGTTTTGTGGGAGCCCACCTACTTCTATCAGAACCCTGATTACTCCATACTTGATGACACTTCTAATATCAGACATCTAGAATTAAAGTTTCTAAGAATTAAAAGATGTGACTTTTGCAGAGCAAAAAAAATTACATAAATTAACTTTCTTAATATAAAATCTCACTAAGGCCCCATTCACACGTCCGCAATTCTGTTCCGCATTTTGCCGAATGGAATTGCGGATCCATTCATTCCTATAGGGACACACTATGTCCCGCACGGATCCGGAATCGCGGATCCGCACTTCCGGGTCCACACTTCCGTTCCGCAAAAAAATAGAACATGTCCTATTCTTGTCCGCAATTACGGACAAGAAAAGGCATTTTCTATAAGAGTGCCGGCGATGTGCGGTCCGCAAAATGTGGAACGCACATTGCCGGTGTCCGTGTTTTGCGAACTCGCAGATCCGTGGATCCGCAAAACACACACGGACGTGTGAATGGAGCCTTAAACGAGAAGCAATAG
The DNA here is from genome assembly GCA_033119425.1 of Bufotes viridis. Lineage (NCBI taxonomy): Eukaryota > Metazoa > Chordata > Amphibia > Anura > Bufonidae > Bufotes > Bufotes viridis. Next base: position 119,600,060 of record CM065590.1, on the reverse strand, counting down.
AATAAATAGAAGCAGATTTGTACATAAGTATGTATCTATATTAAATATAGCTATGTAATGTTTCCCTGACTACTACTTTTACAACTACCAGATGTAATTATTATCACGGACGTTCCTGCGACAGGTGGCAGGAGATCGGTGAGACTGGCAACACGTGGTTTGATCTGACATATGTCAGAGAAAACGGATCAGTCCCTATTGACTTGCATTGTGGGTCATGACATCTTGCTCCACATACTAGGACAGAAAGCAAACTGTAGCATGCTGCGGTTTGCTCTCCGGTATGAGAACAGAACGGAACGGAATGCATTTTGGAGCGCTCCATTCGGTTCAGTTACATTTTGTCACCATTGACAATGAATAGGGACAAAACGGAAGCGGATCTCAATACCAGGAAATATTAATGCTAGTGTGAAAGTAGCCTTAGAAAAGTAATGCTCCACTGAGCCCCGTAACATGGCTGTATCTGAGGTTCTTATCTTTTCTTATCTTTTTCAATATGTACTTTTAGAAGAACAGATATTGACAAAGAGTAGCAAGAAAGACTTTTGAAATTGTTTTATTCCAAACCTAGCTAAACACAGGGAGCAGACCTTTAGTGGTGTTAAAGATCACATTTTAGGCCTTATAATGTGGTGGGTCGACCAACATTGCCTTACACTTTTTAAAGGGTACCTGTCATCAATTTTATGCTGCCCTCACTCAGAGCAGTATAAAGTAGTAACAGATGCGCTAATTTCGGAGCTGTGTCACTCATGAGCTAAAAGTAAGTGGTTCCTGAGAACCAGCATCATGATCATTCCAGCATAGGCTTTGAAAAGAGTCAAAGGTACCTGAGAAGAGTCAAATATTCATAAGCTCCTGCTCTCCCCACCCAAACAGGTTTTATTATACTCACAATTTAGAAGGATAAAATGCGCATATCACAATCCTTAAAACCAAGTGGTAATCTTGCCCAACCCGGGTTTTGCACCAAAATGCTCATTTTATCCTTCTAAATTGTGAGTATAGTAAAACCTTTTAAGTAAAATAGTTCTACGTTACTTCACTATTGGAGAACTCCCTTCATAGATGCTATCAAAGACCATCAGGTGGACGAGAGGATAGATGAACTGCTTCGGCTTTTCTATATGCCTGAATGTTCTCCTGCATTTGTGAGTACAACTTATATACGACAGTGTGAACATACACCACAATACTTCACCATATGTGCGATTTTCTGGTTATCTCACAGGGCTCCGTTTATCAGAGACTACTGTAAGAACCCAATGTTAACCTGTGTCGATTTCTTTGGAAGGCCCTTGACAAGTGGTCGAATTTGACAATCCCTGCGCGGTCCGCTAAATTAAATTAAAAGAGCTCATGAACAACTGACTCTTCTCAGGTAGATTTGACTCTTTTCGAGGCCTGGGCTGCAATGATTATGATGCTGGTTCTCAGCAACCACTTACTTTTAGCTCATTAGTGACACAGCGCTGAAATTGACACATCTGTCACTATTTTATGTTGTCCCCAGTGAGTTCAGCATACAATTGATGACAGGTTTCCTTTAAGTGTTGCTTGTGTGGTATATTTTAGAATAGCCAAAGCATCTTTAGTGCAGTCTAATCAATTTGTTTGCGTTGGTATTTTTGGAGGCATGGAGAATTTCAGATGATTTTACTAATAGATTGTGCGCTTGTGACCTATAGAAAGGTTGAAGAATGCAAAAAAAAGTAACCATAAAACAAAAATAGATATCTGAAAGGTATTGACATCATTTTTATACTCTGAGTATGTGCTGACTACTGTGGAAGAAAGTGTGAATGAAGGGGTATACCTCACTGTGTTAGCACAAAAACCACGTCTCCTTAGTGGGTTGTTTATGGTATGTTCACAAAATGGATTTTACGAGTATTTCCTTGCTTTTACGAGTAGTATACACTTAGAAAACACTTAACATATGCCTCACATTGAAGTGGGAATCCATGCCACATGAATCGAAATCCACATAGCGGAAAAAAGGAAGAATATTTCAATTCTTGCTGTGCTTTTTCTGTAGAAACAGCAGTGGGTGGCCACACATGGATCAGGCCCATTTAATAGGGATACATTTCAAGTTCATCTGAACAGTATCAGTTTGACAAATTCCTATTAATTTGGTATTTGAGGAGTGTTGTCTCAAGTGCACCACCAAACAAACTGCAAATTCTATATACTGGTATTTTACCTTGTTAGCACAATAAGATAAACACCAAGGGGGTCATTTATGAAGACTGGCATTTTAGACGCCGGTCTTAATAACCCCTACAGCTGGCGGTGGATCCGCCGGAGTTATGTAGAGGCCTCTACATAACTTCGACAGATCAACCACTGCTTCTAAAGTTACTGTATTTTCTGGCATATAAGACTACTTTTTAACACATGAAAATCTTCTCAAAAGTCGGAGGGTCGTCTTATACGCCGGCATACTGGGTGCTGAAACTTAAGAGGACCTTTCACTGGTCCAACGATTGTTAGATAATGATATGTATGTGTGGAGCGGCGCCCAGAGATCTCCCTGCACTTACTATTATCCCTGGGCGTCGCTCTACACATACGGTATATATCATTATCTAACAATTGTTGGACCAGTGAAAGGTCCTCTTTACTTTCAAGCCGGACTGGAGAACATGTCCTTCTCCAGCTTCAGGGACAGGCGTCCTCTAGCTGAGCCACCGTGCGCTGCATCCCGGCCAGTCGCTCCTGAAGCAGCCCCCTCTCCCTGCTCTCAGTGGTTTTCTCATGCTCAGATCGTCTGTTTAGAATAGCCCAAACCCCATATTTAAACAGGAAAAGTAGGGGGTCATCTTATATGCCCAGTCGTCTTATACGCCGGAAAATACGGTAAGACAGCTTCCTTGCTAAAACAGGCATAAAACAGGCATAAAAAATGGTAAATGAGACAGGCCTGCCAGCACCGCCGACGCCACGCCCAATTTTTTAGACCTGGCATGAGCCGCATGATGCACTAGAAATATGCCTAATATAGGCATACTGGATAATTAATGACCCCCCATAAGTATTTCAGTTTAATCTTCAACTTAATAGTGTTCTTAAATGATTGAGATTCTGAATAACTGTATAGCAATTCATATTTCTGATTTGTCCTTATGTTTATGGCTAACATTCATTGTCAGTTGTTACAAATCGCTGTTTTATAGAGCAGACGTATTACTGATTTTATTTTCACAGTATAGTATATTTTGCTGCTTATGGTAAGAAACATAAGCTTACTTTACTGTATAATTACAAATCTCTATAGATTTGGCCCTTTGCCTGGAGAGTGAAGACTCAATGGTGCATCCAGACACGAGTCTCATGTATGCCAATCATAAATCTGAAATAAAAGAATAAACTACTCGAACAGGTTGCTCCCACATGATACAAAGCTTATATATATAAGCTGTAGAATATGTTAAAACTAAGGAATTATGTTTTGCATATGGCTTGTATCTCACTGGAAGGTTAGGGCGTTATAATCATTTTGGATAGGTAGCTTTGAAAACATCCCAAAATAGCAAAGGAGCAAAACCACTATTTCTATGGTAGAAAACTGGATTAAACAGGAACTAAAGAAACAAATTCAATAACAAAAGAATGTCTACAAAATATAGTAGAAAAGGGAACAGTAGTAAAAACACATGCCATGTTGTAATTATCAATTAACAACACAATAACTCTCCCTGATGATTATTGTTTCACCATCTTTTCACCAAGTGAGATCCAAATTTATACAACTGGAGTATGCAGGTCACAGCGATAGATCTTTATAGTTTAGGATGATCAGTGGTGTTACTAGCTATACTGCCTATACAAATACCTGACATTAGCACTTCCAGATTCTCTTCCTTAGAAAATAATGTGTCACGTTCGGGTGTGGGAGGGAAACACGACACTGAACATAGGAGGGAAAGCGGTGAGGGAATAAGGCCTGGGAACTATTGAAAGGAGATGGACACCTCCTGGTAAAACCCTAATCAAAGTCCTGACTAACTACCATTATGAACAGACCCTAGAGGTAGGTGAGTTCATACACAGGAATTCCTAATGTTCTAACTCACCCTATAGGACCCTGGTACTACTGCCAGGACTGAGACAACCTGTTCCTCCAAAAGGAAGGACAAACTGGAGTCTCCCTCAGGCCTTAATACAAATGACAGGGAAATGCCACACAGAGAACTCAAACAAAATACAAAGAGGGAAAGTAAAGACTTAACTTCAAAGGAGCAATGGAAGCACCAGGAACTCTGCCAAGATTCACACAACATAAATCCACAACTGAAACAGAAGCTATAAACCGCACAGCATAGCATCAGCAACACCTGAGACAAGGGGTGTGGCCATTACCAGAAACAACACAGACACCTATTGATCCACAAGGAAACTTGTCAGATCAAACCATGTGTTGCCAGTCTCACCAATCTCCTGCCAACTGTCGTGGGAACATCTGTGACATAATGGTGGTGACTTGTTCCTAGATATAATTCTTTTCTATGACTATCAAATACATTTTAACCTCTTGTCTCTTCTGTATCTGTGGAAGGCAACAGTTCATCACTCCCAAGATGCATTGCAGTCAGCTCTTGTAAACCCATTTCTCCCCTGCATGCAAAATAGTCCCTCACACACAGCCCTGGTGATTGCAGTAATAAATTGAAGTAAAGTATGCAATGCAATATATTTCTATGAATTTAGAAGTTTAGGCGAATGATGGAAAGATATCTGGGCCACTTTACTATGATAGCACTATACCAGCACTTAGAGGAGGTAGGGAGCAGGGAAGCTACTGAGAATGTCTGGTTCACCACAGAATGTAAGTTATGGTAAACAAGCATTTTGTCCACTATTTTTATTGCATGTATATTGCAAAAATACTTAATACCGGCCGTCTGAACTCAGTACTGCGGTGTGGGCCCACTGACTTAAAGAGGACCTTTCACTGGTCCAAGTTTGTTAGTGAAAGGTATGTACATGCAGAGCGGCACCCAGCAATGTCCCTGCACTTACTTGTATCACTGGGTGCGCTCCGTTCGCCCACTGTAGCCCCCGATACCGGCGCACGCGCTGCTGCCAGTTTTGCCTTGGGCGGAGACATCCTCTTTTGACCTGGGCGTCTCCTTCTCCCAGGCTGGAGCGCTGGCCAATCGCAGCGCTCAGCTCATATCCTGCAACCTCACACTGACAGGTCCTTGTTTCCACACCATAAAAGATAAAACATTTCCTATCTTTCGCCGTATCTTGTGGATCGTGGACCCATTCAAGTCAATGGGTCTGCACTGTAGTGTGGAGTTCACACGGCCGGTGCCCATGTTTAGCGGTCCATGGTCCATACTGAGGAGGATGCAAGCAAGCCACCGACTGGATGATGGATCCAATCTTGGATACAATCGACCTGTGGGGAGCAGTTAAATATAATACTATAGTGGAGGTAGGCTCCAAGCATCCCTGGTTTCATGTCTGCCTAGAGACAGGTCCTGGTGAAACAAGAAAATCTGCTCCTTAAGTCTCTGTAGCACAAAATCCAAAATAGGAATAGCAGCAGTAATGGAAGACATTATACAGCAGAGCTAAACACTTTAGATAGGAATCCAGCAGTGAAGTGAAACAGTAAATCACTTAAAAAAAAAAAGCTGCAGTCTCTCTGTCAATCTCTCTTCCTCTGCCTTTCTCCCGCAGTCCTCCCTTCTCCTCCTCCTATTGCAGCCTCCCCTTTCTACAGGTTTCTATGTAATCTGACCTTTCATTGAACAGGCAGCCCAACTTCACTGAATACAGATCCAAACAGTGAGAGTTACTGAAAAGGAGGGTAGAGCAGGAGAACACCCTAAGAGGAAGAGAAGAAAGCATCTTTCTCTGATAAGATATATTACTAATTTTCTTATATTCATCACTGCCATTTAAGAAAAAATATATTCCTTAAGGCAGTACCTACAGAGGGTCATGCTGCTAATAATTTTCCTTAGATTTTGCTCCTTGGCTTATTTTTAGCTCAGCTGTACAGCTGTGATCTGCGGCTACAGGTTAGCTACAATGCCTAGTTTGCCCTGCTGCAGCCTGGACTAATGATGAGACAGAGCATATATGTTAGACTGCCTAAGACTCCCTGCAAACACTGTAGCTAAACTATAGCCCCAGATCTATCCGAATAAAGCCAAGCTAACAAAGGTGACTTTCAGGCTTCTCACGTTGCCTCAAATATATGACTGTACACATTTAAAGTTTTTGTTCATTTGACCATTACCATTGACATTTTAATGAATCATATAGAAAAGATAATAACCTTCCTTGCCACACTACAGTATCAAAACGTATTACTTAAATTCTAGGCTGCGCTTACTTTACAATAATGCAGAAGCAATAAGATGGTACCTCTGTTGTTTGGGAGGATCTTCAGTTCAATTCTGTGAAACTATTAAATTGTTTTGCAGCACGCAACAATAAGCACAGCGAAGAAGGAAAAGAGCAGAAAAGAGGATAGCTATATACGAGAAAGTGAAGAAAGAAACACAAAAGTAGAATAGTTAGTGGAAAGTGAAGCTCTTAGAAATCTGTTAAATTGTGAGCCAAAATTGTCTTCAGAATCATAAAAATGGTCATAAATGTTTAAAATTGCTATAAGAATTGTTATATTGTTATGACAATTCCTTTAATGTTCATGATAAGAAAGGCACCCAAAGTGCTAATTGTAAATGGACAAAAATATTAACCCCTTTGTATCTGTCCCTCATAACTCCACTGGTCCTACGCACCTTTAACTAGTGAACTATTTGTTACTGATGAGGTTCTCTATGATCATAGTACTATTAGTATCATGAAACATTTTAAAGGTACTTTTCAGGAATAGCTGACACACTGTGGTATGTATAGGGGGAGGTGGATAAAAGATTCAAAAAACACCACAGATATTATTATTGCTACTTTAGGCCCTGCACTGAGAATAAAGCCTCATTCACACGTCAGTGTTTTGGTCAGTGATTTCTATCAGTGATTGTGAACCAAAGCCAGGATTGGAGCCAGGATAAGGGAAAGATCTGCACCTGTTCTGTGTTTAGAGCCTCACCTGGTTTTGGCTCAAAATCACTGATGGAAATCACTGACCAAACACTGGCGTAGGCATAACGCAGAACATTAGACCTGCAACAAGCTATTTTATGAACAAAAAAAGGAAAATACATATATTTGTTTTCTGTATGTCCACCCAGTGGTGCTGATAATATATTTATTGCCCTATCTAAGGACCCAGACGTAGAGTGATATAGTAGGTGAGTCCATACAGTGGTTGGCTGCAGAGGTATACAACTCCTCTGACATACACTGCCTGGCTCTGCTATATGTGTGTACTAGTTCTATGAGATGCTGCTGCACACTGCATTTCCCTTGCTTGTAAGAGCTGACAGGGAGACAAAGGAAATCAGTTTGAAGCTGCATCATATAGGAATACGCTGATCTGTAATTTTTTGCTTTTAGATATGACTCAGAACAGAGCAAGTGCAGTGTGATGAGACTCCGTCCTCTATCCTTCCGCAATAGAAGAAGTATCAAGGGAAAAGAAGGCTGCATTGGGCAACCCAAGAGAATATCAGAGGAGAAGAATGAACCAAGATGGCACCCAATCCATAAAAAAAAACGGTATACATAAGGCACACACAAGGGCCTTTACATTATTCATTAAAGAGGGTTTTCCGGGATTTTAATATTGATGGCCTATCCTTTATTTCTATCATTTCTATCATTTATTTCTATAATTCCATGCTAGACATCTGGACATATTCTACTGCTTTTCAGCTGGATTTTCAAATTACATGCATTTACCTTTATTTATAAAATAGGTGTGCAGACAAAATAAGTAATACGAAATTTCTTTTGTAGGGATGTGAAGCATAACCATGCTATTCAGAAAACTATAAACCATGATAATTGCAGCCCTCCAAACAATGTTAAATAAAGAAATAAGTACTTAATGCCATAAAATAGACACGTAATCTAAATTTATGAGATGTACAGATATTGTGGCAGTATATATGTCATAATATACCCAATTATGGACATCTGAAAGCCTAAAGCAAAGAAAATGGAACAGTTAAAGGGAACCTGTTATCAACTTTATGCTGGCCATACTAACGGCAGAATAAAGTAGTGACAGGTGAGTTGATTGCAGCGGTCTGTCATTTAAAAGTTAAAAGTAAGTGGTTGCCGAGAACCAACATCACAATCATTGCAGATTGGGCCTGGAAAAGAGTCACGGCCACCTGAGAAGAGTCATGGTTATTCATAAATTCCTGCTCTCCCTGCTGATGACTGACAGGCTTCTACCTAGTTTTCTCCCTTTCTCTCTAGGAGAGAACTGCCAATCATCAGCCGATGGGTGAGAGTGCAGGAGATTATAATAACCAGGACTCTTCTCAGGTAGATTTGACTCTTTTCAAGGCCTGGGCTGCAATGATTATGATGTGGTTCTCAGCAACCACTTACTTTTAGCTCATGAGTGACACACCGCTGAAATCAGCATTTCTGTCACTAATTTATGCTGCCGTCAGTGAGGTCAGGATAAAGTTGATGGCAGGTTCCCTTTAAAGAAACCCTCCAGTTCAAGAAGAAAATTCTAATTAACTGAGGAATGAACAGAACACTTACATAGTGACCTCCTTCTCCTCTTTTTATCTGCAGATCTGTCAGTTCCCAGGTCATCTAATATGGAAGCGCTGCCTCTCCGATGACCTTATACACATTGTGGATTTTGTAGACCAAGAAACCTAGTGCTTGATGTCCACGACTGCTCTTGAATTGGCCAACACTACTTATGTGGGTAATGCTAGCCAATCCAATGGCTGCAGGATAGATTACCAAATGCGCAGTGTACATCAGGTAGTCTGAGAAGTGGTAACGCCATCTTGGATGATATGAGAAGCCTAGGAATTGGTGGATTTTCAGATGAAAAAGAGGGCAAAATGTAAGTGATCTGTTTGTTCTCCAGTCAATGGGAATTTTTTTTCTTGATCCAGAGGTGACAAATGAAACATGTCAGTGTGGTATGGTTGAATTAGTATAGTGATAGCAGCATGCCTATGAATAACACTTGTGACCTATAACAACACTTACCTCTTTCACACTGAGGTCCTGTAAAGCCGTATGTGCAGGCGCATCGATTTGGAGCGACACATCGTCCACCATTTAGACACCCATGTTCACAGACGGCTGTAAGTTACAAGCATACAGATTTATATCCATAAGAAAGACATTTCAAAATATATAAACTATAGAACTAGGTACAAATAATGTGTATTACACATATTGAGCCTGGTCACCAAGAGGGAACAGGACGCATGGGTACGGACATGATTGTACCAAGCCATCACCTTAAAGCAATACATCCATACTGAACAAAATGTTGTGCATATGGTCTTCTGGATATGGACACTATGCCATCTTCTAACTTTCTTCTGTTACAATGATGAACATCTATAAATGTGTTTTGTGCTCCATTATATACTTGAGATCTGATCTTCAGTATGTTCATGCATATATCCATTTCCCAATGAATGCTTCCAGGAGCTCCTGGAAGCCATACTTAGTGGCCAAACAACAGGTATCCTATTAACTGTCCATAAGTGTCTCAACAACAACCGAAGGTTATATGTAACCCCGAATATGTTCTGTGTTGCCCTTTGCAGGATTTGTATGGACAGTGCCAATGTGTCTGATGCGACAACTGAATGCCCAGAATGGTACTGTTAGATTACCACAGGAACGTTTTCACTCATGCTGTTAGGATATTTCTTTGAAGTATACAGTCAAGTGAAGAAAACATTCCTTTGTATACATATATGCCTAATCTCTCTGACCAATAGGTAGTACTCAACATAGACAAGGACATGATAGAGCTAGGACTACATGCTGCCATTGGTTGACTGCAGCCACGCTATTTTGCTAGAGCAGTGGGACACTATTGTTTCTATACCTTCAAGATTACATCATGTCACTGACTCATTGTATGTATGTCTGGATATAAAACATACACATTAAACAAAGACCGTTCATAAATGCAGAACACCAGTGGTATGAGGGATGGCATGTCTGAACAATCCATCCATTAACATGCCTTATTGATTCCTCTTTTTAGGGTATGGCCACATGGTCAGTTTTCTGTATGCAGGTTTGGAAGCCAAAACCAGGAGCAAGTTTGAGAAATAGGAGAAGCCATGGCTGTCCTTTCTGTCCTTTCATGATCCACTCCTGAGTTTGGCTTTCAAAACTGCATGCAGAAAGCTTACCGTGTGGCTGTACCCTTACACTGCGCCACCGAGCAGACAATTATCGGGAAGGAACCGTTCCTTCTCCATAACTGCTCGTCAGTGGAGGAAGGAGCTTCTTTTACATGCAGAAATCTCCTCCCCTGTATGTGGGCGAGCAACGGCTAGTGCTATCATACAGATTCATTGTTTCTGAGCAGCAGATCCTTGTTTACACAGCACAATTTGCTGCCCAGAAATGACAACGGAGGTGTCCACATGAAAGATCCTTTCACCCGATGAATGAGCATTTGCCTTCTTCATCGGGGGAAAGCACCTTTACAAGAGCCAATTATCTGGAATGAGCATTCGTTCCCAATAATTGCCTGAGAATTGACCCATGTAAACCCGCCATAACAGTTGATCAATGCCTTTTTTGGCAGACATCAGCCATTGAAACTTTTATACAATCACTGACTACATTGGTCAAGATTTGCCCTTTCAGACATGTTGTATCTAATTTGAGCAGTTTGGTATAAAATACCTTTTTATACATATCAACTTTTTATAACAGCACCTTCAAATGTTACAATGTGGGCAATGGTGGTCCTAAGAGTATGACTACATATAGCATAAATGCTGTGGAATATCCTCAGCAGAATTGTGAAAAACCACAGCATTTACAGTAGCAGCTATGTGGATGAGAATTTAAAAATTCTCATCCACATGCTGCAAAACTATTCAGCAACAATATCCACACATAACATGACATGACATTTTCGATCCCCAGCATGTCAATTTATATTGTGGATATCTGCTGTAAATTACAGTTTGCAATGCAATTAAATCTTCCCAAAGCCACAATATATCTGCAATAATGAATGCAAACAAAATCTGCATGATTTGGTGCGCATTTTGCTGCTGTGGAGAGGTTTCAGGTGTCGCTGTACCTAAACATAAGGTTTGCTGCTGAATATTGTAATTAATTAATTGAATGACTAAACAATACAAAATCGGTACTTACGCTGGCCACAGTGTGTTCCAGTATAACCCTTCTGGCACATACAGTGCTCATCGCTGCAGGTGCCACCATTCATACATCTGATGTTACAGTGCTGAACTGAAAACAGAATTGTGGAGAATTTTTACAAAACAATACACAAAACAAAGTAAGCCATAACTGATTATCAATGTCTACATCAAAAAAGGCAAATATCCAAAATGTGATGAAATCCAGAATAAAGTGCAGATGTGTTTAGTGATTTTCAATAACCGATGACTAATTCAAGACTTTCTTCTTGGCTAGTTTTAACAATTGCATAATAAAAGATGCAGATCTATACAAATCTCTAGTCATCTCTGTGTGCAAAACAGCACAACACCAATATACACTTATAACTTTCCTCTTTCATATATATATCTTACAGTATTTAAGCATAACTGTCTTATGAAAAAGGAAGGGTCGTATTAAACAGAGCAGTTGAGAGGGAAGCAAATTTTTGGGCTTGCCAAGGTCTGTACATGTTTTATGGCAGAACATTTGGGCTAATCAGATGATGAATATCCCCAATATACCATTTGTACCTTTTTTCCTGCAAGTATTTATCTGTATTTATTTGATTTTTATTCTTAGTTATCGTCTTTTAAAAACTTGAATTTTATGTAGAATTACACCTACACAAAAAAAAAAACACTCCAATAATCTGTTCTAATTCTGCTGAATAATGTATGATTTACACAACATAACCAGTAAGGAAAGGGTTGCCAGGCCTTCTCCTAAAAAGCTGACCTTTAGAACTTCTCTCGGTATGAGGTTGAATACAAGTGTACAGATCCATTTCACAGCAGAACCAGAATCTGGAACATCCCTGATGAGACCCAGAAAGATGAAACAGCTGTCTGCATTGGATACACTGAATGGATGTTCCTCTTAAACCTTGAAGAGTTTTACTCATTTTTATTTTACTGACAACAAGGAAAAGCTTTACTGCTCATTTACGATAAGTATACAGAAAAGTCCATCGTCTGGTGCTCCAAAATGCTCCTTCCAAATAGAGCAAAGGCAAAGAAAACACTATTGAAAAATGATGAAAAATGACCTACAGATTGTTTATCACGCTATAGAATGCATGGTAAATAGACGATGAAATACTGTATAGCCCCTCTCCACAATGACTGCTACTTCAGCCTGGCTTGGTCTCTCTTCCCAGTGTTGACTCTTGGCTATCTTGACCTATGCATCCGCTCTATAACACTGCTCTACCACTACTGCTGAGTCGCTGACCAATTGACTAGTCCACAATCTGAAGGCAGAGGATCCAATTGGGCTTGTCAAGTCTGTGCCTATGGAAGAGGTTAAGGGTGAAGAACAGGAGAGCTCCTTAATTTTGACTGTAATTGCAGTCGGTTCTTCTACCTGGAAGAGTTCTAACTGTACACAGATGGAATATTTTGTGGTATACCTTTATTTGTATGCCAGCATTACACATAAATATATCAAACTGGGTATGAACAATGCAGTATGCCAACATGCCATCAGTGTAATTCCGTATTGTCAAAATGCTGGGAGCTTTCAATGAAGAATAAGATAGTCAAAGCTCAGCTGAAATCTCACACTGTGATAGTGTATGTATGTTGCTGATTGCCTGGGAAACTGCACATAAGATACGTAGATCCTGGCTGTAGGTGGAAATGTGATATGTGTGGTCTTGTATAGGATCAAATTTTAGGGTAAAATCTGATCCAAAGAATCTGCTAATCGTAGACATGTATCATACAGTAAAATAGACCTAACACATAGATAACACATCTAAATTCTTACCATGTGTCTCTCTTTTAACCTGAAGATAATATGGGCCATATGTAGCCAAAAACACACGTATTTGTCTTTGTTTGTAGTTGCAATGGTTGAACCACTAATTCTCCTAATATTTCGATTATAGAACAGTCAAATAAGGCTGGATTCTCCATGCAAAGTGCGGTTATACATCTTTCTAAACCATAACCAGGATTTGATCCATAACAGAACTATAAGGCATTCCATTACACTCCTGCTCTTCCTTCCCAATTGTTGGCGTCCAAATAAAATCAGCTATTTTTACTACTAATGTCATAAGGAGTTAAATGGCATAGCGTCCCTGAACTCCCAAGAAAGATTATCTGCTACTCAAGGTTAAAATAAATATACACCATCTCCGATGTAAAGGGAGATAACTAACATGACAGCACTTATAAACTGAAAGCTTCACTAATGCAGGCCACTGGAATAACTGTACCGTAGTCTACGTACAATGTCACCTTCTACTATAGACATCTATTAAACATGCCTAAAGGGAATGAACCAGACATTCTACACATTCTTCTGGTTTGTCAGGGAATTAATTGTTGAACTTTTGTGGTATTAAAAGTTTGGTTAGTCTGGTTTTCTGTATCCACCCCAGACCTGTTCATTGCCAGAAATATTAAATTATGCCTATTAATATGAGTTATTGAGTATAATGGTATGAATAGCCAAGGGGGAAATCACAGCTAGTAACTGATAGTAGTACAAAGGTTTATTGGGCCTAGAACAGAGAAGGATCAGAACGCTCAGTACTTATTCCAGGGCCGTTTTCCTGTTCCCTAAACCCCATCCTCTGGTAGAATACAATTAGAAATATTAGTGGATATTATCACAAAGCATAGAACTTAAAGGGGTTTCCCAGGCTCCTGATATTGATGACCTATCCTCAGGATAGCAAACAAAATATGGCAGCAAACTGTTATACATACAAACAATAGAACTAGGGATAAGAGGTTATTTTGGATTACAGTGGTACTATAACTACTGTAAATGGAAGCTCTTTGCGCACATTTTTGATCACACGTGTGTCAGGCCCATCTACCAACGACAAGGTGGCTTCTGCAGATGGGTACCTAACACTAACAGAACTACCTCTCCTGGGCCTAACTTAAGGCTACAATGTTCAGGGCAGTGTAGGAACTAGCTATATTTATACTCTGCTTAGAAGACCTGGGCAGATGGGTGGGGAGTCCAAACACACTGAAAGAAAATGTAGACTAGCACATCTGAAGTCATGGCACATCCAAAGTCACAGCCAACGTATCTGCAGTTTGTATGTTAGCTTTATGGATGTGCACCTGTGACTTCGGATGTGCTGGTCAAAATTTTCTTGCACTATCCTCAAGATAGGTCATCAATATCCAATCAGCAGGAGTCCAATCAGCAGGCATTGTCATATACATTTTATTTACTGTATATGACAATAAAACCTACCCTGGAGGTTTTTTCACCTCTGCATTTTTATTTTGCGCTAACCGCCTTCCCAGGGCCATACCTTTTTTAATTTTCCATTCACAGACATATGAGGGCTTGTTTTTTGCGGGACAAGTTGTACTTTTTGCCACCATTTAATATTAGATCATCACATGTCGGGAAAAGGTTAAAAAAAAGAGTAGGTCATATCTGTCCTATATACTTTCTATCCTTTGATGATCCATTTCTGATTTTGGCTTCCAAAACTGCATCAGCAAACTTGATAGTGTAGTCATACCATAATACAATGTTTATGGCAGTACCAATTTCTTCCAAATATATTGTATATTAGTAATTATATTAACTAGCTGAAGAAACATTTCTACTGTTTTGTGTCTATAGACACATATGTCTGCAAGATGTCTACAGTTCCTATGCACACCACATGTGTCTCCATGATGCTTCCAGTTCGTATGCATACCACATGTGTCTCCAAGATGCCTACAGCTTCTATGTACACGTGTGTCTCTGTGGTGTCTATAGCTCTTATGCATACCACGTGTCTCCATGATGTCTACAGCTCCTATGCATACCATATGTGTCTCCATTCTGTCTACAGGTCTTATACACACCAAGTGTGTCTCAATGATGTCACGTGTCTCCATATTTACAGACAATAAACAAACACTGGGTGGTCTGATCCTAAATTCATCCTCCCTTAAATCTGCCCCCTACTTCTTGCTAGTAATTTGATCTATGGTCAGTAGGTCAGCAAGACATAAGGAAATGTTTCTGCCTCACGTCAAGCACATATATATGTACCAAAAATGTACTACTGTAAGTACTGCCAAGACTACAAGATTATACACTGTGCTGCACTTATTAAAGCCCAGCATCAGGACAATAACAGTCCCCAAACAGTCATGGTATTTATCCAATCGGGAGAATCTACGGTAGGTGAATGTGACATGTCAGAAGCTTTGAATGGTAAGACAGAGGAAGTGTATAGCCCAAACATCTGTTAACCGCATGTAAGGTTGGGAAATACAGTGTTGTAAAACAAGAAATGCCATAATAAGAATTAGTAAATCTTAAGTTGCATAGTGGTGCTTTACAGCTTGAAGGAGGATGAACCCATAGTACATATTTAGATCAGATTCATTAAATGAAATCAACATGCTGTAAATTTTCAAGACAGTAAAATAAAAATTGTATATGCATGTTATGACTTTGGTCTAAAACATGACTAATGTGTATGTTTCAGCCCTCTTTGACTAGGGTCAACATTCTTGACTGGGAACTTAGTGGAGTCTATGAAGTCCTAACATACAAATGAAAATACTACCCATGTAAAATTAAACATGATAAAACAGATACAACATGCAATATTAAAGCTATCATCAAAAGCAATTCTTATTTTATTGTGTCCCAGCTGAAGAGTTAAATTGGTTGTCCCAAAAAATAAACTTATCCTCTATCCGCAGTATAGGGGATAAGTATCTGAATGGTGGGGACTTGACCACTGAGACTTCCCTGAGGGTTCCTGTGTTCCACTATATGAATGGAGCGGTGGTTGTGCAAGCAAACTGCCGATCAATTCATTTCATGTAACTGCCGCTCTGTTCATTTCATGTAACTGCCGCTCTGTTCACATCGATTCTCCTATTTTCATGATCTTGTTGAATTTTGGGAAAACTCCCTTTAAGACAGATCTGTATGGGTATTGTTCTGCCCTAGCACAGGAGATTCATTTCAGTATCATTACAGATCACATCTGCTGTATTTCTGTAGTTATTAGTTTGGTAACAGCACCATCTAGCGGTGGTAAAAGTGTACAGTTTTCTTGTTAATAAAGATTATTGCTTTCTGGGTAGTGCAAGGCATTCTGGGAAAGAGAAGCCCAGTCTCCATGTTACAGGATATCAGCAGAGCTGTCTCCTGCATTTATCCTTCTTAAACTCCACAATCTTTGTGCAAGTATATCTGGTGAGTGACATCTACCTCTGTCTCAGGGATATTATGTTATGACTGTTAGATAGCTAGATATGCGGTCTTATGTATTGACAGCCATTTTGGACATGTTCTCAGAGTTAATGTAATGTTGTAATACATGTTGTTCTATGCTTTCTGCTGTACATGCTATATTATATGCTTAATACTTATACACGTTATTTGTATTCTTATAGTTTTACCAATTCACAATCTTGTTGACCAATAAACAAGTTAGACTACAGAAAACAGTCCTCTTACTTGGAAGACAGGAATGGTTTGTGCTGAATGTCAGACTGCACACTATGTGAACGTGTATGAAGACAGAACAGGTATTCTGCTGTAAATTCCACAGGGAAATTTTAAAGACATGTGCATTTGGGCACACATTTTCTTGTGGATTTACCAGACCCATTCCAAAGGGTAACATTTTTGGTGAAAATGTACACACAGAATTGCATAATGTAGATTTTTACACCACATGTTAATTTACACATGGAAATTTTTCCATCAGGTTTGCTAAAATCTCATCAACTTTGCTGTTACTGTAATATGCTGTGTGTTTTCTGCCTTCAAATCTGGATGGAAAATCAGCAGAATTTCTGTAAGTCCTAAGAAGTGTCATGTTAAAGGATCACTGAGCTCTCAAAAAACTTTAGATATTTGATATTTTTTAGCAGTGGTGGTCTGAGTGCTGAGACCACCACCGATCACTAGAAAAGAGAAGAAGGGACAGGGGGAGTGAAAGGGGCATGGTGTAGCGATGAAGGGGGGTGGCTTTAAATGTGCCAAAAATCAGGTACATTCGAATAAGTGTTAAAACTTGCACTAGATTTATCATCCACTATCAACCATTTTTTGACTTTTTCCTATCGGTCATCAATATCTGATGGGTGGGGATTCCGACAGTCAGACCCCACCGATCAGATATTGATAATCTACTCTGATGATAGACCATCAATATCAAAATCTTGGACAACCCCTTTAAGTTTGTTAGTAAAGCTACCCAACTGTGTTTATTATACTTTATTATTCAATGCAGTTATCATGTGGACACGGATGTGGATGGAGAACTGGATCCAAACAATAAGTCTATAATAATTTTGCTGGAGCACATGGGTATTAGTGTTATCATTGGTACAGGACACAGAAATAAATATTTTGCTGACAAGGAATCTGTTACCAGGAAATCCACTGTTAACCAGGCAAAAAGCCTTGAAGGGCCACTTTAGTTAAATGTAATATCTTTTACTGAGGGATCGGCTGCTTCATTCTGCAGATGCAAATGAGTATTCAAGTGCACCAAGAGCAGGCCCAAATCAATCTGTGCCCCTTTGATCCTCCTACTTCCTCTAACAGTCCCTCCCTTTCCTTGATTTTCAGGCCAAGTAAGACAACTATGCAGTTAGCACAAGAATACTTATGGACAGATTGGCCATAGACCTTACAGGGAAATTTTCCAGTGGGCTGATGACTAGGGGGCTGCCTGAGCCCTCCTCATGGCCGACCAGTAGAAGTTTTTGGGGATGTATTTTGTGCAGCTGGCAGTATTTTGTGATAGACTGTGGTATTTGGCTCTGTTGGGGTGGCATAATGAGCCACAATATGGTATTGCTGGCGGTGCCTTCCATCAATTTGGACCCGACTACAAAACGGGGCCACTTTAAGTTCCCAGTCTGCCCTTGCATTTTTGCAATCATTAATGTTCCCCAATATTTGTGCAGTCAAAAGTGACCTTAACATGAGACTTCTTAGACTACGTTCACAAATAGCAGATTTTCCATTCTGGATTTGCAGGCCAAAAATCTGCAACATATTAAAGTTTGTTCACATATTTCTTCAATGCACTGTGCCCTGAAAAAGCAGCGGTGTCATCACAGGTAAGTATTCCATGTGTTATAGGGACTGTAGATAAGGCGATTTATAAAGTTTGTTACTTTACCCCTGTGTACCTCTTTAACCACTACTTTAACATCAACAGGGCACAAGATGAAATAAAGAGGATACGACAAAAGGTCCGTATTACAATTTTCTATGCTGACATACCATAAATAATTATTTGCGTCCCAAAACCTTATCTAGGGCTGGAGCTCTTTTTTTAATACAGAACTACAAATCACCTGAACTACAGACTAGAACCGTACAGAGTTAAAAAACAAAATTCTGACACCCCTTGAGGTAGACTTATCATTTACACACTGAACTAGATAGAAAAGTATCTAGTGGAGGCTACAAACAACCAGAACATTGGTGGTGGAAATGTACCAACCTAAGTGGTCCAGAAAAGTGGCATGAAAAATTCACAACGCCAAGGTCACCACTTTCACATGAAATGCCAGTCCTGATAATTTTACCCCATTGTATTTAACCCTTCAGCTTAGATTTTGGAACTAAAGCAACATTTAAAAAGGTGGCCATTGACTGTCAGAGATGACAGCTAAGTACCACTTGCCTCGTTGAACTATTTAAGGAACATTTCCGTATTGTATGGGGGTCTCCTGACTCATCCCCAGACATATGGGAAGTTCTGCTAAGCTGTAGTAGCCATGTCTGGAGAGAAGCTTGTTGATAATCGGTCAAATCATTTAGAAAAGGTGGGGACTAGGGGATTAATATAGGGTAGGTAGATCAATTTATTTTTTTAACATAAAAGTTTTAATGTGCAAGTTGTGGATGGAATAAACACAGTAAAAGTACCTCATTCTCAGAATTGGCAGGTGACCTTAGTTACATTCCATAACTTATTTCAATTATAATGAAATTTATATAAAAAATATTTGTATGTGAAGGATTTTTAGTAATAAATATGTAATCTACTGGAAAACATGGGAAAATGTGAATACAAAGCTTCTTAGCTTCCTTCAACTGAAGCAATATTTGGGTTTTCAAGTTGTATAGGAAATTATATCATCCAAGATGTAGGGTAGGAAATCAACTTAAGAAAACTGATTTCAATTAAAGCAGCTCTTGCCAACTTTTAATTCCATTCCCACCAAGCTCATTCAAATACTTTGAAGTGTAGTTTAGATTAGAAGAGTGAACAGACGCTGAAGACATGGGTTGAGAATACTTTTTCCAGGCTGGAAGAAAGACACGCTTCTCTAACGGAAAACAAACTCACAAGAACCTTAATATGACATTTCCTACATTTGTTCTTGTGTTGTCTGTAATATTTCCACCAAGGTTTTTTATCTAGGGGGGGGATGAACAGATTTATTTCCAAGGTATTTAAAAGTATACTATACCTAAATCTACCATCGTTAATAACACTTTTTTACTTTCAATATACATCTTGGAGTTTATCCAGAACATAAAGAGGATGAGGCCAATTATTAGTGAATGTTTACTTAAGTGCGTAATTTTTTCAGTGATTATTATATACGTTTAACCACTTTGCAGGATGTGGAAAAATACTTAAGGGCTTATAAAAACACCAGTTCAAATTACTGTGAATGATAATTTCTTTACTTACTATTACATTACTTTATGTGCTAAATTGCATTTTGTCATGTATTTCTGTCCCTTAAATACAAGTTTAGCATTCCTATTCCTACGAATTAAAACTGCATAATGAATGTCAACAGGAAATTTGGCTCTACATCTATGTAAATAATATCTGTATAATCTCCGTATTCTGACACCCAAAGACACCATTTATACAGCATTAGCACCCGCTACTGTTGGTTACTCATCAATCTGCTCTACATTGATTCCCCTTCCCCACTGTTTCTTAACTACCTCTCACTTATGTGAGCTGCTTATGTATTCTGTCTCCTTGCTGACTTCTCCTTCGTACCACTCCATGTTGCCTCCTCCATCAGAATTTCATATATTTTAATAATGATTAACATTAAGTTCACCCTTTTTCTTAAAAATAGGCCATGCAGCTTGGCCAATGTAGGGGTGTTGTTAAAATAGGGAGTTGAAAAGATTGGGGCACAATACCCAAGTCATTTTTTGCCCTCCTCCCCAAAAAAAATATTGAAGATAGCATAGCTATAAAAAACCCATCTAGAAACTGATAAGCCTAGATATATCACCTCAGTACACTGTCCTTTTATAATGAAACCTTGATGCGTCATCTGTGCCTCCAAATAATTTGTCCTACAATAAACACTAATTTATATATATTTGCATAGCTCTGAATAATCCAGGCATATAGAAAAGACAACTTTCCTCAGCTTAGGGAAAAAAATTCTTCACAACTTCAAATCAGAATAACTCCCTGGATCAAGAACCCTTCTCTAGAATCTAATAACTATAACCTGTATTATTATTACATTTCAGAAATACATCCAGGTCCCTCTTGAACTCTTTTAGTGAGTTCACCATCACCTCCATTGGCAGAGAGTTCCATAGTCTCACTGCTCTTACAGTACAGAATCCCTGTTTATGTTGATGTAGAAACCTTCTTTTCTCTAGACATAATGAATGACCCCTTGTATTGACCTTTAGTGCAATTACACATACAATAGTTACGGTATGTATATTACTGTCATATATAGAATTATATCGTTATATAAAGCAGTAAGAATCAGGCACAACATAGAACTTACTTGATTTAGATCCGCATGATGGTGCTGTTTGACCGGTTGGACATGTGCACATATTAGGTCGTGAACAGAATCCATCTCCGCAGGAATGGCGACAAATGGCTGGAAGCATATAATAATTTTTAATCTGACAAATCTGAGATAAATTTACATTAGAAACAGATAAATCATGCCTGTAGACCATTGTATGAAACTCATAAGAGTCATCTATTCACATAATACAAGACCATCTATCAGAGAGAAAACCTGGCATCACAAAAAGGCTGGTATACCTGGAGTACAAAATGTATTACACATTATATAATCTGGCACTCCTGGCTTTTGAAATTTTGGCATTAACAAAATGAGTTCCATTGATGAGATGGTGACACTGATGTATTGATACACAAAAAAGTTCATCAGCTCAACCGCAGATAGCAAGAGACGTGAACCAAGCTCCCGGACTAGGAAACTTGTAATCCTCCAGCACTGTCGTTTGCTGTTAAAATTCGGCATACATTAAAAGTACAGGAACACGAGCCATAACAGGTTGAAGCGTTTCGACATCAAGTTTTAGTCATAATCTCTAAGACTTGATGTCGAAACGCATCAACCTGTTATGGCTCATGTTCCTGTACTTTTAATGCATGCCGAATACTTTTAACGTATACCGAATTTTAACAGCGGATGACAGTGCTAGAGTTTTTTTTTTTCCTATTGATGGATTGATGTTTGTTCAGGTAATTTAGACCGCTATGTAATCTGATGGCTGAAGGAAGGAAGGGGGGGGGGGGGGCGACGACAAAAAAATCAGACTAACAGTGATTGGCGTATTGCTTCTAATTAAAAAGCAGCTGTCCTCATGCGACAACCCACTTAATGGGGTTTTCCGGGAAAAATGATTTGCCACTCCAGTCCTCTGGGCTGACTCTGTTGTGTCCAAGTTCTGGTCCCCATAGTGTTGACATCTGGCGCAGCATGGGCGCAGCCAATGACTAGCTGTAGCAGTTACATGCTGCTTGTGGCCATGTCACCGCTGAAGCCAGTTATTGGCTGCCACAGAACATGTAACCATGTCCATGCAGCGCCGCATGTAAACACTCAGAGGACCAGCATATGGACAAAGTGGAGGGAGTGCAGAGGAGCGGAGCAGAAGGGTGCAGGTAAGTATGACTCCTCTTTATGGAGGCAGGCTGCGGGTATTAGCTAAAAAGTAATTATTCACAGAAAACCCCTTTAATGTATGAAAGAGCTAAAGTAAACCTCACCGTTACATATCTTCTGACATGTCATTGATATAAATCGCAATATGGTATAAGTGGGATCAGTCACTAGAACCAGAGATGCCTCATCTAAATAACATGGCTTCTTTACTTCAGTCATTAGTTGAGACACAGACCCCCACTATCTTATGACATAATGACATCAGAATATTTGTAAAAATGGACTTAACTTGAAATCACAAATTTAGCTTGGTTTTATTAGTATGTGCTACAAAAAAAAATGATAGAAAGGGTCAAATCAATATAAAACAAAGTAAAAACTCATCAGACATCTTTTTTGGATAGCCCAAATCCTCAGGTCTGCCTGCTTGACATTTAGTGGGCATTTTTAGAGGGTGTAACCTGTATGTAACATAAATATGCTGAGGCAGGACGTCTGCTTCCCGTTTAGGGCTCCATAATTTATGGAGAGCAGTAACATCTGTGCAGGATATGTGCTGAAAAGTGATGATGCTATGTAATAGTGGAGAAGAGGAACAATGATTTGTTGTCATTAGTGGCAATTGGCTGCTATGCTCTAACACTCGTATTACATAGAGGAAGTTCCAAGGTTATGTGCAGTGTAAAAGGCGTTTATCGTACAGGTGTGTTAACATTTATCCCCTAACGTGCATAAACCAACACTGCCTGGGGCTTTCTGTTCTGTAATGATGATACAGTATTTCTTTGAATTACTGTGTATCATATATAGTAAGGACCTTCTCTAATCACCTATTTAGTTACTTTGGCAGGATAGGGTTAAGAGCTTAAGTGGGTGAAGCTGACCAGGAGAGATGGGTGGTAACATGATGGTAATATCTGGTGACTGAGTGCAGAGGGAATAACTTTTCTGCCCACCCTGCCTATTGTTTCAGCTGGTTTAGGGTTTGAGGGGTTAGATATAAAGTTATGCAGCAGAAGAGGAGGGTAATTGGAAGGTGGAGGTGGTAGAAGTCCATCAAGATATAGATGCTTTCAAATTACTCCTCTACTTCCCTTGACGGTTTTAAAATGTAAAATCATTTTATTGTAAGTAATTATTTGATGAAGAGGATGTTGTGACCACGCACAGTCTGTAGCTTTAATTTTTAATTTTTGTATATTTTGTCATTTACTTTTTTCAAACGGTACAAACAGACTAGAATCATGAAACATGCTGATAGCTACACAGTAACATAACAGTTCAATACATAATCATCTCTACAATGGCATCATAATGATATTAGTCAGGGTGGTTATCAAGTTCAGGACATAATAACTGTAGCCAGGGGAGTCACTAATGAGCAGCTACATTCAATAAATCCTCATAGTCTAATGAGGTCCAGAAGATTAATGGCTTTGAGGAAACTGAGATGGCCCAGAGCTAGCCACTATGACAGATACCTGAAGATTTGGAAATTGAGGACAGATTTCCAAGCTTATAATGATATAACAAAACTTCTAGGAATAAATATTCCTACTGTGGTTGTTATTTTGCCCGGGAGCCTTCTAGTCACCTATCCATGATCTGACGCTCAACCGTTATTGGGTTATGTAGCAATGATCAGATACACAAGAGAAGGTTCATCCCTGAACAGCTGAAATGACACCAAATTGATGTCTTTCAGTGGCCAGTTTCCTGACTTGAACCCCATTGAACCCAAGATAATAACATAGTATGACTATCATATAAATTACTAATTAGAGGGCTTAAAGATCTGTTCAAGTGTGAATGTGCTCCTATTTTATCTCGGAGGTAGCATTTTTGTGCACTTTTGCCTGGCCTATCCCACAGGCGACCTTGATTAGGTGGTACATATAGCTGTGCGGGCTCCTCCTCTCATTGGTTGCTTGGTGCACATAGCGGTAACTAGTAGCAGCACACTATATGTGCAGGGTCTGCTCTCCTGAATGTAGATGCCCAACGGCATAGGTAGGTTTAGAGTAGGACCTGCTCGACTGAGACCACCATGGCGCTGGTAGGTGGCACAGATGTGTTTTGATCAAAATATGTTGGCTTAGACTCTCAGATTTTATCATATCAGAGTGAGGGCTTAGTCCATATATAATATTTGCATCTATTGTGTTAGTGCATTATTTTCTGTTATTTTTCTTATAATAAATGTAGCCATGCACATCGGCATATTCATTTATCATATTGTGAAGGATGTTTTTTTTTTTGTTTGTTTGTTTTTTGGCTTAAAGATCTGACTGCAACCAAAGTAATGGATTGGGTGGGTTGTGAATTGTTAAGTGTGCAAAAAGTTTAATTGGGTTTCTACTCACTTTTAATGGCATACCCTCAGGATACGGCATTAATATATGATTGACAGACGTGACGCATCCCGCACTCCCACCCATCAGCTGTTTGGGAGTAGTTCCAGAGACAGAAATAAGTGTGGAAACTCCAAAGCACTGCCCACTGTTTAGTGGACGGTGCTGGTTAATACAAAACTTCTCCCATTCACTTCAATGGAGCTGAGTGCGATAATAAGCACAGCATCTATACGTTGTGGTAAGCACAGAGAACGCCGCTACGCTCACAGGAGCCACTTCCTTCTCAGACAGCTGATCGGCGGGGGTTCCGGGTGTCAGACCCCAATGATCAGATACTGATGACTTATCCTGCAACTTTTCCTTAGTGGTGAAAAAAAGGGAAGTGGCGTGGGTCGGCTCATTCATAATATTCCATGCCAAAAACGGCTTAAATCTACACCAGAAAAGGAGCTGGCGTAGTGTAGCATGGCCTGCTGAACAAAGTGCCAAACTGATATAGAGGCCTGTGCTTCTTCCTCTGACAGTGCCGTGGGACTTAAGACCGATGTGAAAAATGCAGGTCTTAATAAATGTACCCCATTGGGTTTTTTTTGTTTTATTTTTTCATTTTTGCATTTCTGTGTTTGAGAACGATAACTAACTCTATTGCTGTATGAGGGTTTGTTTTTTGCAGGACAAGTTATATTCTTTAATAGTACAATTTTTTTTGGGGGGGTGGGGGGAGGACTGGGGAATAGAATAAATTGCAACTTATTGCATTCATGTGAGTATGAATGATATGTTTTGTTTATTCTGTGGCTCAGTCACCAAATTGAGTTTTTTTCACAGTACTACTTTTTTACAATAAAAAATTTAGTTTGAGCTTGTGGAGTTTTAGGGTACATCAGACATTTTGGCCACTTTTTATTCCATTTTGAGGAAGCAGGTAAAAAAAAAAAAACAGCAATTCTGGCATTAACAAAATAAATTTGAGTGTTTCCCTGGAGGATAAAAAACATATCAGCTTCATTGTATGTACTGTTACAGTTGTGGTAATACTAATATTGTAGCCTTTGTGGCAATATTATGCATTCTTTTTAAAATAGTTTATATGCGATAGATATGAGATACATAAGAGACAGACTGAAAGATAAGAGATAGATGGATGGTTGGATGACCACCACCTCCCAAACCCACAATTAGGGACATTCAAATGCACAGGCTGTGGTGTCCCGGGAAGCCCTTCCTCAGTGCTCTGTCATGTGCAGTTACCAATTAGAAAACCAGACAGAACCCCCTGACTCCTTTCCTCTCTCTGCCATGCGCTTTCCACCTCCTCCCCTTGATAGAGGCTGGTTTACTATCACATCCGGCGGAAAGCAGGGGAGGAATGGATTTAAAAAAAAAATGTTTTCCCCTGTTTGCTGATTCCATCCCCTGCAGGGCACCACCCTAGGCACTGAACCTCCAGTACCTGGTGGAAAATATGGCCATGGCTTCAGTTAACAGTTCTACATCACAACCTTTTGGCAATTTACACTTTAGTATTAGTATTTAGTAGGTAAAGAAATAAAAAAAAAGATGGAAACTTACGGACGATGCATTGGTTCCCTCCCGGTAAAGTTTTCCACCCAGGACAACAGTACGCATTGTATCTGGATCCACAAACATTGGGTCTTTAAAACAAAAGCAGCGTATTAGACCAATTTGTATAAACTGCATTCAAGTGTCAAGTATAGTAACAGATGTTCATTTCTTTATGTCACAGGAAAAAGGACTGAGCGTTGTATTTAATCTAATATCATTACTCATGCAAGAAAAAAATCAGGTAGCTCCAGAAAAGTATCAGCTTTCTGAGGTTTATGTAACTGACACATTATTTGGTTGGTGAAAGACAAGTGGAATGGACGCTGTGCCTCAGAGTTTAGAAAATAAAAACCCTGATGAGGTATTAACGGTCACCGTGGCCCAAATTCTGTCCAGCTCAGCAGTATTTTAATGAGTCCTGAATGCTCTCACTCAGCTATAACTTAATGAGTTGGACTCTCCCCAGGCACAACAAGGTCCATTAAAAAATTACAGACAAATGGTCATTTCAGGGACCTTTAACTCCTTAGATTCTACAATTTGCTTATTTTAGCAACAGGAAATACAATGTCAATTTTAGGATAATATTTAGGCATTACCCACTGAATTCACTTATACTGTAATTGTAATTTCAGTTGACTTTTCAGAATAAGCTGTCATGTGTTTGTATTTCTGACCATTACATTACTTGTAGCTTGAATTTATCACCTGATTTCCCCCAGCATGCTCCATAACTACTATTTGTCTGTTATCGCTGCAGAAGGGGTCAAGACTAGCTGCTCCCCTATCTCTCTGTAGCACATGCTCAATAGAGGAAGTATGATGAACATTGCACAGTAGTATTGAGCAGTGTAGTTATGAATCCAGCACTGGTGAACCAGGAGTCTATGTCGGTGTCTTTCTATCTCTCTCTATCTCACTTCAGCCTCTCCCTCCTACTTCCCCTGCTCCCGTGCATAAACTTCTATGGACATCAGCTGTAACCTGATTTCTCTGTGAGCTGATAGTCTCATAAGTGCCTTTTGCAAGATGGATTTTATCAGAGAAATGTGAACAAATAGTTAGTGTAGGAGGCAGAGGTGAGGAGAATAAGTGGTGCATAAGTAGAGAAAATAGTATTTTTGTCAGATAATATGAAAATAAGAAAATTTGTTGAAACGGCAGCAATCATTTAAAAGCTATTTACAGGTTTGGGGGAATTATTTTCTATTATTGTATTGTACTTATTTTGAGCTACAAATCATATTTTCAATTGATCTTGAGCTGAGATGCTGTAGAAGCAGCATGTGGATTTTCTCTCTTTTCCATCATCTAGGGAGCAGAGGGACTCCTTATCTCTGCTCTCTGACCTTAGAAAAGCTCATTAAAGCCTAATCCTTATCTCACTGATAAGAATGTGGCTTAAATAAGTGTTTATGACCTCTTAGTAGTTTAAAAATAAGGTTTATTAGATGACTGGCACAAAGTGAAAGTAAACCCTTTGTGACAGAACGGCTCAATATTTTTAACAAAGGCCAATTAAAAATGTGATATTTAGCCAAAAATGAGTACAATGCTATCATAAACAGAAATTGCCCCCAAAGGTGTACAAAGCCTTTAAATCACTAAACTCAGCATGACTACTATATGATAAAATCCTATAGCATATACATCACTCCACAACCATGAAAATTAAATCTATTGTTCTACATTGGCAGGAGAGTTGACAGGAGTTCTTCAATGGAATTACTGACAGAATGGCCACAAACATATGAACGCTGTTTTGCTAAAATTTTTGTTCAGCCATACTTTTCTCTTGGAAGGACAAATGTGGTATTACATGCAGGCCAGTCAAATGGACTGGTTAGGTCAGAGCGGGAGCCACTCAATTAGCTGATCACTATTGCTCATAGAAGGGGACCCAGAGTGGGGGACTTTCCTTTATGATGTTTATATGGCCCTAATAGGTGTTACCTTAATGCGACAAGTGTAGTGCTCTTTTAATACAACTAAAATAGGCAAAAACGTGCCTAAGGTATACAGCCAAAAGATTTATTTTTATAACCATTTTATAACCAATGCCCCAACTCCAATTAGTAGGCACAGGTATCACAGTCTTTAAGGGGTTAAAGAACTTAAAAATGAATGTATTGGTATATTGTGTATTTTTACTGGAATCACCCTGGATTCATTCTTAAGAAGGGAATGTAGCCTAAAATACATTAGGCCTCACTTATCAAAATTGCCTAAAAGGAAAACTATATTTGTTGCCAATAGCAACCAATCAGAGCTCAGCTTTCATTTCCTCAACTGCTATGGTAAAATGAAAGCTGTGTTGTGATTGGTTGCTATAGGCAACAAAGACAGTTTTCCTTTCAGTTTTGATAACTGTGCTCTAGAATAAGTAATGATAGGCCATGCTTACACCAATATAGTATATTACTCCTGATGGTTTGGCACTAGAGTTGCCACCTTCCCAACAAAAAATACCAGCCAAGTTAAGCGTAGAGGTGTGGCTTAAGAAGGGGTGTTAAGTGTTGTCATACTGTGGCTCCCAATAATATTAATGCCTCCATTAATGCCCCCCAGTAATATTAATGCCCTCATTAGTGCCCCCCAGTAATATTATTTCCCCCATTAGTGCCGCCCAGAAATAATAATGCCCCCATTAGTGCTTACCAGCATTAAGAATGCCCCCGTTAGTGCCCCCCAGAATTAATACTGCCTTTATTAGTGCCCCCAGTAATAGTAATGCCCCCATTATAACCCCCCGGAATTAATACTGCCCCCATTAGTGCCCCCCAGTAATAGTAATGCCTTCATTAGTGAAGCCCAGAATTAATGCCCTTCATTAGTACCCCCCAGTAAGATTAATGGCCCCAGTAGTGTGCCCTAGAAAGAATAATGCCCTCATTAGTGCGTGCCAGAATTAATAATGACCCTCATTAGTGCCCCCAGTAAGAATAATGCCCCCAATAGTGGCCCCCAGTAAGAATAATGCCCCATTAGTGCCCCCCATAAGAATAATGACCCATTAGTGCCTTCCAGTAAGAATAATGCCCCCATTAGTGCCCTCCAGTAATAGTAATGCCCCCATTAGTCCCCCCCAGTAAGAATAATGCCCCCATTAGTGCGTCACAGAATTAATAATGCCTCTCATTAGTGCCCCCCTGTAAGAATGATTCCCCCATTAGTACCCAGCAGTAAGAATAATGCAAGCATTAGTGCCCCCCAGTAAGACTTATGCCCCAATAAGTGTCCCATAGTAATAGTAATGCTCCCATTAGTGCCCTCACTAAGAATAATGCCCCCATTAGTGCCTCCCAGAAAGAATAATGCCTCATTAGTGCCCCCAGTAATAGTAATGCCCCTGTTAGTCCCCCAGTAAGAATAATGCCCCATTAGTGTCCCCAGTAAGAATAATGCCCCCATTAGTGCACCCCAGAATTAATAATTGCCCTCATTAGTGCACCCTGTAAGAATAATTCCCCCATTAGTGCCCACAAGTAAGAATAATGCCCCCATTAGTGCCGCCAGTAAGAATAATGCCCCATTAGTGTCCCCAGTAAGAATAATGCCACCATTAGTGTGCCTCAGAATTAATAATGCCCCTCATTAGTGCATCCTGTAAGAATAATTCCCCCATTAGTGCCCACCAGTAAGAATAATGCCCCCATTAGTGCCCCCAGTAA
This sequence comes from Bufotes viridis, assembly GCA_033119425.1. Taxonomy (NCBI): domain Eukaryota; kingdom Metazoa; phylum Chordata; class Amphibia; order Anura; family Bufonidae; genus Bufotes; species Bufotes viridis. The sequence continues at coordinate 119,570,279 of CM065590.1, read as the reverse complement.
GAATAATGACCCCATTAGTGCCCCCTTTTCTGCTTCAAAAAAAAAAAGAACACCTCATCCATTTGCTCGCGCTGCTGTTAACACTGCTGACTGGAAGCTCAGGACAGGACGTGCGCTCCCGGGCGATAAAGTCTCACAGGTCCTGTCCTCCAATCAGCAGCGAGTGTTCCCCGCAGTGCCAGCAAATGGAGGAGGTGAGTTCTTTTTTTTTTTAAATTAACACAAGTAAGGGAGGGTTTAAAGCCGTACTAATGAGCCTCCACAATGGAAGCGCTCATTAGTAACAGGCCTTGTAGAAAGAAATTACCAGCAGGGCCACTAAAATACCAGCCTTGCCTGTTAGATACCGGCCGGGTGGCAACCCTACTTGGCACAAGTTAACAAGGAAGGAATTATCAGCAAGAAAAACAAATTTATATCAAAGAATCTGTATATACCCCTTTATAAGAATGTTCCATTCACGGTCATCTCTAATTACTGTCAGTAAGATCAATGGTTCAATCCCTTGACCGACTGAATATGATTATTAACTTCTAGACAAAAGGGTCATATCATCTATAACCCAAAGACCACCAAGGACATTATTAATTAGCCCAGTGTTTAGTAGGTGTATTATCTATTAACCTTCCACAAGAATATGATTAACAGACATCCCATCTTTTTATTATTATTAGCGATTAAACTGATGTTATCTTGAGAATGAAGAGGTACCCTATAACCACAAAACACTAAAATGCTTTCATTTTTTTATTCAAATGCTAGCTAAAAACAGTACTGGGGTCATATAGCCCTAAATCACCCACTCATTTCTGTCACAAATTCTTTTATCTCTTGGCATCACAGACTTGGCCCTCTCCTGGATCACCTCATATCTCACAAACCAGATATTTATGGGGTCATTTATCAAACTGGTATGAAGTAGAACTGACTTAGTTGCCCATAGCAACCAATCAGATTCCGCCTTTCATTTTCCTGAGGAACTGTCCAAAATAAAAGATGAAATCTGATTGGTTGCTATGGGCAACTAAGCCAGTTGTACTTTACACCAGTTTGATAAATAAACCCATTAGTGTCTCCTACTCACACCACCTCCTCATCTTGCCCCCTCTCTGTTGGTATCCCTGAAAGCTCTGTCCTAAGACCCCTGCTCTTCGGCCTGGGACAGCTCATAGAGTCCCATGGCTTTCAGTATCTCTTCTATAATGACAACACACAAATTTATCTCTCTGGTCCGGATGTTAAATCCCTACTATCCAGAATCCCAAAATTTCTATCTGCTATATTTTCCTTCTTCTCCTCTCGCTTTCTAAAACTTAACATGGAGAAAACAGAATGTATTATCTTTCCCCCATCTCACTCAGCCCCCCCTTCCCCCAACAGACCTATCTATCAAAGTCAATGACTTCATGCTCTCCCCGGTCCCACAAGTCCGCTGCCTTGGAGCAACCTATGAGTTCTGCCCTTTTTACCTTCTGCTGCCTCCAACTTAAAAATATCTCCCAGATCTGCACATTCCTCAACCAGGAGTCTGCAAAAATGTGTAGACATGTCCTTATCATCTTCCACCTAGACTACTACAATATCCTCCTCTGTGGTCTTCCATCTAGCATTGTTGAACGCCTCCAGTCTATCTTGAACTCTGCTGCCCAACTAATCCACCTGTTCCCCTGTTACTCCTCTATCTCTTCTCTCTCTCTCAATCCCTTCACTGGTTCCCCATTGCCCATAAATTCAAGTACAAAACACTATGCATACCAGTCCGTTCACAACCTATCCTCTCCATATATCTGTGACCTGATCTCCTGGTACCTTCCCACACGTAATCTCTGATCCTCACAAGACTTCCTCTTTTCATATATAAAGAACCATGGAGTGAATGGCACTATAATAATAAATAATATTAGGACTAATAAAAACTGTTCACCTCATCAACAGATGGGGGCATGGTGACTGCACTCACTGTATCTATTCCATAGGGTTACTTTGCATATAAACGACTTGAGCAGACTTTGTAACACACACAAAGAGCCAGATTTACTAATCATATAGTAGATTGTGTAAGCTTAGACAGGCTGTTTAGACCTGCACAACATCTCAGGTTGGATGATAAATGTGGTGCAGGTATAGACACTTTTGTCTAACTCTACACCAACTACTGGTAGACTTAATAAGAGACAAGTTGGAAAGTGTAGAAACCCTAGTTGCACTAAATTTGCTCCAAATTTGCTCCAATTTGAGCCACTTTTAGACAGATTTTATGGGGCAGATATTTAATGTAATTTGAGTCACTGTGTGAAGAGGGACACATTCATTGTCAAAAGTATCAAAACTTTCCCTGCTGTAAGTGAAGTGGCCTACAGGGGAAAAGCCAGAAGGAGAGTGACTGGTAGTTGTGGCACCAATAGAAGTGGTAGTGATTCACGATGGAGGGTGCTCCTTTTTTCCTTCAGGCACACACTGGACCTTCCGGGGCTCCTGCTTGGTGTTACGTTGGGTGCCCTTGATGTTAGGTAGATGGGTGCATGGCAAGACTCCCTGGTGGTGTAGGCAATGCAATGGTGACAGCAGTGCAGGTGTTGGCTGAAGGAGGCCAGTGTAAGGTAACAAGCTCTACTAAGGTATTCTTGGCAAATAACGCTTGTAAGGATAAGATCATCATTTCCAAATACACAATATGCAATCATTCCAAGGCTGTATATGAGAAAGCAGGCTGTATAGTCTCTCTATGTTAAAGGGGTTGTCCCACGAATAATATTCTACAGTTCTCAAACAAGCACCTGGATCTGAATACTTTTGCAATTACATTTACCAAAAAATTTATTATAGTTACTCAATTAAATCTATCTATATAGCACCACCTGCTGTTGGCTCTGTTTATAATTTTTTTGACCAGCTCACTGAGATGGAAGCACATGCTCAGTTCTATCCTTCAACTGCCACTGGCTGCAGGATACAGGACCCAACCTCTGAGAAAGGACACACTCTCTGAGCTGCCAGCTTAAAATAAATCTATAGAACAATTGTGGTGAGGAACTGGGAGATCTCTGGATCAATGGGAGGTACAGAGTTGGTTCTAGATTTGTTAGAAAAAGGTTGTCATGTACTAGATTATGTATGATTTTCAATATTTTACAATAATCATGGGATAAACCTTAATCTAGATAACTTTCCAAATAGACCAAATGCTTGCAAGTCCATTCTCATTGTGGAGTACAGATCCTTTAATGGGTAGCTAATTAGTTGTAAAAGCGCGGTGAGTGCCAGAGACAATTAACATTTTCTACAACCAGCAAAGACATGCATTACCTTTGCTATCACGCACTGTCCCTTATGATCCTAAACAGTCTATAGAGGCCTTGCTCCTTTTCTCAGAAATTTGGCACTTGTCCTCAGTATGTAGAGATGGAGAACCCCTTGAAGTAGGCTTTACACTGCACAGAGCCATGCTGCTCCTCACACTTCGGCTGTCTAGGCCAGACTCACTGGCTGATACAATCAGACTACACAACTCCTCCCTCACAGGGGGCAGGTCCAGCCACCCTCCTTCTGAATTAGGTCCAATAACTAATCTGTTTTCCCATTTCAGCTCTTGGAATCACATAACACAGATTACAAATACATTAACCCTTGATGTTAGAGATAAACCCTTTTAGCAGTGAATTAACTGTATGCAGTAATGCTACTGGGTCACTAGATAAGCCTATCAAAAATCACTGATTTGAGCAATATCATTATACTTTAAAATGTCTTCTGTCTCATAATGACACTATTAGGGCTCGTTCACACGAACATTTTTTGCATTCCGTATACGTTCCGTTTTTTGCGTTCCGTATACAGTCCGTATACAGAACCATTCATTTCAATGGGTCCGCATAAAAAAAAGAATGTACTCCGTATGCATTCCCTTTTCCGTATTTCCGTTCCGCAACATTTTGAGTCAGGTTCTATTATTGTCCGCAAATCCCGTTCAGTGGCTCCATTCAAGTCAATGGGTCCGTATAAAAAACGGAATGCATACAGAACACATGTCCGTATGTCCTCCGTTTTTTGCGGATACATGCTGTAGAAATGCTATGGCCAGCCCATTTTGCACATGTGTTTGGTGTTTGCAATGATTACAAAGTTCCTATTTTTGCGGAAAAACGGAACGGAAACGGAAACACAATGGATCTAAAAAAAACTGAACAACGGATCCATGAAAAACAGACTGCAAAACCATACGGTCATATAAAAAAGCCCTTATATGCTATTGTATAACATACAAAAACTACAAGTCAGCTCTGACCCACCATATACATGGTGGAGTCATACTTTTATGACTACGTCCTACTTTCGATGTCAGCAGCGCGTAGCTCATGAAGGAAGTCATGTGTTGTGAGCTGGCTTGGTGGGTATATAAGGTGTACCCTTGGGTAAAAGGGGCGATTTATCAGAGTTGCAATTTTCAGACCAAGGGTGAACTCCTCAGTTTGTCCACTGTTCGTGTGCTGCTGTGGTAAAAAGTGTATCATGAGTGGACAAATGGTATTAATGCAAGGATACTGTAGAGCACCACGTGCCATTGATGCGAGAGGTGAACGTCGGCTACAAAGGTGCGCAAGAGCAAACTGACATGCTACAGTGGAGCAGCTCCCTGTCAAAATGAACCATCAGACGTGTGTCTAAAACAACAGTTCAAAAAACCCTATTGTGTATGCAGAGGGATGGTCACTGCACCTAAGGCAGCTAAAATAACTTTATTTTTCAGAGCAGTATCGGAATTGGACCTCCGCTGATCTCATTCATGTGGAAAGCACTCTCAACTGATTTAGACATGAATCCATCCTTGTAGATAACATAAACCCATACAAGCTGATTGACTTCCCTGGGACGGATGGGATCTTCAAGCAAGACAATGCGACATGTCACACGGCTAGAAATGTCCAACATTGGTTGGAAGAGCATGACCAAGACTTCCAAGTACTGCCCTGGCCCCTTAATTCCCCAGACTTGAACCTGGCTATCTGTGGGACCACCAATGGAAAACCTGACCTGTCATTTTTTCAAATTAGTAACTTGTAAATTTGGAAATCAGTTTATTTGTATTAACGTGATCCAATATAAAAAAATAATAATGATAATCCTGGACAACCTGTTTAACTCTCTGTGATGTTAACATCTAGTAGCCAACATGAAAACTGCAGGTTTGATCATTTATTTTTACTGAAATCGACATTTTGATATCTCATATCCAGAAGAGTTAAAGGGGTTTTCCCATATTTCAATATTGATGACCTATCATCAATATCTGATCAGTGGGAGTATGATCAGCTGTTTGAAGAGTCCACAACATTCCTCACAGCAAACCAAGCACAGTGCCGTTCAAGGTGGCTGTGTTTGGTATTGTAGCTAGGCCCATTCATTTGTATGGGCCTGACCTGCGCCTCTGACATTTGACTAATGAACGTGGCGTTACTGGCCTAGGAAGTGGCTGAAGCTTACATTGGAACACTGAAGCCTCTTCAGCTAATCAGCCAGGGTGCCAGGAGTTGGACCCCCACCAATCATATATTAATGACCTGTCCTGAGGATATGAATCCTTCAATATTGTTAAAAACAAGAAAGGTCTCAATTCATATAATGCCTACAATATCTGACGGATTATTTATCAAGACTGCATACATAGTGAGTTTGCTGGAGTTGGTACTACCCAAGAGCTCAAAAACTGGTAGCAAATCACTGTAGGCTGGAAACAAGCTATGTTTGTGCTCCATGCTATGATGTATTGCATACATGAAGCAGATGAAAGAAGCTTGTTCCAAACGTGTTTCTTCCAAAACATTTAGATTGCTTTGCAGCTGCAGTTTATGTTTTCGCAGAGCAACCTATTGGGGCAGATTTAAAAAATGACTTTTATTTCTGCAGCAAGTTTGCAAGTAAGCGACAAATAATATACTGCGACAGCACAGTTTAAAACAGAGGTTTTTTTAAGCTAATAACAAGGCCTTAGGCTACTTTCAGACTAGCGTTAATATTTTCCGGCATTGAGATCCGTAATAGGCTCTTAATACCAGAAAAAAAACCACTTACATTTTTTCCCCGTTCATTGTCAATGGGGACAAAACTGAACTGAACAAAATGTAATGCTCCAAAATGCATTCCGTTCTCTTCTCATACTGGAGAGCGAACCGCAGCAAGCTGCGGATTGCTTTCCGTCCTGGGATGCAGAGTAAAACGGAACCGTCCGACACAATCGAAAACGGAACCGTCCCCCATTGACTTTCAATGGAGTTCATGACGGATCCGTCTTGGCTATGTTAAAGATAATACAACCGGATCCGTTCATAACGGATACAGATGGTTATATTATCAGTAACTGAAGCGTTTTTGCTGAACCCTGCCGGATCCAGCAAAAACGCTAGTGTGAAAGCAGCCTTAATGGTTGAAACATCAGTGCAAAGCTGTTTGTCTCTTTTTTATATTTGCCGGAGAAATTTGAGTTACATTTGAAGTGGAATGGGAGCTTTAGAATCTTTTGCTGACTACTACTGTCCATGCTGTAATGTGGAATACCAACTATAAAGGGGTTCTCCAGAAATTAAAAAATGTAAATACTTAAATATTATTTTATAATAAATATATTCACAAATACCTTTCATTACTTAGAATGGCTTGTTTTGTCTAGGGAGCAATCATCATGAAAATCAAATTGGCTGCCGTTCTATCAGTACACACAAAACCTGTCCTAATCACAAAGAAGGACAAGTTACTTCACCACAATGTGGTGCTGGGACAAATATTGCTGCCTCATCCTTCTCTCTGCTTGTCAGGAATAATGATCCTGAATACAGGTGAATCTCTGTGGGAATGGAGATAAGGAGTCATGAGAGGAGAGTGAGGTGTGGCTAATAAAAAGCAGCACTTGTTTACAGTCTTCATTACCACAGCCTGTCGTGTCTGTCCTCTCTGTCTCCTCATAAAACTAAATTCTCCAGAGATTCAGCTAAAGTTCTTATCATCTGTATTTAGGATCATATTCCCTGACAAGTAGAGAGGAGGCAGCTCTTTAACTCAGTGTTGTAAAGTAACTTGTCCTCATGTGTGATCAGGACAGGTTTTGTGTGTGCTAATAGGACAGCAGCCATTTTGTTTCCCCTGATGATTGCTCCCCAGACAAAACAAGCTATTAGAAATAATGAAAGGTATTTGAGAATAAATTTATAATAAAGTAATATTTAAGTATTTTCATTTTCTTATTTCCCAGATAACCCATTTAAAGAGCATGGGCATTATAGTGGAGATGAGACTACTATCCTCATTTTAAAAGGTTTTGTAAAGAGCGTTACCAATGTCATGGATGGGACAATTGTGAAAGTAAGGGACACTGCTAGTCCCTCTGGAATTTATATGTGAAAATTAAAAAACTGCTTCTACTGCTAACCAGAATAAGGATATCTAGTAGAAGATCCTAGCCTGATATACAGTCACATTTAATTTGCCTGTAATATTAGACTGTGATACTGTTATACATAAAATTCATAGAACGTAACATAGAAATATCCAGATCATAAAAGGAGGTACTTTCCACACTGTCAACAGATTTTGTAATTTTAGCAGGATCGATTCACTATGTAATATGTTTAGGCACTATTACAAACAGAATTGCCCAAGGATGTACACAGATTTCATAGGCCCAAGGCAAAACTTATTATGGGCCCCTTTCCCTACTCAGTTTCTTAGTACACATGCATCATACCCTCCCAAGCTATTTTTTTTAGGAGGTATATATTTTTATTAAAAAACGTAAATTAAAAAAAGTCGCACTCTGCCTCACCTGCTTAATCCAACTTCTATTTTGGAAAAAGATGCACAGCTGCTTCATAAATATGGCACCCATTTCAAAGAACACCATATTCCTCAATGTATTTACACCAGACAACCGGCATAAATACATAGATACGTGTCCTGCTTCCCTGCATACTTTATAAAACTAGCTGTCTACAGCCACCACTAGGGGGAACTCAGTGCATGGGAATTTATAAAGTTACTAATGAAATCATTGAAAGTTGCAGAATCTCTATGAACGTAGCTTCCCCTAGTGGTGATGAGTGGAAAATGCAGTAATTCTACAGTAAGTTTAAAAGAAGAGAAGCAGTTCAGTTCAAAACATCACTATTACTTAACAGATTGCTACCTAAATATAGCAATGCAAGTGTGCATGGCAATTCACTAAGTATTGAGGCTTTAATTATGCAATCTGGAATGTCTCCATGCAGAGAACTATGATCTGTTCATTGTTGGGTATCTGTTTTCACAAGCACATACTGAAGGCAATATTTTTCTTGGGTCATACTAATAAGCATTACAGAGTCCAGAATAATCTGGATAGAAAACATTAATCAGATGTGGTTATTTAGCTTGTCCTGGGTGGATCTCTCTATTATATCACATGTGGTCCCAAACATTCTCTCCATTGAGAGATTATCCAGCTGTTGGCTTCGAAGACAAAGCTCTTTAAAAACCCCTTTATTTTTTTATTCATGTTCATCTAGAGAATAGGCTTGACAGTCCTGAGTGCCAAGGGTGTTAAATGTGCAGCATCCCAAGTGGCAGCACTTTAAGGAGTCTCCCCATATTGCAGATATAGGAAACCTCCCAGTGATAGGTCATCTGAGGACAATTTAGTCATGGAGCGGTATGAAACTGTACATCCCAGTCACTTGTTTCAACAAGAGCAGGGCAATTCAGCTGTAAATGATTATCTCTAGATTTTGGATAAATGTACTGCACCCTATAAAGAGACATTCTTCCTCCAGAACATAATAAAAGTTACTCCTTTGAAAGATACCAGAATGACAGTCACTTTCTGGTAGAGGTGACTACAGAAGATACTAGTCAAAGTCAAAACATGTCAGTGCACACTCACTCGAAGGAGAAGAGTTAGCTCTCATGCATATGGCCATGTTATGCTCCATGTTTTACAGAGTTGTAACAGGTCACCAAGAGGTGGGTAGTTACTGGATTAAATGTCTCTGCGTTGGAGCAAAAGGACCTCGCTGCACTTTCAATTCGGCAAGATATATTCAATACCTACGGTTGAAACTCTCTGCAAATGTTGGAGCATTCAAGCTTAACTACATTCCCCTGCTGCAAGCTACCACCTCCCAACTTAAAAACCTAGATCTTCCCTTGATGTCTTGGATAGGCAGGAGAGACCCTTTAAAAAAAAAACTTCTATTCCTTATTTATACTGCACCCATGGACCTTCCATCTTCTTTTTTTCTACAAATCCAATGATTATTCTTCCACTGTCTTTCTGTTTTTAGACTTGGCCATTGGACTTACTCTTGCTATCTGCATTTCAAGAGCATCGTTCAGTTCTTTTTATGCATGTACAAAAAACCGGCTGTGGTTACAGCATATTATTAGTATGCAGGCTCCTCTCAGACTTCTCTTTAGCCTATATCATAAACTAGTGATCACTGGTGCCCCATCAAGACCTCAGTATTTGGTATTTGGAGGTTAAGCTTATGCTTGCTAGGACTCATGACTTTTCTAGGTGTTTTTGCCTGCAAGAAAATTCCTTTAAGCTTGTTACCAGATGGTACTGCTCACATGATGTGGTTGCTAAGATGTACACTTCTTCCCTGGACACATGATGGAGGTGCAGACACTGTCCAGAGTCCCTTCAACATATTTTGTGGGACTGCCCGGATATCACCCCTTATTGGACAGCTGTTGAGAGCACCATTAAACAGATATGCTCTAGGTTCATCTTGCTGACCTCTCAGCTGGTTTTGTTAAACCTTCCAGCCTCTAACTGCCCTCTAACTAAGTCCTCTCTTCCAGCTTTGTTAATTATGACAGCCAAACTACTCATACCATTGCACTGGCTGAATCCCTCTCTCCCAACGATTCAAATGTGACTGGCTATAGTTCAACAGTTCTATTGCTTGGAAGAACTTTCCATGTGGAAGATGTGATCTAATAATAAGTTCCTGGCTTTGTGGAGTCCCCGGTTGGCATGGACAGTGTTGAGCATGCCCAGCTCAGTCACCCCTGATTCTGGGAATTCCCAATATTGTTCATTGGCTTGCAATTCAACAAAAAAGGATAGCCATCATCATGCTGTAATGCTGATCTGCTACTTTACCTTTTCATACTTGCACCTATGAGCAGTGATTGTGCCATACCTGTGTTACCTTATGTCACATCAACTGTTTGGTTGTTGTGTAAATTCTTCAATTCAAATAAAGATTGCAGAACATAAAGACCAGTCATATCCAAACAATAAGACCTCCAGTGATGTTCCTCAATAAGTTTATTAGCTAGACTCTTGTTAATTGTTTTGAAAATTCTCTGTGCAGGTACCGTATATACATATGTTGTCTTACGTACTTCTACTGGGCATGTGTCATGGTTGTGTCTCGGTTGTTGTAGTTCGCCGTGACACGTCTGCCGTCCATGCAGATGCCTGGGGCAATGTGTTGTTCTGCATGTTTGTGCATTGCTCCCTTTATCTTTGTTCCTTCCCAGTCTAGTGTGTTTGGGGTTAAGGTGTGGATCTAGGTGAGTTCTGGGTGTGGCCTCATGGCACTACTTATTCTGGTGCTGTGAGCCTGAGGTCAGTGGTTTTCCTGCCTTGGTGGTGATGGAGCTTTGCTCCTGTCTGGATATTGCATCTGTCCAGTGTGAGGGCCACCTAGTTAGACATCAATGTCTCTCCTATTTCTTCCCCTCATTTCATGTCCTTTACCCATCCTCACCTGTTGTTTTGTTTGGTGTGGTTTATTCTCTGGGTGTGTTGTTATGTCTAGTTTGGTGTTCCATGTCTGGTCTGATTGGTGTTAGTAGTCCAGCATGGTTGCTAGAAATTTCCCGTGTCTCTCTGTGCCTTCGGTAAAAGGGTCTCTGGGTTCCCCGGAGGGGGAACTACAAGTCAGTGAGCAGCTCTGCCTGGTGCCGCCATGCATACTGTCCGCATGGGGGTCGAGGTTGTTATTGGTGTTCCACCCTGTTGCTGCGGCAGGTAAGTGCTTGTTGTTCCGGTGTGTTGTTATTGGGTTATTACCTGCCAATCCAGTTGCTCTTCACTGTCTTCCCCTATCCTTGCTGCTAGGCCTGTGGAGACTCCTGTCTGTCCGTGTGGTGGGGGAACAGGTTGTGTCTAGTTCCTGACCTTAATTTCAGGGATCATCAGGGCGACTCAGGGTCCGAGGTTCCTGTGTATGTGCCCTCCTACCATCTGGGTCCGCTCATACGGATAGGAGTCAGGGTTTGGATCAGGGTTGCAATACGAGTTGACCTGCTCCCTTATCCCGACATCCAGGTTTAGTTTCTGTTCCCGCATCCCTTCAGTGTTTGAGGGGAGTTTTGCCCCACTACCCACAGTGACAGCATGCAACAGAGCTAAATATATATTATTATTCAAGTCCGGCAGTAAAAAGCACCATCATTGACTTTCACTTCACAGTAGTGTTCTGGAAATCCCATTTGCAGGTCACTACAGTCGCTGGGCAGGGTAAACTTAGAAGGAGTGGCAGCTCTAACCGAATGTTGGGATAGATGGCAATATCATCATTTTATATGATGCAAATATCCCTCCTAAGGTTTTCAGATGCAAGCAAAGGCAAATAGTTGTCAGAACTTGCAACAGATGAACAAAATGTGGACCAAAAAAGTATTAAAGGGAGTTTTCCAGACAAATAAAAAGTGGTGGCAATAGACTTAGAGGGGCTTAAAAATATAAACAAAAAGGATAATCACTGATCACCTGCTGCTGCCACTGCTCAAGTCCACTTCAAGATCAACAAAGTGGAAATGCCAGGAAAGGCCCATATAGCCAGTCACTGGCCATAATGTTACCCATCCAAGCCAGTGACTGTCTGAACAGCCTTTTCTGGCATTTCCAGTGTGTCAAGCTTGGACAGGAATTAGAGAGCAGCTAGAATCAGAACAGCATCAGTGGGGGCATCGTGAGGGTGAGCATCCATTCTCTATGTTTTTAAGGCTCCTTTGAGCCCATTGATACCCATTTTTATTTGGCTGGAAAAAAAATGGCTTCTTATTAGTATTATTAAAAGCTAATTATTAGGCATGTTAAAAAAAACACACTAGCAGAAATGTATTAAGACTTTTTTATGTACTGTTAGTGAGTTGTTTAAAATATGTGTGATTTTGGGTCTTTTCTAAGTGTTTTAAGGTATTTTGAGAATCCTACAGAAAAAACACCAGAAAAAGCCTTTACCTGTGGAATGCTGTGCCCCCAGTGTTAATGTGCACATGTTCATATTTCAATATACACTTTTATCTGACATCTGGACTCTGTGTTTTAGCCCTCAGCCCTCAAAAAGTACCACAGAAAACACCATTTACAACCATGTCCAGTTCTCATGGGACTGAGTGATGAACTCAGCTGACACCTACTACAGAATGTGTCACTGCTGGCTCCCGATCACACTGGGTATTTAAACAGGTAACTGTAATGTTATATTCACTAGACTGTACACAAACCCTAAAATAAGAGTGTAATCCACTATCATTGCCATTATCAAGTTTAGTTTAGCTTATGATACACTACATCATTTTCACTTATTTGACTAGTTCCAATGACTAAAGAGGTTTTCTTAAGAGATAAAGTTACCGCCCTTGAAACCCCCTTTATTAATGGCACAACACATCTGCTCACCAGTATGCTTGCATCTCTAAAGTGTACTATACTAAAATGGGTTTACCGAATTAACATATCAATGTTGAGGCTAGCCATAGGCATGCTGAAATGTGAATGCATATTCAGTCTGGATGTGGCAACTGACGGTGCACCCTTTATCATGTGGGGAATTTATTAAAGGGGTTGTCCGGCTTTTACTATTGATGACCTATCTTCAGGATAGGTCATCAATATCAGATTGGGGGGGTCCAACTCCCGGCACGCCAGCCGGTCAACTGTATGAGAAGACGGCGCGCACATGCCATCTCCCTTCTCTTTTCCTGTTTACCGCTGCTGTCTATGACAAAGCAGCGGTGATCAGGCAGAGAGGCGGGAGATAGCACGTGCGCACTGTATGCGCCGTCTCCTCATACAGCTGATCGGTAGGGTTTCTGTGTTTGGACCCCCTTGCCCCCTTCCCCACAGGATAGGTCATCAATATTAAAAGCCCACACGTCCTCTTTAAGTGATTTACACCTGTTTTGTGTTGTACAAAAAGTTGCAAATTATTTCACATCATATTTCAGCAATAATTAGGGACTCCTCTTTGTTGGGGTGAGAAAAGTGGCCAGGGTTAACTGGAGGGATATGATCTCTATAGGTTTGACAAAAGAAAACTGCAACTTATAGAGCAAATCTCTGTCTGCTCATAGCACACAGCCCATGCGCCCCTTAATAATTTTGGCATATTTTACTCCAACTCACTTTAGTTTAATATTGTTATATGAAATGCCAGTCTTAATAAATCTCCCACACCCAAAAAAATAGCAATGCAGAACTAAACTGGCACTCTCTGGTACTCTCCAGCAGTAACCCAGCTCAGCAACAATCAAGGAGAGTCTCTTTTAGCATAGTCCAGTGAATAGGAAAATCTTGGTTCCTGAAAAAGACGATCACTTAACTTCCATTCATTGAAATTTCCTCAACTGAAAATCAGTTCAATTTATTCAAATGGGGTAGCAATAACATGGATTTCTGCAATCCTCATTCAAGTGAATAGGACAAATTTTCAGTCGCAGTGTGTGAAGGCACCATAGGCATGGTGGACATAATCTCAGGAGAGGAAACAACTCTTTTACACTAATCAAGATTTTTGTGATGCTTATAGAGGGGATGCAGTGCGGTTTCCTTTTCTGGCACAGAAAAGTTATTTGAACCCCTCTCACATTGATAGACATGCCTATTTGCTGCAAATGTGCATTGGATACTGGAGGCTGAAGAAGTTGGTCCTCGAATGAATGAACACAATGATTTAAGCTTATTCCAGTAAGAATTTATTTTTTTGCGTGTTTGTACCAGCCATGGATAATATGTTGCCAAGAACACTTTTAAATGATGCCATCGATTGGCTAAGCAGCTAATTCTAACCACTTCCTGTATGTCGAGCAGGGACCAGGAAGTAGAGGGTAACAGGGACCAAAGCAGTGTCGCAATGGCAGCAGAGTAATGCATTCTTTTTGTTTTAAGCCATTCTGACCCTTTTTTTAAAAACGTTTTCTCTATGTAAAACCTCTTTAAAGGGGTTGTGCAGGATTTTAATATTGATGGATTATCCTCAGGATGGGTCATCCATATTTGATCGGTAGGGGTCCAACTCCCAGCACTCTCGCCAATCAGCTGATTGAAGAGCTTGTGGCACTCTACTAAGAGCTGCAGCCTCTTCCTAGGCCAGTGACGTTACGTTCATTGGTCACATGGCCTAGGCACAGCTCAGTCCCATTCAAGTGAATGTGTCTGAGCTGCATTACAAAGCACAGCCACTATACAATGTAGGCCGCTGTGCTTCGTAGAGCAGGAGGATCACTGGAGCAGACAGCTGATTGACGGATGTGCTAGGAGTCAGACCCCCACCAATCAGATATATATATATATGTATATATATATATATATATATATATATATGTAACCTATCCTTAGGATATGTCATCAATATCAACATATCTCTGTAATCGTTGTCTGTGCCTTATTTTTATTTAGACATTTGATGCTGAAATTTTCCTTCTCATTGTTTTATTGACAACAGATGTCAGAACTGGAGGAGGAGAGGTCTGACACAAGAGATCTAGGGAATGAGTGATGAGAGGGAGTGTTAAATAGGGTATAGTCCGGCACATAGGCAAGCTGGAAAAAGAGTCATCAGGAACATAGGGGAATCATAGAGGGTGCGGCTGGGCACATAAAAGTTGGGCAGGGTGTGGAATGGCAATTTATTTGTCTTATCGCTGTCTGCACCTAAAGAAAGTGAATACGCCCCATTGCAACCTGTTAGCTGACCCATGATTAGGGATCCAAAACGCGCCCCTCTCTCTTCTACATATGCCTCCAGCTGACTTTCTTAGGTGTTACAAGTATTTTTGTTTTATTCCAACAATGGAATAGGGTAATGGACCAGATAATCCAATCTTGAATCCTGCCAACAGCTTTTATACATTTTAAGAACTTTGAAAGCTCCGCACTAGTAAAACTAAGAAAGTTTAGATAAGAAAGTCCACCGAGAGCATCAATGACTTCATTTCTCAGCATGCTAAAACCGAAGACCTCACAGGCCAGCTGCATACAACACATAAACTTTACTGCATAGCTAGGAAAAATATTGTACCTATTTGTATAGCTCTGAAACTGTGATTGTCTCTTACACTGCTAGTAACTGATGCGGTTATCCCTTCGGCTCGAAAAAGAAGAGCATCTCCGATCACATATACAGTTACTGTTGATTCTGTCATTTAACAGGGTGAACGGAAAGTTCACACTGAATCGCTGCTCACATTCTAAGCACTGGATAAAGTCCTCAGCCAACGTAAACATTACTTACAAGTACTCCCAAAGTCTCATCACTAGCACTACAGTATGCTGAACATGCTGCTGACTGCGAGAGACTGCAGAACTCGATCAGCTGAACTCTTCCACGCCCAATTTGCATATAAATTACATATTCATGCAATGGAGCCTTATTGTCTAAAAAACCAACATCCTCACAAAAACAGCACGTAATGAGTGTGGTCAAAGCGACAGATCCTGTACAAATGTTTGTGCACTTATCCTTTGATTGTAAAGTGCCATGTAATATGGAAGTGTGGTCTTATCAGTGATTGACAGCTCATATAGGGAAGGCCGTCAGTCACATCGCCGAGCAGCAGCAGATTGTCGGGAAGGAAGCGTTCTTTCCCGACAGTCGGCTGCTCGCTCAGTGGAGGTGAAACTCTGTACTTACATGCAGCGATCACCTCCACAGTATGAGGTTGAGAGATTGCTACTGCATTGTTTCTGGGCAGCAGATCACTGTTTAGACAGCACGATCTGCTGCCCAGAAACAATGCCCAGTTGACTGCACTAATGACAGGATCACCCTGTGAACAAGTGTTTTGCACGTTCATCCGGTGATCGGCAGCACCTTTAAATGGGCAGATTGACGGGAACGAGCGTTTGTAGGAACATTCATTCCCGATAATCTGCCCAATTATCTGGCCATCAAAATCCACCTGTGAAATTCATTCTGGGGGCCCACTGTAACACTACAAACAAATATCTGCTCACGCATTATGGTACCCCTGCAGCAACTTTGAGAACCTGGGGAAAGATGACACTGGCCATCCTGCCTCTGTATCTACAAATCTCCTCAGCCATCCGATGCATCTACAATAATACCCTGACTAGTCTGTTAAACGGTCTACCCAGTTTGTATATGTACATAGGCTGGTTGAGATTCTGTACACTGCCTCTATATCTATATTTACTGCAGTCAGTCTACTGTGCCATGCCTCACTTGTGCAGATGATGGGGGACTATCAGTTAATCTCATCCTGCTCTCCAGCATGCTACCTGCAGGGTGGACTGCATATTCAATGTGGCAGGTTCCCTTTTCCTTAAATTTTTGTCCAAAGCTAAATTCAGAATATTGCCAGTTTCTTTCTACTTTGCATTGTGTAAATTCAGAAGACAGCTGCAGAGTGACTGTAATGGTGTCAAGTCACATGCCAGACAGCAAACTATAGAACTGCTGACTGTTTCTAAGGGCAACCATTAGAAGTTTCAAATGAAGAAAGAATAGCTTAACCACTTGCTTACTGCCTGCCAACTTTATATATCGGGCGGTAGACGCTTATCTGTAAAAGTAGTGGGTTTACATTTAGCAACAGTTAAGGGAACTTTGTAAAATATGCAAACATACACACTTTGTTTTCCTTTTCCTATCATAAAAAATATAAGTATTAATTTAAGCTATATTTAGTACAAGTTTTGTGTGTGTGTGTGTGTAAAAGCACATATATTTTTTTAAATTCTTACATTTTTTTTAAAAGCCAAAAATGTCCATATTTCCCAAATATGAATTCCCTATGGGTCAACATTTTTTAAAAAAAAGTTACTTTGAAGGAGTTTCTAATGTTCTGGCTGTATGGTGCCATAGAACCAGCAGTAGAAAAATAGGTAGCTAAAATGCACTTCAGTCCTTGGAAGTTTGCGGTGAGCCCAGCCAGTAAGTAAATTACACAAACAGCATCCATTTTCACAGTACAAACATGCGGTAAGAAGAAATATATATATAATAAAATTGAAATAAATCTTGTGAGAATTCCGTGAATAACTTTGGGATTTGATTTTTCAACTTGAAAACCATTTAGAAACTTGGATCTGAAGTCGGCTTTGGTACCGAGATACCAGCTGGTAGCAAAGCCGACTTTGGATTTCTGTTTTAAAATGGTTTGCAAGTTGAAAAACAAATCCCAAAGTTATTCACTGAATTCTCACAAGACTTCGGTGATAACTAATTTCCTTTGCCGGAACCCATTTTAATGCTGAACAGAGACAAATCTCCGTACAGTATTTAAATTAAGTTTTGAGTGAATCAACTTTGGATCTATGATCCAAAGCTCGATTTGCTCAACACTAGCTATAAATCAGGTATACCCAGGCCACTCTGCCTTATCATATTCTTTCTACTTAGTGAGCCAATCTTAGTGTAAAGGCTTGGAAGCTAACCCTTTCCCGACCGCCAACAGTAAATTAATGTCGGCAGCCGGGCATCTAAAAACGTCGCCCTCTGGCGTGTGCAGTAGGTGCCATGACCACCGGGTTTCTGCTGTTTTAAAGAGCAGACACCCAGCACTAATGACACCGCTGGTCATGGACTTTTAACCCTTTAGATGCTGTGGTAATCCGGTTGTGCTCAGGCTCTCTTCGGTGGGAATAGGAGGAGCCGGAGAGTGTATGCAACAGCCCCTGTCCTCCTGTGTGATGGTACCAGAGATGTTACACAGCATTTAGGCAGAAAAACCTTACTCAAAGCAATAAAATTGAGGTATTCACAACAGGGATGACCACAATCCCATGTGGATCTCTCCATAAGGTCCAGGATCCCCTCTACTATAAATCTAATGTTATTTCGCTTTTAAAATTTTTAGGTTTAAAACCAGATGCCGAACATGGTGGATACATCAAACATGGCCGCTGGATTAATTATTGCAGCAACACTGTCCATAGAGCATGGTAGCTTACAACGTCTCTCCCTATGCTCAGCTCACAGGACAATGGCGGAGACCGCACAGGATGAAGGTTTTATAGGGCTGTGACATCACAGGGGATGGCTACCGGCGGATTTGCTGGCTGAATGGCATTATGGATGATCCTGCGTTCCCGGGCCTTTTACTTTGTAACACGTGCAGCCGTCATTTTAGGAAAAACTGATTATTACCACGAAGCGCAAGAAAATTCGTATTCATTGTGAATCAACGTTTTCCTATACTTCGGATCGAATTCCACTTCGCTCTGCTCAACACTAGTTATCAATATAAAAAAAGCAGATGACCCCTTTAATGATAGTCTATATGCACAACAGACATAAGATTATAAAACAAACGCATAACCTGAACCAACCCTAAGCCAATGGTTTGAACAAATCGCCTTCATAGTGTTACTACTAGGAAACTAGACAACTGTCATGGTGGCACTCTGTGCATGCCACCATTGCGCTATCAAGGGCGGGCACAGATATCATATCACACAGATAGCCCATGCTTAGCAGCCAGGCCCCTCTGGCCCTCCTCTGCCCTTCAGCAGCGGGGCTACCGCCAGAGTCCTGTGTCTCAGCCAGTCAATGGCTGGACACCTGTGTGTACTTTAGGCAGCTTTCCCAAGGGAGAGGTGCTTGAGCGTAAGGTATTCTAGCTTGCTAGCCCCAGTGAAGGTGTGCTTTTCTGGTGGTCTTCTGTGTACCAAACTCTGCCTGCTTAGCGACTCTGACACTCTGCTGCCTTCCCTGACCGTAGCTGTTACCGTATTTTCACCCATTGCTGCCCTGACCTCACACTAGTTTAATGAATTCACGCAAACTCTGCCTTTACAACAACATCCAAACATAACAATGGACGAAGATTCCGTTTCAATCAGTTGAAAACTATGTTCTCCATTGTCAAATCTTGCTCTACACGTCTACCCATCAGAATTTCATAATTCGAATATGTCATGAAACTCTTATAAGATGAAATGTATTTAATCATAGTCTGCTCACCCTACACTAGCTAGAAACATAATTACACTCATTGACAAAAAAAAAATACGCACCAAGAAGGAGTTCTTGAAATTGAATGAATCTCTGAACATAATAATGATATATGCAAGTGATTCCAATATTAGTGAAAGAATAAGTTTATTGCGAAAAACTGTACAAATGAAAGGAGGCTCTAGTACCTGTTGGGTCGCCTCTGGCCTGGATGAGATATAGTTGGACATGAAGTTATACAGGTTTTATATGGTATCCAATGGCCCCTTTACCAACAGATGTTGCAGCTGGGCCTGTAGATCCTGCACACTCGTAGGTTGCCAAAGCTGGTGTCCCAGCTGGTCCAATAAATCTTCGATTGGCGATAAATCTGGTGATCAGTCAGGCCAAGGAAGTTTTTCAATCTGGAGGAGACATTCCTGGGAAACCCTTGCTGCGTGTGGGCAAGCATTATCCTGCTGAAAAATGCCATTTGGAAGCCCTGCCATGAGAGGCAACACATGTGGCTGCAGGATATCCAGTACATATTGCTGAGCTGTTAGTGTCCCTCATATCACTAATAAGGGTGACTGACTGTTGCATCTGATGGCTCCCGAGATCATCACACCAGCATTTGGGGCAGTGTGTCACTCCACAGCAAAGGCAGGATTGTAGAACTCACCATGAGGCCTCCATGCTTGAACCTAACCATTGTTAGATTCAAACAGAACCAAGACAATATGGTTCCAGTCCTTAGCAGCCACAACATCACTGCAAACAAAGTTTATGGTGGCAATGGCAGGACATGTAATGGGCACATTTTCTAAGCACCTGGAAATGTACTGGGTAGAGACAGGGGTGTGTAATGAAGGTGCCACCTCTGTCTGGATGGTGGACACTGAAACTATGGGACATTCTTACTGGTGGATCAAATGGTCCTCTCTACTGGTGGTCTGTCCTGGCCATCTGGAGGTTGTTCGTCTTGTGTGCATGTCTTCATGTAACCACAGCTCCCAACACCTCCTAACAGTTAAGTAAGAATGGCCTAGAAGGTGGTCAGTTCATTGAAATGACAATCCGGCTATTCCAAGTCCAATGATGCACCCCTCTCAAAGTCTGTCACCTAGGAAAAATGACTTCTATTGCGATGTAGAGGCATGTCTACTAGTCTCTCATCAAAATGTACAGTACCCAAAAGTAGCCTCTGAGAACCTTTTCATAGGGCAGTGGGGGAGGCACTTTTACGCCCTTATGTACAAGACCCAGTGTCTAATCAGACCACACCTGTAATAATATACATATCTGCCTGAGACATAACTGCATGCCAAGGTTTTCAGCAATCCAACATTTCTATTTGGGTGCATTATTTATTCATTTTTTGTCAATGAGTGTATATCACTGCGCTAGCTATATATAATTATTGTCCCATGATACGACAATTAGGCCATACAACTAGTGTGGTTGGCCTCATTCAATATGCTTAGACCCCCTACAACAATGTGCAATCCTAAGGGTTGAGGTTCTATTGCTGACCATGACCTGAAAAAGGTTTCTATAGTCTCCATTTCTTTATGTATATTTTATTTCATGTCTCATCTCACAATTAGGTAGGTGTCGGACAATCAGCTTTCATGAGAACTGGCAATAGAATATTTATGACTGACATATGGACAATCAGATCCTATATAACAAACCTATCTAATACACCAACATAGCCAATAAATACCTGTGCGCAGTTCACTCTCTAGCCTTGGATGCCTTATTTGTTCAGGTACAGCCTATGACTGAGCGTTCTGAAGACAGTACTGGGGACATCTATTTCCTGGATCGGGAAGGCATGCATGACTTTTCAATATATTAACTTTTGCATATGCTTGTGTTTATATCTTGAGGTCACATGTTCAAATTGGAACATTCATTATACAAAGAAAACCTCTAATGTTAGTACTACTACTACTACTATTACAGTCCTCCATGGACAATTCCTTGGAAGGTATGTCGGACTGGCCTGATAAAGCACAGCTGTATGAATAGGCCAGCTGTGGTGCATCTTCTTACTCCTATAGCCAGCCATAGTGTCATCAACATTACAGAGGAATAACTGCACATTGTTACTCATTCTTCATTTTTAAACACAAGTGGAACTGAAGCTGTAATTTTTTCTCAGTACTTTCGACACAGAGGTGCAACTATAACTCTGGACAACTTACCTTTGTGGAAGCCATTTGTGCTCCCCCGACAGCACAAAAATAGTAAGGACCAACCAAAAATCTAACCAAAGTCATTTCTGTCTATCCATTATCTATCATCTATTTACCCATCCATCTGTCTACCTATCTATCTATCTATCTATCTATCTATCTATCTATCTATCTATCTCTATCTACCTATTTCATATCTATCTACCCATCCATCTATCTATTCAACCATCTACTAATCCATCTATCTACCATTTATCTATCTATTCATTCATCTATTTAACTACCCATATATCTATCTATTTACTTACCCTTCAACTATCAATCTCATCTTTTTATCTATCTATTCATTGTATTTATTAATCTATCTATCTCTATCTACCTATTTTATATCTATCTATCTATCTATCTATCTATCTCTATCTACCTATCTATCTACTATCTATCTATCTATCTACTATCTATCTCTCTATCTATATATCTATTTATCTCTATCTACCTATTTCATACATATCTATCTACCCATCCATCTATCTATTCAACCATCTACTAATCAATCTATCTACCATTGTTCTATCTATTCATTCATCTATCTAACTACCCATATATCTATCTGTCTATCTATTTATTCACCCTTCAACTATCAATCTGATCTTTTTATCTATCTATTCATTGTATTTATTAATTTATCTATTTTTCTGTTTATCTGATTATTTTATCCTTTTTTTCTATGTCTAATCTATCAATATATCTATCTATCTATCTATATCTAAATCTAATTATCTATCTATATATCATAGTATATAATATATGCACAAGGAATAAAAATAAAAAAAAACCTGCTTTATATGGTTTTCAACAAAAAAAAAACAGCCCCTATTATTGCAAAAAATATGAGTATTTGCACAAATTTACTCGACTGCTTCCTGGAATGCACCTCTCTTAGACACTCCAAATGTTTAGGTAACCTCCAGTTTTAAATGATGCAATGTAAGTCAGAGGGATTCCAACTGCGAGCAATAAAATATGTTCACATACGTCAACCATGATCTAAACAACAGTGTTTGGAAATACATGCTCTCTAAAGTAATTCATGAGACTTTTATTATCTGTTAGCAAAAAAATATGCACATAGCTGACATATTTTGGCATAACCTCTCTATATCCTGTCATTTTAATACAGACCGTCAGGGGGTCCCATAGCAATTTCATGGTAACAGATAAATGACATTCTGGAAACAGTGTGGTCTTCCAGCATCACATGCATTATACCCTAACTCCTGCAAGCCTCCAACTTGTGACTGTACAATCTATGGTATCTGCATATACAACTGTCATTTACATTATTTACTGTATTAGATATAGTGATAGATGAAAGAGAGAGAGAGAGAGAGAAAAGAAAGAAAGAGAGAAAGAAAGAAAGAAAGAGAAAGAAAGGGATGTGATCTGTCTGATCCCTTAATATATATATAAGCCTCTGTGAGCGAGAAGAAGAGTTATCAGGGAAGTAAATCTCTATCCATGATGTAAAGGTCCACTCCCCATTTTTGTGTAATCCACACACTACACCATCTAGATCCCATAGTTTGTATTATATAGATCCCACCCTAGTGACTGGAGGCTGAAAACCCCCCTAACATTGGCATCTATTATCGGGTCTGGTGTGCTAGACTGACCTGGCACTGGCACCTGAACAGAGCTATGCCAAGTGGGTATAATTTCATGGTTTTAATATAAACTCCATATATACTGAAATAGATTATTTCTTCATCCACATACCTGCTTCCAATCCACAGAAGAAAAGTATTCATATGAGCATATAAATCTAGTAGACACTACCAATAATCTGCAGGACTATGGGTATAGGTATAAAGCACACCATATATAATACATATACTAACACACACACTATATATATATATACACACACATAGGCACTGATATTATCTGATTACAGTAACATATAGTAACTACTTATCATTTGATTGAGACATCACAGGGTCATCTCTAGATGACAGTTGATAATTACCCTTTCAGGACATCATGACCCACTCCAGTACCTCCACCTCTTCTCTTGGCTCTGCTGGCTCTGGATTCCTTGACTGTATCAGATGTCACCTCCTTGTCAGCACCTTGACTGGCACTGAAGGAGAACAACACTGTAAATCCCAGTGCCAACCCCAGCAGAGTAGCCAGCCTCATCCTGGTGCAGCTCACAGGGGCTTCTCCTCCTCCAGGTCCACTCCTGCCTCACTGCCCCGGCTCAGATGTCCGTGCTCCACAGGGTCCTGTCCAAAAGAAGAAAGAAGAGGTCTTCTCACATTAGGAGGAAGCTCACAGAAGCTCAGCAGAAGCCTAGGTGCCCCAGCTGGGCGCTGTGTAGCCTCCTACCCTGCTCCAGGACGGCGTTACGCAGGCAGAAGGGTGCACAGCCCTACCCCCAGGACGCAGACTGGCCAAGAAGGTGGCTTCAGGGGCAGCTTCAGCAGGCGCTCAGGGCAGCACACGCCATGGCGATCCTTGTGCTGTCAGGACTGATGCTATTAGAATTTATACAAGCAAGTGGCCGTTAGGGACAATAAAGGAGATAAAAAGCTTTGGTGGCAGTGAACCCGCCCAGAGACATCAGGCAGGAGCTGCGGCTGCTCCTACTCCACTGCAGGCTCTGCCTTTCTTGGCTGCAGCAGCTGTGAGGCAGTCCCAGGGCTGCGCTGAGTGCAGGGAGAGCGCCCCACTGCCCAGCTGCCACCTGCATCCCCCTGGCACTCCTCAGCCTGCACTCACTCTGATGCTGGGCACCCTCAGGAGGTTCTACTTCAGATGTGAAGAAAAAAACACAGGTCACAGGGATTTACTCTCTGCTTTCAAAACTAGTCAAGCTTCTCTCTAGCCACTTATAGTGGGTGACAACCTTGTGGCTATAAGGGGTGGACGGTGTGTGTGGAATGGACATGTCCAGAAGGCCATGCGGAAGTTATCCGCAGGGCAGAGGCGGTTTCAGAGTGGAGGTTGTGTGGTTTATGTCACAAAATCTGCGCTGAAATCCGAGGCAAATATCCGCCAGCCTAAGGGCTCATGCACATGACGGTATGGATTTTGCAGCCCGCAAAAAAACTGATGACATCCGTGTGATGACTGTGTTGCGTCCGTTTTTTTTTTTTTTTTTGCGAATCCATTGTAACAATGCCTGTCCTTGTCCGCAAAACGGACAAGAATAGGACATGTTCTTTCTTTTTTTTTGTGGAATGGACATAAAATGCACACAGAGTCATTTCCATTTTTTCAAGCCCCATTGAAATGGATAGTTCAGTATAGGGACCTGTAAAAAAAACGGAACAAAAACGGAAGAAAAATTTGTTGGTGTGCATGAACCCTAAGGGCCAGTTCACAGGACTGATTAAGGCCTAATTCACACGTCCGTAGTGTGTTTTGCAGAAACACGGATCCGCAAAACACGGACGGCTGCAATGTGCATTCCGCATTTTGCGGACCGCACATTGCTGGCTCTATATAAAGAATGCCTTTTCTTGTCCGCAATTGCGGACAAGAATAGGACATGTTCTATTTTTTTGCGGAAATGCGGATACGGACATCACATAGTGTGCTGTCCACATCCATTCCTGCCCCTTTGAAATGAATGGGTCTGCAACCCTTCCGCAAAATTGCGGATGGGATGCGGATCCATTTTGCGGACGTGTGAATTAGGCCTAAAAAGAAAAACCTTTAAAACATCAGTGCGGAATCTGTGTTTTTTTCAGCATTTTTTTAACGCATTTTTTTGCATCTTTTTTTTTTTTAATTGGTCTTCACTTCAATACAAAGCTGCATTTTCAGCTTAAAGTTTTTGACACAGAGCTGCGCCAAAAAACGCCTAGAGAATGCACAAAAACGCATGGACTTACATTGAGCTGTATTTTTCTGCTTCCCATACATTTTAATCGGAGATTCAGGGCTGATTGTGTCCCAAGATAGAGCCTGCTGCTGCTTTTTTACACATGTAAGAAAAAAACAAGTGCAGCTTCCCATTGAATTGAATGGGAGGCTATTTTGAGGCGTTTTTTGGAGCTGATTTTGAGGAAGAAACACTCCAAAATCAGTAGCAAGAAAAAAATTCTGAACTGGCCCTAACAATGCAAACCAAGGAAACAGTTTGGAACTTATGAGTTAATTGGAGGCCACTGCAGCTCCTACAACCACTTGGTATTTGACAACAACGTACACAACGCAACAATGGCGCAGAAATGTGTATATATATATATATATATATATATATATATATATATGTACAGTGTCTATATATATATACATATATTTTTTATTTTTTTTACTAGCAGAAGGACCCGGCTTCGCACGGGTATATTTCATCTATATTTGATCTATGTTTGTGTGTCTCGTTAAATGAAATCCGCAGTGTTTTCCATCACAGTGTCCTCTAAAGCATTCCTCCCCTTTAAAAGTGACTTCACAGTACCTCGTTCCCTTAACAGTGACTTCACAGTACCCTCAGCCTTAACAGTGACCTCCACAGCAGCTGCCCCCTTAACAGTGACCTCCACAGTGCTCGTCCCTTTATCAGTGACCTCGACAGCGGTCTGCCCCCTTAACGGTAACATACACAGTGCCCACCCCTTTAACAGTTACCTCCGCAGCAGCTGCCCCTTTATTAGTGCCCTTCACAGTACCCCCTCTCCTTAACAGTGATTTCCACAATAACTCACCCCCTCAACAGTGACCTCCACAGCAGCTGTCCCTTTAATGGTGACCTGCACATTCCCCCACCCCCTTAACAATAACTTTCACACAGAGCACGCCCCTTCAACAGCAACCTCCACAGCAGCTGCCCCTTTATTAGTGACCTCCACAGTACCCCATGATAAGTGACCTCCACAGTACAGTGATTTCCACAACACCCCACCACTTAACACTGACCTCCATAGCAGACCGTTCCCCTTAACAGAGACCTCCACATCGCACACCCCTTTAACAGTGACTGCCACAGTACCCCGCTGCATTAACAATGACCCCTCACAGCGGCTGCCCCTTTAATAGTGACCTCCATAGTACCCCATCTCTTTAAAGGGGTTGTCCAAGTTATATTTATTGATGACCTATCCTCAGGATAGGTCATCAATATGAGATCAGCGGGGGTCCAACACCCGGCACCCCCGCCGATCAGCTGTTTGAAAAGAAGGCATGCGCCATGCCAGCGCTGCCTCCTCTTCATTGTTTACCTGCCTGCCGTCGCATCTGCAGCAGTGAGCAAGTGTAATTACACCCAAGCCGTTACATTCATTTCAATGGGATGGCTCGTTCCTATGCAAGTGTATACCACAGAGCCGCCCCATTGAAATTAATGGATTGGCTTGGGTGTAATTACACCTGCTCACTGCTGCAGATGCGACGGCCAGCAGGTAAACAATAAAGAGGAGGCAGCACTGGCACAGCGCATGCCTTCTCTTCAAACAGCTGATCGGCAGGGGTGCCGGGTGTCAGACCCCCACCGATCTTATATTGATGACCTATCCTGAGGATAGGACATCAACAAATATAACTTGGACAACCCCTTTAAGTGCTTGTTCACATGACGTATGGTTTTGCGGTCCTTTTTTCACGGATTCGTTCCGTTTTTTGGATCCGTTGTGTTTCCGTTCCATTTCAGTTCCGTTATTCCGCAAAAACAGGAAATTTGTAATCATTGCAAACACCAAACACGTGCAAAATGGGCTGGGCTTAGCATTACTACAGCATGGATCCGCAAAAAATGGATGACATACGGACATGTGTTCCGTATGCATTCCGTTTTTTATACGGACCCATTGACTTGAATGGAGCACTGAACATGATTTGTGGACAATAATAGGACCTGACTCAAAATGTTGCGAAATGGAAAAACGCAAATACGGAAACGGAATGCATACAGAGTTCATTCCGTTTTTTTTCCGGACCCATTGAAATGAATAGTTTCATATACGGACCATATACGGAACGCAAAAAACGGCCCGTATACGTAAAGCAAAAAACGTCTGTGTGAATGAGCCCCAAGGTTCCATTCACACGTCCGTGTGTGTTTTGCGGATCCGTGGAACTATTTAGAAAATGCCTTTTCTTGTCCGCAATTACGTAGAAGAAAAGGACATGTTCTATTTTTTTCAGGAACGCGATTGCGGACGCGGAAGTGCAGAAATTAATGGGTCCGCAATTCCGTTCCACAAAATGCGGAACAGAATTGCGGAAGTGTGATTTCCACAATAACCCGCCCCCTTAGTAGTTACCTCTACAGCACTCTTCCCCTTAACACTGACCTCTATAACGGACTGTCCCCTTAACTGTGACCTCCACAGCAGTTTGCCCCCTTAACTGTGACCTCCACAGCAGTCTGCCCCCTTAACTGTGATCTCCGCAGCACTCCGCTCCCTTAACAGTGTCATCCACAGCGCCCTGCCCCCTTAAGGGTGACCTACAGGAGTGACCCTAACCCAAGTCCCTCTGTCCCTCTTTGATCCTTAAATTTCCCTCTTTTTAACCTGGGAAATGAATGCCTAAATGTGCATTAATAAATTTACTAAATTGCTCCTTACCAAAGTGTCTGGTGTTTACTTGTATATTAGACCATAAATTCATTATTTGGTGCAATTTGGACCTTAAAATATCTATAATTTGATGGTTTATGTGCCAATATTTAAACGGATATTGAAGTGCAAGAAAAAAATTGTCCCAGAGGCTCCACGTGTTGTAAAAAAAACAACTAAAAAATAAAGGAACTTGTACTCCCTTAACCGATCCCCAGCTGCTGCAGTTGTGATGGAGTCAGTAATTATGCTTTGGGCAGAGTTAGAGGCGTGGCCTAGTATGAAAAAAACTGCCGTGATGCGCGCTGCACATATTGTCCCTCTTTGCGATTTTCAAAAGGTGGGAGGTATGGGCTATGTTGTTATTGAAACCTGGTGTAAAACTGTGTGTATGTCGAGACTAAGGGCTTGCGAGCTTCTATTGGCTGATAAGGGTCATGTGACTGTGTGTATGGCATTTGGGATATGAGTGAAAGACCTGCAGGCTTCTATTGGTTAATGCAGGTCATGTGATGGTGCCATATTTGCTTTTTTTATTTTTATGTATATATATATCTCAGGAATGGTACATCCTAGAGAGTTGAGATCCGGTCTAAAACCTTCCCGGACACCTAATGTACCTATATGCCAAATTTGGTGCAGATCGGTCCAGTCGTTTGGTTGTGCATAATGGACAGACAGACAGAAACACATTTTTATGTATATAAGAGATATATACACTACTCACAAAAAAGTTATGGATATTTAGTTTGTGGGTAGAATTTCAGGATGAACCTAAAATGTACTCTAACCTTTACAGGTAAACGTAATGTGACCACCTCTAAACTTTTGAATGCAAATGTCCAACTGTTCAGTGTTTCAGTACTTTTTGCACAACTTGCTGTTCTCTAACAAGGAGCTTAACAGTGCTTGATCCATGAATCGCCCAATAAATTTCCTGGTTCAATTAGAATTGGTATTTAAACAGTCCTCCTCATCATGCTGTTCACATTTTGGCATCATGAGACCAAAACCACACATAACAATACAGTACCTCGCCTTCGTAAAGCTTCAAGCAGGATGTTCTAAGATGTAAGTGGCCACTGAGCTTGGAGTGTCACATAGTGTCATCAGCAGGTTGTAACAGAGAGACTAGAAGAGTCACAGAAAGGCAAAGAAGTTAATGTCCTTTGGCCAAATCCCACACTGATGACCACTTCATTGTGAACAATGGCCTTTTGTCAGTAGTGCAGGGATCAGCAACCTCCGGCATTCCAGCTGTTCTGAAACTACAACTCCCAGCATGCTCCATTCACTTATATGGGAGACACAAGAGCAGACAAGGAAAGTTTGCATGCTGAGAGTTGTAGTTTCACAGCATCTGGAGTGCCAAAGGTTGCTGTTTCCTGCAGTAGTGTATATATATATAATTTTAAATTGCAGGGGTCCACATGTGCTGCATTTCAATATCATTTTAGAGGAACTTTCTTGACTTTCTTGAAGTTTAGATAAGACACTGCATCATATGTACATGTGCCACATCCTTATGCACTTACATTATAGGCTATACCTCACTGTGCTATGATTATGACTCGTAATATATGACTATGGATTTTCGATTAAGGGATCTGGGAAGCAACCCTTATCAGATTTATCATGTTGGCATTTAACATTGATGGTGGCAATTTAACCGCCTGCGCGTTCACAGCAGTGCACAGCTCGGCAGTGATTCTCACGCTTTAGGGCCCCTAAAATGCCAGGGCAGTATAAATACCCCACAAGTGACCCAATTTTGGAAAGAAGACACCCCAAGGTATTCCGTGAGGGGCATGTCGAGTTCACAGAATTTATTTTTTTTTGGCACAAGTTAGTGGAAATTGATATATATATTTTTTTATTTTTGTTTTTTACAAAGTCTCATATTTCACTAACTAATGACAAAAAATAAAATTTTACATGAACTCACCATACCCCTCACGGAATACCTTGGGGTGTCTTCTTTCTAAAATGGGGTCACTTGTGTTGTATTTATACTGTCCTGGCATTTTAGGGGCCCCTAAAGCGTGAGAAGAAGTCTGGAATCTAAATGCGTAAAAATGCCCTGTGAAAACCTAAAGGTACTCATTGGTTTTAGGGCCCCTTTGCGCACCCAGGCTGCAAAAAAGTGTCACACATGTGGTATCGCCGTACTCAGGAGAAGTAGGGCAATGTGTTTTGTGGTGTATTTTTACATATACCCCTGCTGGGTGTGAGAAATATCTCTGTAAACTGAGAACTTTTTAAATTTTGTTATACAAAGTTGTCAGTTTACAGAGATATTTCTCTCACCCAACATGGGTATATGTAAAAATACACCCCAAAACACATTGCCCTACTTCTCCTGAGTACGGTGATACCACATAAGTGCCACTTTTTTGCAGCCTGGGTGCGCAAAGGGGCCCAAATTCCAACGAGTACCTTTAGCTTTTACATGGCTGCTCACAATTTAGCCCCGCCCAAAATGCCAGAACAGTAAACACATCCCACAAATGACCCCATTTTGGAAAGTAGGCAGCCCAAGGTATTCACTGAGAGGCATAGTGAGTCCGTGGAAGATTTTTTATTTTTTTTTGCCAGAAGTTAGCAGAAATAGAAACTTTATTATTTATTTATTTTTCCTCAGAAAGTGTCATTTTCCGCTAACTTGTGAAAAAAAAGGAAATGATACATGAACTCACCATGCCCCTCCGCGAATACTTTGGGGTGTCTTCTTTCTAAAATGGTGTCATTTGGGGGGTATTTATACTTTCCTGGCATTCTAGCACCTGAAGAAACATGACAGGTGCTCAGAAAGTCAGAGCTGCTTCAAAATGCCGAAATTCACTTTTTTGCACTATAGTTTGTAAACGCTATAACTTTTACCCAAACCAATAAATATACACTTATTGCATTTTTTTTTATCAAAGACATGTAGAACAATACATTTTGCGAAAAATTTATATAGAAATGTAGTTTAAAAAAAAAAAAAGTTACAACAGAAAGTGAAAAATGTCATTTTTTTGCAAAAATTTCGGTCATTTTTGATTAATAGCAAAAAAAGTAAAAATGTCAGCAGCAATGAAATACCACCAAATGAAAGCTCTATTAGTGAGAAGAAAAGGAGGTAAAATTCATTTGGGTGGTAAGTTGTATGACGGAGCAATAAACGGTGAAAGTAGTGTAGTGCAGAATTGTAAAAAGTGGCCTGGTCATTAAGGGTGTTTAAGCTAGGGGGGCTGAAGTGGTTAAGGTGGCCATACACAGTCCTGTAGGTTTGTAGCTGGATAAGTGTCTGATGATTGATCATTATGCTGAATCAGCCATACAGATTGTATCCTATATTGAGCATCATAGTCATTTAAACTGGCCATACATGTTCATGAAACAAAAACAATCTTTCACTGGGAGTGTTCTTTCCCAGAAAAATGGTTTGTGGACAAAAGACTAGCAGACAAAAGTTTCAACCCCTTAACCCACCATGACGTATCTGTACATTATGAGAGTTAAGGGACAGTATGCAGCAGGCTCACGTACTGAGCTCGCATACATGGCACCCACCATACATGGTGGGTGTCAGTTGTATAATACAGCAGACACCCACTAGTATTGACCAGGATCAGAGAAAGGTTAGATCCTGTTCATTTAACCCCTTAGATGGCGCCATCAATAGCGACTATGGCATATGAGGTTTAGACAAATGGAGGATTTTTAATCAGAGCCCCCATGGAAAGATCGCAGGGTCTGATCGGTTGATTTGACAGCCTGAGGCCTTGTGAAGTTTCCTAGTGCAGTCATACTTGGTCGCCAGCAAGTCATGCAATCAGAAGATAACGCGTTCAAGTCTCCTAAGCAGACTAAAAAGTACAGTAAAAAAAAATAAAAAAACACACAAAAATGAGAGAAATCTAAAAGGTTTGTACAAAAACACAAATAATGAGGCTTGACCAGTCCAGCTGAAATGGTTTGGTGCAACCAGCCAGTAATCCCCCTGATTACCAAGGTACAATAGTGAATGAATAATAACCGTTGGGCACTCAGATACTGGATCACCTGACAAAGCCGAGACTTGCTAGTATACAAAAAAATATTAAAACAGCATATAAAACAAATACATAAAACACTTGGATTCGTTGATAAACAATCAATATGGGTAGCTTGATTTCGGTTAACTTGTTGTCTCCATGATTGTAGGACCAGACTGCAATGTTAAAATGTTATAAAATATTCCTTGAATGTATATCTCCACTTCCAAGGGTAAGTGATAGTGCCTCCACTATCGATAGTAAGTCCAGATAATTCAACGATAGGCTTGTATATCTCTGGCAGTGGTGCTTAGATACAATGCACAATTGGCCTAAAGTCCCAATAATATGGGCATTTCTTAAAGGTATGTACTCAATGTCTGACTGGATCAGCTGTTATCCGCGGGCGACATGTGTGACGTCCCACACTTTCTTTGCTCTGCACCGCTGGTTTTCTCGTAGTGTCGCGAGAACACCGTCGATCCCGTCAGAAACAGACAAGCAATTCAATATTGGCTTCCTTAACGTAGTCCATACGTTGCTGCCGGCAAACTACCTTAAATCTGTTGGGTACTGTACACTCCACTGTCAAAAGCGCCAGACGCGTTTCGGGAACTCTGTATTTCTTGTCCCTTCCTCAGTGGCTTGTCTGTTTCTGACGGGATTGACGGTGTTCTTGCGACGCTACGAGAAAACCAGCGGTGCAAAAGGTGGAAAAGGTTGCCCCCGGCTGATAGATCACGTCAGAACAGAACATGCTGGCAATGCGAGGGTGTTGCGGTTTGCCGGAATCGAGATAGTAAATCTGAATTGCGTGGAGGTGATAGACACAAAGAGCCCTTGAGACGGGAAGCGAGATGGATAATAAAAACGAATGCTATGGGACCTTTGGGTCTCAATGACAAGAATGATTTAGGTATTTTTTTACAGGATTTTGGATAGATTTTCCTTTGAACATCCTATATCTACGCCCTCTTCAAAAAGAGCCCGGTGATCACCATCCTTTTAAATATGCGCATTTATTTATTCGATCCCGAACCACCGCGACCCCATTGCAAAATGCAACTGTTCATTTTTACTTCTTGCATACATGTGGTTCCTTACCCTGTTACTATTTTAAGCCACATCCTGTCTTATGGTATATAGCCTCATTCCTGTTATAGGATAACCGATGTCGCGGCGATATAAATTGTTTTATAGTTGCCTTTGTTTAGTATTTAATTATGTGTTCCGCTAATGGGCAGTGGCCTGAGGAAGCAGTAACACGCGAAATGGCCGTAGCCGCTGACACGGACGCATGGGTAACACTATTCTACCCCCGATGATTTTGTAAGTTATCTGCACTGAAATAAATGAAGATTCGACATCAAGTGGTACAGTTTATAGGTCACATTAAAGGTGGAAAAAGTTAATTGAAGAAAAAATTTTAAGTGGACAGGGTGAGTCCGCTTTGCTGAGAGCACCTCTTTTGGTCATTTAGTTGGTCCTGTGCGCCACATAAAGAAACCTTTTTTCAGAAAAAGTCTGAAAATTGTCTCTTTTTTTACAGCACAGAAGCCTGACATTATATCCATTATATATGTAAATATGTGTGAAGATACGTGATGTAATGGGAAGAAAGGAGGAAAAATCTAATAAAAATGATGTGATTAAAAAAACACACAAAAATATTAAGCATTCAAATTATCTCTTTTTTATGTTTTTTCATATAAAAATAATATAAAAAAGTAATAATCGTTATCAGTAAAATGTTTGAAGTATTAAAATATAACAATATTTTTTATGTGGTCAATACTATAATAAATAAATAAAAATAGCTGAGTTGATGGTTTTTGGTCATGTTGCTCCGTCCTAAAAAAAGGGATTGAAAAGTGATCAAAATGTTTTATGTATCCTAAAAATGGTACCAGTAACAACTAAAGCTCACCTCACAAAAAAATAAATGAAAAAAGTTATGTCGATGGAAAAACAAAAAAGTTATTACTGTCAGAAAAGTTTAATTTTTATGCAACTGTCACGTCACAATCACAACATGTAGCATGTCCCATTGCGACACCATTAAAATACATTATATCAAATGTTGCACAACTTTCTTGTCACACAACACGTTGCCATGTAGCCATACCCCTTTGTGTCGGCTTGTAGCCGCACCCTTAAAGGGGTTTTCCAAGTTAAATCAGCATACTTACCACTCGCTCCCATCCTGCCATGCTGACGTCATCTTCAAGACTGTAGAAGGTACATTTCATACACACCAGGTCAATGTGCAACCAATGACTGGCATCAATAGTATATGGCACGTGACTGCTGAGGACAGTGATTAGCTGCAGTGGCGATTTGGTGTGCATGGAATGCAACTGCTGCAGCCAGGAGCTGGAGCAGACTGGAGCATGGCGCAGAAAGCGGAGTGAGAGAAGAGTGGTAAGTATGACTTTGTTATATTATAACATATATTGCTACAGGGAGAAACTATTTTATCATGGGAAACCCCTTTAAAGTGAGTCTGTCACGGGTACAGTATACACACATATAACACCCCAGAGTGGTGTTACCACTTCTGCACCTTGCTACTATGTTTTATGGTCTAACCTGTATGTCACCTATATATTTATATCCAGATCCCTTAACACTGTGCATTTATAATAATGTTATGTACCTGTTCATGTAATGTGCCTGGTACACCGGCAGGTGGCAGCAAACATGGCAGAGCTATAACATAGTAACATAGTAACATAGTACATAAGGCCGAAAAAAGACATCTGTCCATCCAGTTTGGCCTGTCATCCTGCTAGTTGATCCAGAGGAAGGCAAAAAAAAAAAAAACCTGTGAGGTAGAAGCCAATTTTCCCCACTTAAGGGGAGTAAAAAAATCCTTCTCGACTCCATTCAGGCAATCAGAATAACTCCCTGGATCAACGACCCCTCTCTAGTAGCTGTAGTCTGTAATATTATTACACTCCAGAAATACATCCAGGCCCCTCTTGAATTCCTTTATTGTACTCACCATCACCACCCCCTCAGGCAGAGAGTTCTATAGTCTCATTGCTCTTACTTTAAAGAATCCTCTTCTATATTTGTGTACAAACCTTTTTTTATCCAGACCCAGAGGATGTCCCCTCGTCACAGTCCTGGGGATAAATAGATGATGGGAGAGATCTCTGTACTGACCCCTGATATATTTATACATAGTTATAAGATCTCCCCTCAGTCGTCTTTTTTCTAAAGTAAATAACCCTAATTTTGATAACCTTTCAGGGTACTGTAGTTGCCCCATTCCAGTTATTACTTTAGTTGCCCTCCTCTGAACCCTCTCCAGCTCTGCTATGTCCGCCTTGTTCACAGGAGCCCAGAACTGTACACAGTACTCCATGTGTGGTCTGACTAGCGATTTGTAAAGTGGTAGGACTATGTTCTCATCACGGGCGTCTATGTCCCTTTTGATGCAACCCATTATCTTATTGGCCTTGGCGGCAGCTGCCTGACACTAGTTTTTGCAGCTTAGTTTGCTGCTTATTAAAATTCCTAGATCCTTTACCATGTCATTGTTACCGAGTGTTTTACCATTTAGTATGTACGGGTGACTTGCATTATTCCTTCCCATGTGCGTAACTGTACATTTGTCAGTGTTAAACCTCATCTGCCACTTATCTGCCCAAGCCTTCAATCTATCCAGATTCAGACAGCTTCCCCACAACACCCTTTTTGAATATTGGCACCACATTTGCTTTGCGCCAATCCTTTGGGACATTCCCTGTCAGTATAGAGTCCGCAAATATCAGAAATAAGGGTCTAGTTATGACATTACTTAATTCCCTTAGGATACGGGGGTGTATGCTCATCATTCCATCCCCCCACCCTTCCCTTGGTCAGAAGTGGGCCAGTCCTGCTTGCTACCAGAAGGAGGCGGGGCAGTTCTGGTTTGTGCTGGTTGAGACTCCATGTTGGAGCTGCCAGGATTAAACCTATTCCTTGGCTGAAGGTAAGTCCGACTAAAAAGTGAAGTGCAACATAAAGAAAAAGCCAAGTTACCAAGTCAGCTTGTCAGTAAAGCAGGGAGAAAGAGATAAAGCAGAGTTGAGCTGGCCTGTTAGTTAATGCTAAAGCTTGCTGGAACCAAGACAAAGCCTGTAAACTATTTGAAGAAACGCTTATTCAAAGTAAAGCTGCCATTGAACTTCATCTAAGGGTCTGGACTCAAGTTTTTCTTTTCAATCCCTCAATTATTCTCCTTATTTATTGCTTATTCGGAGCCAAAGCCTGGAATCCAGCCATATTCAGGTAGGTACACCGTGACATATAAAGAAACAGATAGGCCGCACTATACAACTCGGCATTCCTACACCTGGGTCGCGTTATAGAAAGGGAAGACATCCACCCAGCAGAGGGGAGGGAACCAAACAGCCCTGTTCCACAGAGGAACCATTCTTGCAGCAGAAGGATCTAAAGTTCTCAGTATAAGTTCCCAGGAGGACAGAGAACCCAACTGTACCCCTACAGGAATTAGAAGTAGCGGCCATCTTGGAAAGGGAAAATACAGTTCCTTCTTCCCTTGATCTTAAGAAGCAATGTCCAGAGGTCTCAGTGAGTACTGCTGGGACAATAACCTTGTTACAGACTGTTAGGGGCTATAATCTGCCTACCAGAGCATCATACTCCCCAAAATTGAGCAGTTGCAGCGACTCTTAACCTGTTGGGGACACATGACGTACCGGTATGTCATGGTGTCCTGGTACTTAAGGACACATGACGTACCGTTACGGCATGTGTACTACCGATCACTGCTGCTCAGCCGGCGGTGATCGGAACAAGGTACCTGCTGAAATCATTCAGCAGGTACCTTGTTACAATGCCTAGGGGGGTCCTGTAATCCCCCCGTATCGGCGATCGCTGCAAACCGCAGGTCAATTCAGATTTTTCTAAAATGCTGTTATTTTGTTAAAGTAAAATAAAAAAATAAAAAAAGTATACATATTTGGTATTGCCGCGTCCATAAAAACCTGCTCTATAAAAATATCACTTGATCTAACCCCTCAGGTAAATACCATAAAAAAATGATTAAAAACAATGTAAAAAAAAAACATTTTTGTCACCTCACATAACAAAAATTGTAATAGCAAGCGGTCAGCTCAGCACCCAGATACCCCTTTCTTGGATTTTAAGGAACTTGCTATTGGCATCCTAGGGGGAAGTCACCAGTCTGAACCTCCTGAAGACAAGAAGGCATGGCCCGTCCCACGACCTGCTGCCCACAGCCAGGTAGCTGAGCATGGGGCTCAGGTGCCCATCCCAGATGCTGTTGCAGCCCTGACTCCTCAAGTATCCCTCCTAGCTGAGAATATGGAGAGAATAAGGAAGCAGCTAGAATGACTGTAACAGCAGCCCAAGGCTCAATAAAGGGACTTCTGCACCAATAGACCGTCCTACACCAGCTCCACAAGAAGATCAGCGCCGGCCGACCAGGAGGTTGTCAGATCCTGGGTATCGAGACACCAGGAAGCGCGTATGCCGGCATTGTCAGAGGTCTGAACATACCGAAAGGGACTGCTGGCATTTAAACGGATATCCCCTGAGGCAAAGGACCGCCCCTTGGAAGGAAGAATACAAGGACCCAAAGATTCAGCCTTTTTTTTGCAATTTCACCCCATTTGGAATTTTTTCCCCGCTTCCCACTACATCATATGCAATATTAAATGGTAGCATTGGAAAGTACAACTAGTCCCGCAAAAAAAGCCCTCATATGGCCATGTAAACTGATAAATAAAAAAGTTATGGCTTTGGGAAGGCAGGAAGCGCAAAACGAAAACACAAAAAAAAAAAAACTCCGGTCCTTAAGGGGTTAAAGTGCCTTTATGTTCAGCCGCTTTCCTCTGGTGGAGTAGAGAAGTCAGGGGCAATCAAGGCCTTGTTCATTTTTATAAGAGTCAACCGGTCAGCATTTTAAGTTGACAGGCGGATGCGCTTATCCGTTATTATGCCCCCAGCAGCACTAAATACCCGCTCTGACAAAACGCTGGCGGCAGGGCAGGCCAGCCCCTTCAAGGCGTAGAGCACCAGTTCGTGCCACGTGTCCAGCTTGGACACTCAATAGTTATAAGGCACAGAGGGATCATTGAGGACGCAGACACGGTCTGCAACGTACTCCTTCACCATCTTCCAAACTGTTTCCCTTCTTATGACAGTATGCTGCGCATCAGGGTGAGGGTGCTGGCGGGGTGTCATGAAACTGTCCCAGGCCTTGGAAAGTGTTGGAAC
This sequence comes from Bufotes viridis, assembly GCA_033119425.1. Taxonomy (NCBI): domain Eukaryota; kingdom Metazoa; phylum Chordata; class Amphibia; order Anura; family Bufonidae; genus Bufotes; species Bufotes viridis. The sequence continues at coordinate 119,532,078 of CM065590.1, read as the reverse complement.
TGCTGTGTGTTCCCCTTGTCTCCCATCCTCGGTTGCCCAAGGACTTACGTACTCTGCCGCCAGCGTTGTCAGCTAGAAAGTTTTGGACCAATTTTTCCACAAGGACCTTCTGGTATTGCACTATTTTGATAGTCCTCTCCACCACAGGAATAAAAGATGAGAATATATCTTTATAGCGGAGGTAAAGAAGGGTAAACAACCAGTAATCGCTGTTGGCCAAAATGCGTATAATGTGTGAGTCGCGGGAAAGGCAGCATAACATACAGTCAGCCATATGTGCCAGAGTCCCAACAGACAAGACTTTGCTGTCCTCATCAGGAGGATGACTCTCAATCTCCTTATCCTCTTCCTACTCTTCTGCCCATCCACGTTGAACAGATGGAATAAACCTGCTATGGGTACTACCCTCTGTAGCGGAGGCAACCGTCTCCTGCTCCTCCTCCTCATCATCATCCAATTCGCGCTGAGAAGATGAAATGAGGGTGGTCTGGCTATCACCCTGTGTACTGTATTCCCCCATTTCCACCTCTTCCACATGAAAAGCGTCCGCCTTCATTGTGAGCAATGAGCATTTCAGTAGACACAGAAGTGAGATGGTTACGCTAATAATAGCGGCATCGCCACTCACCATCTGTGTTGATTCCTCAAAGTTGCGTAAAACCTTACAGAGGTCAGACATCCATGCCCACTCATCTCTTGTGAAGAGCGGAAGCTGGCTGGAAAGGCGACGATCATGTTGCAGCTGGTATTCCACTACTGCCATTTGCTGCTCACAAAGCCTGGCGCGTGCTCAAGTCGTACAACAGTCGGTGAGCTGGCAATTGCAAGCGCTGCTGCAGCGTTGCCAGACCGGTGGCAGCTGTAGATGACTTTCGGAAATGGGCACACACGCAGAGCACCTTTACCAGCAGCTCAGGCAAATTGGGTAGGTTTTGAGAGACTGCTGAACCACTAAGTTTCACCACTGCAACGCTACACTGCTTCCAGGTACCGACTGATGTCTGACTGGTGCTGCAAGATCAGAATTCAGAGGTGGAAGTGGAGGAGGAGAAGGGAGGGGGGGGAGTATTGCAGCCACTAATGTAGGTGGTGGCGGAAATCCTCATGGAAGTAGGGCCAGCAATCCTTGGCGTCGGTAGCACCTGTGCCATCCCAGGGTACGACTCGTTCCCGACCTCCACAACGTTCACCCATTGTGCCATCAGGGAAATGTGGCGTCCCTTGCCACAAGCACTTGTCCATGTGTCAGTCGTTAAGTGGACCTTCCCAATAACTGTGTTGGTCAGGGCACGGGTGATGTTACAGAACACATGCTGGTGTAAGGCAGGGATGGCCTAATGAGGGACGGCCGCCACCATCAGGCTGTGGAAAACATCACAAGCCTAAATGGCAACATTTCCAGGGCCAGCAATTTAGAAAGGTGCTCATTTAGTGCTATAGCCTGGGGGTGGGTGGGTGGTTGGGTATTTGCGTTTTCGTTCAAAGGCCTGGGGTATGGACATCTGTACACTGCGCTGGGACACAGAAGTGGATGTGCTAGCTGATGGTTAGAGATGAGCGAACACCTGGAAGTTCGGGTTCGGGAAGTTCGGCCGAACTTCCCGAAAATGTTCGGGTTCGGGATCCGAACTCGACCCGAACTTTATCCCGAACCCGAACCCCATTGAAGTCAATGGGGACCCGAACTTTTAGGCACTAAAAAGGCTGTAAAATAGTCCAGGAACGGGCTAGAGGGCTGCAAAAGGCAGCAAAATGTTGGTAAATCCCCTGCAAACAAATGTGGATAGGGAAATGAATTAAAATAAAATAAATAAAATTTAACCAATATCAATTGGAGAGAGGTCCCACTGCAAGGAATCATGCGTCATATCACCCAACACTGGAGAAGGCCACTTTCAGTTATTTTGGCCCAGCACCCAGACAGAGGAGAGAGGTCCCACAGCAAGGAATCATGCGTCATATCACCCACCACCGGAGAAGGCCACTCTCAGTTATTTCGGCCCAGCACCCAGACAGAGGAGAGAGGTCCCACAGCAAGGAATCATGCGTCATATCAACCACCACCGGAGAAGGCCACTCTCAGTTATTTCGGCCCAGCACCCAGACAGAGGAGAGAGGTCCCACAGCAAGGAATCATGCGTCATATCAACCACCACCGGAGAAGGCCACTCTCAGTTATTTCAGCCCAGCACCCAGACAGAGGAGAGAGGTCCCACAGCAAGGAATCATGCATCATATCAACCACCACCAGAGAAGGCCACTCTCAGTTATTTCGGCCCAGCACCCAGACAGAGGAGAGAGGTCCCACAGCAAGGAATCATGCGTCATATCAACCACCACCGGAGAAGGCCACTCTCAGTTATTTCGGCCCAGCACCCAGACAGAGGAGAGAGGTCCCACAGCAAGGAATCATGCGTCATATCAACCACCACCGGAGAAGGCCACTCTCAGTTATTTCAGCCCAGCACCCAGACAGAGGAGAGAGGTCCCACAGCAAGGAATCATGCGTCATATCACCCACCACCGGAGAAGGCCACTTTCAGTTATTTCGGCCCAGCACCCAGACAGAGGAGAGAAGTCCCACAGCAAGGAATCATGCGTCATATCAACCACCACCGGAGAAGGCCACTCTCAGTTATTTCGGCCCAGCACCCAGACAGAAGAGAGAGTCCCACAGCAAGGAATCATGCGTCATATCACCCACCACCGGAGAAGGTCACTCTCAGTTATTTCGGCCCAGCACCCAGACAGAGGAGAGAGGTCCCACAGCAAGGAATCATGCGTCATATCACCCACCACCGGAGAAGGCCACTTTCAGTTATTTCGGCCCAGCACCCAGACAGAGAGAGAGGTCCCACAGCAAGGAATCATGCGTCATATCAACCACCACCGGAGAAGGCCACTCTCAGTTATTTCGGCCCAGCACCCAGACAGAGGAGAGAGGTCCCACAGCAAGGAATCATGCGTCATATCACCCACCACTGGAGAAGGCCACTTTCAGTTATTTCGGCCCAGCACCCAGACCGAGGAGAGAGGTCCCACAGCAAGGAATCATGAGTCATATCACGCACCACTGGAGAAGGCCACTTTTAGTTATTTCGGCCCCAGCACCCAGACAGAGGAGAGGTTCATTCAACTTTGGGTTGCACCGCAAGATCATGGTAAAGTTAAAAAAATGAGGATTCAATAAAGAAGTGCCCCGGAGTACAAGAATACATGGTTGAGGGGGAGGCAGTTATAAATGTCTATTCTGCACAAGGGAGACACAGGTCCTGTGAGATCCATGTCTGGTTCATTTTTATGAACTTTGGCTGTGGACAGGCGGCTGCGTTTGTCAGTAATGACGCCCCCTGCCGTGCTGAATACACGTTCAGACAAAACGCTGGCCGCCGGACAGGCCAGCACCTCCAAGGCATAAAATGCTAACTCTGGCCACGTGGACAATTTGGAGACCCAGAAGTTGAATGGGGCCGAACCATCAGTCAGTACGTGGAGGGGTGTGCAGACGTACTGTTCAACCATGTTAGTGAAATGCTGCCTCCTGCTAACACGTTCCATATCAGGTGGTGGTGCAGTTAGCTGTGGCGTGGAGACAAAACTTTTCCACATTTCTGCCATGCTAACCCTGCCCTCAGAGGAGCTGGCCGTGGCACAGCTGCATTGGCAACCTCTTGCTCCTCCTCTGCCTTCGCCTTGGGCTTGCACCTGTTCCCCTGTGACATTTGGGAATGCTCTCAGGAGCGCCTCTACCAGCGTGCGCTTGTACTCGCGCATCTTCCTTTCACGCTCGAGTGCAGGAAGTAAGGTGGGCACATTGTCTTTGTACCGGGGATCCAGCAGGGTGGCAACTCAGTAGTCCGCACACATTAAAATGTGGGCAACTCTGCTGTCGTTGTGCAGGCACTGCAGCATGTAGTCGCTCATGTGTGCCAGGCTCCCCAGAGGTAAGGACAAGCTGTCCTCTGTGGGAGGCTTATCGTCATAGTCCTCCGCATCCCCCCAGCCATGCACCAGTGATGGGCCTGAGCTGTGTCGGGTGCCACCCCACTGTGAAACTGCTTCATCCTCATCCTCTTCCACCTCCTCCTCATCCTCCAGTAGTGGGCCCTGGCTGGCCACATTTGTACCTGGCCTCTGCTGTTGCAAAAAACCTCCCTCTGAGCCACTTCTAACAGAGATAAGAAAAAAGGGGGGGGGAGGGCACTCTAAAACTTAACATTTATTATACAGTATAAAATTATAACCCCAACAAAGCTACTAGCAGGCGACTGGGTTACAGGTCGAGTGGAACCATCTTGATAGATGGACGAATCTCGCCTGTAAATGTGTCGACTAAAGGCCCATAAGGGCCAAAAAGACCAAGTGGGATGGAATGGGGGTCAAACAATATCCCATAGTAGGGTATCAAGTTGACACGGTCTCCTGTGGTGAAAGGAGGGACTGGCCCTAGATACCCCTACTTGGCCTATAAATCCCTATACCTAGAACAGCGTCCTAACCCCGCAAGGAGCGGCGCTGTTACTGGAACCTTGACCTGTTAAATGCACCCTAGACAACCCTCAATAGCAAGGGGTCAGGAGAAAAATGCAGGGACAAGGTATGTCAGATAATGTGTAATCTCCACATGCTTCTCACAATATTACGTCCAATGTGTAGTCCCTACGCGTTTCGTCATACGTAACTGGACAGGCCTCAGACTCATCAGGGGACGGGGCCCAAAGCATGGAAACCAAGGTTCCTCCAACGGAACCTAAACAAAACACATAACCAAAACGTCCGGATTCAGCATGAACATAAATAAAGTACAGATCGCAACAAATGGGGTAAAGTCAATCACTTACTTTAGGTATAAATGAGCGGCGTATGGCCGGATCAGGCAGGCTGGTTCTCACCTATCAGGGATTGTTCTCCCCAAGTTGCGCCGGTAGTCGGACATACTGTATGTTTGTCTGCCTCTTTTAAGCCATGCAGACGCTGGCGCTCGTCGCGGCCAGGATGACGTCACTCGGCGTGATGACGTCATCTCAGAGCCGCGCGCCTGCGCCCTGCGCTAAGTTACTATCATACGGGGCCGGGCACTGTATATGCCGGTAACCAAGCAACGAGGGCGTGCGCATTTGTGTGCCAATCGGTAATGCTGACTCACCAGAACCAACAGTGCTATGATAGCATACTAGAATTAAGAAACCAACAGTGGGTCAGTAATACACAGGGAGGCAGGTGGGTGGTGTAACCCCACCTAATAATTCTCCCAGAACGGGGGCTTGTGGCGATAAACTCATCACAGACAGACAGACAAGTAGGCAAACCAAAGGTACAGTGACAGATGCAGATAATAGTAAGTGCTGAAGATGAAGGTACCTACAAGTGTCAGTCACTCTAAGCCACCCAATTATGGATGCTTATATGCAGGATAGCAAGACAACCAAGATATAAGATGATAAATACAAGTATTCATAGGTACTAGAGAGGACAATGCCGGCAAATGTCAGTCACACAAAGCAACTAAAATGAAGTTGCTCGTTGAGTCCTTTGGGAGTGCAGGTATCCAATTTAAAGATCCACCAGCACTCCCTCTGGAGAATCAGTTTCTCCCAATCACCTCCCCGTCTGGGTCTTTCAACTTTTTCTATGCCCATGAAGCTGACTGCAGATACACGGCCCCCATGGGTCGTGTAGACATGTCTGGCCACCGGGGTGTCCTTGTTGTTCCGTATATCGCTGAGGTGTTCCCCCATGCGTTTACAGAATTCTCTGCGGGTCTTTCCCACATACCTGACTCCACACTGGCATGTCAGTAGATAAATCAGACCAATCGTGCGGCAGTTAATGAAGTCGCGTATGTAGTGTATAAACCCATTGGGATTTTCCCTAAGGGATTTACCCTGGGATATGAAACTACAAAAGCTACAATTGCCGCATCGAAAGCAACCTTTTAGTGGGTTTGTCAGCCACGTCGTGATGGGTGGGGGCGCAAAATGACTGTGAACCAGGTGATCACGGATGTTGGTGCCCCTCCTAAACGTGATTGGTGGGACGGGACTGAGAGTGTCCTTGAGGTCTGGATCCATCAGCAAGATGTCTCAATGTTTTTGAATCACTGCACGGACCTCTCTAGCTGCAGTGTCAAAGGTTCCAATGACCCGTGTAATCTTCTCAGCGGGTCCCAATGGCTTATTGGCCGGGTGTAGGAGAGCCAGACGGGTAGTATTCTTAGCACGTTGATAGGCCCTACGTAGGGTCCTATCCGGGTAACCCCTCTCCTGAAATCTCCTGCGTAAGATGTCAGCCTGCTTCTTAAACTCCCCATCATTCGAGCAGTTACGTCTGAGACTTAGGTATTGGCCTACAGGTATGCCACATTTCAGGGGGGTTGGGTGGCAGCTCTCCCACCTCAATAGAGAATTGGTCGCCGTGGGTTTCCGATAGATTGTACTCTGGAGGCTGCCATCCTCTCCCCTCACCAATACAATGTCTAGAAAAGGAAGGCAATCCTTCATAATCACAGACGTAAATCGCAGGTTAAGATTATTGATATTTAGGGTACCCACAAACTCATTGAATTGTTCTTCGGACCCGCTCCAAATGACGAACACGTCGTCAATGAAGCGGGTCCAAAGTGTAACATAGTGAGCAAACTTCTCCATCCCTTCACCGAAGACCACATTCTCCTCCCACCAGCCCAGGAGCAGGTTAGCATAGGATGGTGCGCATGAACTGCCCATGGCAGTGCCCCTGAGCTGGTGGTAGAGTCGCCCGTCGAAGAGAAAAAGTTCCTGGTAAGGACGAAACGGAGAAGTTCCAGAACAAATTTGTTATGTTCACTGAATTGTACACCCCTTGTCTTAAGGAAGTGTGCTGAGGCCTCGACTCCCCTATCATGAGGGATAGAGGAGTAGAGAGCCTCAACATCAATAGATGCCAAGAACCAATCTGGTTCCATGTAGACACCCTCCAAGCGGAGGAGAAGATCACTGGTATCTCGTATATACGAGGGAAGGCTCCCAACAAAGGGGCGCAAGATATGATCTACGTATACACCACAGTTTTGTGACAGGCAACCTACACCTGAGACAATAGGTCTCCCTCTGATTGGTACCGTCTCTTTGTGGACCTTGGGGAGGCAATAGAAAGTGGCCGTAACCGGATTGCGGGGGAACAGGAAATCAAACTCCTCACCATCAATTAATCGCAACCCCTTTGCCCTCCCCAAGATCTCACGTAATTCGGTCTGATATATAGATGTGGGGTCGTTTCTAAGGACCTCATAACCTGACCGATCACTCAGAATGGAAATACACATATTTTTGTAGGCAAGTGTATCCATTAGAACCACATTCCCACCTTTGTCAGATGGTTTCACAATAATAGATTTGTTCCTCTCCAGGGTTCTTATAGCCTCTCTCTCGTCCCTCCCGCAATTATATCGTTGCGGGGTGGACGACAGTAGTCCAAGGTCCTGGATGGTTTGTTTAAGGAACACGTCAATACAGGTCACCTCACTCTGCGGAGGCATTTTAACGCTTTTGTTCTTCAAGTTAGTGAAGGGCCCTCACCATCTTGTATGGGTAATGTTTTATCCAGGCTGAAGAGGAGTCGAACATCTCCCAAGATGTCCACTGGGATGCCCAGTTCTCGACTCTCACGTTTTCAATTAACTTGAAATGCTTATGCCAGCGCAGTTTGCGTGCGAACAGATGGAGATCTTTGACCCACCGGAACATATCGAATTTAGCAGTCGGGACAAAAGAAAGTCCCCGTCTCAGTAGTTTTTCTTCCCCTATCGTCAGATTGTGTGATGAAAGATTAATCACCAATCTGTCATCTACTGGGGCATTGACGATTGTATCCCTGTGTTCCGATTCCGCAGGGGGTATGGCGGTTCTTGATCTAAAAAATGTCCCCCTTGGGGAGGGTAGGGGGCCTGATTACTGTTATATATTCGACCCCCTCTCCTTCTCGGCCTAGAACCACCCCTTCCTCGACCCCTGGGTCTGGGCTGTCTATCTTTCTCGCTATCCGATATTTCTGTATCGGTTGAAGAGATGTCTGTTTTCTGTGTACTATCTGGGTTGGTCAAGAATAGATATGCTTTGTTGTCTTTGAAATCCTGTAAATCTCGGGTGAACTGACGATGCTTTCTATCCTTAAGGTGATACTGGTACCTTTCCACTGTGTTCTGCAGCTGTTTCTCCCTGTTAATGAACTCAGGTTCGGAGCTAAATCTTTTGGTGACCTCTATTTGTTCACTTAGTTGTTTATCAACACGTGAGAATATATTCCGTTCCTCCTCCAACAGAAGCTGCATGAACCGGAGCGAACTATTGGTCGCTTCCCTCTCCCATTTTTTGAGTAGTTCAGAGCTTCTGCTTCTGCTGGATGGTGTGAGGGATATACGTAAACCCCGTGGGACAATGCCTTGTTTAGTGTATTGTTCCAGGGATTGAACCTCCCACCATGAGGTAATGTATTCTTTATATATTCGGGTTAGCTCAGCAAACGCACCATTAAATGTCGGTGTGTACTTTTTCTGTATATAGACTTGTTCAGAAAAAATGGTGCCTACTTCAGTGACCCAAGTTTCCCTGTCAAGGCCCGTGGTGAGGAAACCAGCCATATCCCCTATAAGCTAACAAAAATAAATGAAAGCTATTATCTCCAACCGGAACCTATTACAAGGACCAGTGTGGTGCTCCCAAGGCGTATGAACTAAGATAAGAAAAAAGGGGGGGGGAGGGCACTCTAAAACTTAACATTTATTATACAGTATAAAATTATAACCCCAACAAAGCTACTAGCAGGCGACTGGGTTACAGGTCGAGTGGAACCATCTTGATAGATGGACGAATCTCGCCTGTAAATGTGTCGACTAAAGGCCCATAAGGGCCAAAAAGACCAAGTGGGATGGAATGGGGGTCAAACAATATCCCATAGTAGGGTATCAAGTTGACACGGTCTCCTGTGGTGAAAGGAGGGACTGGCCCTAGATACCCCTACTTGGCCTATAAATCCCTGTACCTAGAACAGCGTCCTAACCCCGCAAGGAGCGGCGCTGTTACTGGAACCTTGACCTGTTAAATGCACCCTAGACAACCCTCAATAGCAAGGGGTCAGGAGAAAAATGCAGGGACAAGGACCCTACGTAGGGCCTATCAATGTGCTAAGAATACTACCCGTCTGGCTCTCCTACACCCGGCCAATAAGCCATTGGGACCCGCTGAGAAGATTACACGGGTCATTGGAACCTTTGACACTGCAGCTAGAGAGGTCCGTGCAGTGATTCAAAAACATTGGGACATCTTACTGATGGATCCAGACCTCAAGGACACTCTCAGTCCCGTCCCACCAATCACGTTTAGGAGGGGCACCAACATCCGTGATCACCTGGTTCACAGTCATTTTGCGCCCCCACCCATCACGACGTGGCTGACAAACCCACTAAAAGGTTGCTTTCGATGCGGCAATTGTAGCTTTTGTAGTTTCATATCCCAGGGTAAATCCCTTAGGGAAAATCCCAATGGGTTTATACACTACATACGCGACTTCATTAACTGCCGCACGATTGGTCTGATTTATCTACTGACATGCCAGTGTGGCGTCAGGTATGTGGGAAAGACCGCAGAGAATTCCGTAACGCATGGGGAACACCTCAGCGATATACTGGAACAACAAGGACACCCGGTGGCCAGACATGTCCACACGACCCATGGGGGCCGTGTATCTGCAGTCAGCTTCATGGGCATAGAAAAAGTTGAAAGACCCAGACGGGGAGGTGATTGGGAGAAACTGATTCTCCAGAGGGAGTGCTGGTGGATCTTTAAATTGGATACCTGCACTCCCAAAGGACTCAACGAGCAACTTCATTTTAGTTGCTTTGTGTGACTGACATTTGCCGGCATTGTCCTCTCTAGTACCTATGAATACTTGTATTTATCATCTTATATCTTGGTTGTCTTGCTATCCTGCATATAAGCATCCATAATTGGGTGGCTTAGAGTGACTGACACTTGTGGGTACCTTCATCTTCAGCACTTACTATTATCTGCATCTGTCACTGTACCTTTGGTTTGCCTACTTGTCTGTCTGTCTGTGATGAGTTTATCGCCACAAGCCCCCGTTCTGGGAGAATTATTAGGTGGGGTTACACCACCCACCTGCCTCCCTGTGTATTACTGACCCACTGTTGGTTTCTTAATTCTAGTATGCTATCATAGCACTGTTGGTTCTGGTGAGTCAGCATTACCGATTGGCACACAAATGCGCACGCCCTCGTTGCTTAGTTACCGGCATATACAGTGCCCGGCCCCGTATGATAGTAACTTAGCGCAGGGCGCAGGCGCGCGGCTCTGAGATGACGTCATCACGCCGAGTGGCGTCATCCTGGCGCGACGAGCGCCAGCGTCTGCATGGCTTAAAAGAGGCAGACAAACATACAGTATGTCCGACTACCGGCGCAACTTGGGAGAACAATCCCTGATAGGTGAGAACCAGCCTGCCTGATCCGGCCATATGCCGCTCATTTATACCTAAAGTAAGTGATTGACTTTACCCCATTTGTTGCGATCTGTACTTTATTTATGTTCATGCTGAATCCGGACGTTTTGGTTATGTGTTTTGTTTAGGTTCCGTTGGAGGAACCTTGGTTTCCATGCTTTGGGCCCCGTCCCTGATGAGTCTGAGGCCTGTCCAGTTACGTATGACCAAACGCGTAGGGACTACACATTGGACGTAATATTGTGAGAAGCATGTGGAGATTACACATTATCTGACATACCTTGTCCCTGCATTTTTCTCCTGACCCCTTGCTATTGAGGGTTGTCTAGGGTGCATTTAACAGGTCAAGGTTCCAGTAACAGCGCCGCTCCTTGCGGGGTTAGGACGCTGTTCTAGGTATAGGGATTTATAGGCCAAGTAGGGGTATCTAGGGCCAGTCCCTCCTTTCACCACAGGAGACCGTGTCAACTTGATACCCTACTATGGGATATTGTTTGACCCCCATTCCATCCCACTTGGTCTTTTTGGCCCTTATGGGCCTTTAGTCGACACATTTACAGGCGAGATTCGTCCATCTATCAAGATGGTTCCACTCGACCTGTAACCCAGTCGCCTGCTAGTAGCTTTGTTGGGGTTATAATTTTATACTGTATAATAAATGTTAAGTTTTAGAGTGCCCTCCCCCCCCCTTTTTTCTTATCTTAGTTCATACGCCTTGAGAGTACCACACTGGTCCTTGTAATAGGTTCCGGTTGGAGATAATAGCTTTCATCCACTTCTAACAGACTGGCCTGAAAGTGCTAAAAATGACCCCTCATCCTCCTCCTCAGGGGCGGACTGGGCCGGGGGGCAGGGGGGCAATTGCCCCCTGGGCCCCTCTGTTGCCTCTGTAAATGGGCCCCTCTGTAGTGCATGTGCCCTGCCGCGGCACTGGTGACAAGTGGGGGCGGCCGGCGGCAGGGCACAGGGAGATGAACGCTTCCACTGTGGAAGCGTTCATCTCCATAGTCATCTGTATCGCCGTCCTCAGGACGGCGATACAGATGGCTGTGCTGCGGCAGAGCAGGGAGAGGCGTGTCCCCTCCCTGTTCCTCTGATAGGCTGCCAGCACTAGGCCGGCAGCCTATCAGAGGCTGGTGCAGGCGGCACGATGACGTCATTGCGCCGCCGGAGCGGTACAGCAAGGGACACAGGCCAGAAGAGGCCTGCATCGGATCGCTGGAGGTAAGTATAACTGTTATTTGTATGTTTGTTTGTTTGTTTTTGTGTTTTTGGGGCTACTGGCACATAAGATAAGGGGGAATCTACTGGCGCATAAGATAAAGGGGGAATCTACTGGCACATAAGATAAGGGGGAGGAATCTACTGGCACATAAGATAAAGGGGGAATCTACTGGCACATAAGATAAAGGGGGAATCTACTGGCACATAAGATAAGGGGGAAATCTACTGGCACATAAGATAAAGGGGGAATCTACTGGCACATAAGATAAGGGGGGAATCTACTGGCACATAAGATAAAGGGGGAATCTACTGGCACATGATAAAGTGAGGGGGATTCTACTGGCACATGATAAAGTGAGGGGAGGGATTCTATTGGCACATGATAACTGAGGGGGGGGGATTCTACTGGCACATGATAAGGTGAGGGGGGGGGATCCTACTGGCACATGATAAGGTGAGGGGGGGGATTCTAATGGCACATAAGGAGGGCGACTGGCACATAAAGAGGGCTACTGGCACATAAGGGGGTGCTACTGGCACATAAGGGGGACTACTGGCACAAGGGGTGCTACTGGCACATAAGGGGTGCTACTGGCACATAAGGGGTGCTACTGGCACATAAGAGGGGCTACTGGCACATAAGGGGGTGCTACTGGCACATAAGAGGGTGCTACTGGCACATAAGAGGGGCTACTGGCACATAAGAGGGGCTACTGGCACATAAGAGGGCTACTGGCACATAAGGGGCGGCTACTGGCACATAAGGGGCGGCTACTGGCACCTAAGGGGGCGGCTACTGGCACATAAGGTGGACGGCTACTGGCACATAAGGGGACGGCTACTGGCACATAAGGGGGACTACTGGCACATAAGGGGACGGCTACTGGAACATAAGGGGACGGCTACTGGAACATAAGGGGACGGCTACTGGAACATAAGGGGACGGCTACTGGCACATAAGGGGGACGGCTACTGGCACATAAGGGGGACGGCTACTGGCACATAAGGGGGACGGCTACTGGAACATAAGGGGGACGGCTACTGGAACATAAGGGGGACGGCTACTGGCACATAAGGGGACGGCTACTGGCACATAAGGGGGGGGGGCTATAAGCGATGTGAGTGGCCAACATCTATCCTCTCCGCAATGCTCAGCCTCCTGTGACAGATCAGGAGAGCGGAGGTGTGGGGGCGGAGATAGCTGTCAATGCTGTCAAAGGAGGCTGTGCTCTCCTCCCGCAGCTCCCCGCCCAGCCTCTTGTGACAGTGAATCAGGAAGTAGACGGGGGCTCAGTGGGCCTCTGGGTGTTACTTGCCCCCTGGGCCAAAAGTTGCCAGTCAGCCCCTGCTCCTCCTCCTCCTGGGCCACCTCCTCTTCCATCATCGCCCTAAGCGTTTTCTCAAGGAGACATAGAAGTGGTATTGTAACGCTGATAACTGTGTCATCGCCACTGGCCATGTTGGTGAAGTACTCGAAACAGCGCAACAGGGCACACAGGTCTCGCATGGAGGCCCAATCATTGGTGGGGAAGTGGTGCTGTTCCGCAGTGCGACTGACGCGTGCGTGCTGCAGCTGAAACTCCACTATGGCCTGCTGCTGCTCACACAGTCTCCCCAGCATGTGCAAGGTGGAGTTCCACTGGTGGGCACGTCGCATATGAGGCGGTGAGTGGGAAGGCCGAAGTTCCGCTGTAGCACAGACAGGCGAGCAGCGGCAGGATGTGAACGCCGGAAGCGCGCACAGACGGCCCGCACTTTATGCAGCAGCTCTGACATGTCGGTGTAGTTGTGAATGAACTTCTGCACCACCAAATTCAGCACATGCGCCAGGCAAGGGATGTACGTCAAACCGGCTAGTCCCAGAGCTGCGACGAGATTTCGCCCATTATCGCACACCACCAGGCCGGGCTTGAGGCCCACCGGCAGAAACCACTCGTCGGTCTGTTGTTCAATACCCCGCCACAACTCCTGCGCGGTGTGGGGCCTGTCCCCAAACATATGAGTTTCAGAATGGCCTGCTGACGCTTACCCCGGCTGTGCTGAAGTTGGTGGTGAAGGTGTGTGGCTGACTGGATGAGCTGGTGGAAGCAGAGGAGGAGGAAGCCGAGTAGGAGGAGGAGGCTACAGGAGGCAAAGAATGATGCCCTGCAATCCTTGGCGGCGGAAGGACGTGCGCCAAGGAACTCTCCGCCTGCGGCCCAGCCGCCACTACATTTACCCAGTGTGCAGTTAGGGAGCTGTAGCGTCCCTGGCCGTGCTTACTGGTCCACGTATCTGTGGTTAGGTGGACCTTGCCACAGATGGCGTTGCGCAGTGCAAATTTGATTTTATCGGATACTTGGTTGTGCAGGGAAGGCACGGCTGTCTTGGAGAAGTAGTGGCGGCTGGGAACAACATACTGTGGGACAGCCATGGACATCAGCTGTTTGAAGCTGTCTGTGTCCACCAGCCTGAATGACAGCATTTCAAAGGCCAGTAGTTTAGGAATGCTGGCATTCAGGCCCAGGGCTCGAGGGTGGCTAGGTGGGAATTTACGCTTTCTCTCCAAGGTTTGTGAGATGGAGAGCTGAACACTGCCGTGTGACATGGTGGAGATGCTTGGTGACGTAGGTGGTGTTGTCGGTGGCACATCCTCTGTTTGGTGGGCGGTAGGTGCCAACATTCCTCCCGAGGCGGAGGAAGAGGCCGAGGCAGCAGCAGAAGAGGGAGCAGGGGGAGCCAGAGTGAGTTCTTTGCTTTTAAGGTGTTTACTCCACTGCAGTTCATGCTTTGCATGTAGATGCCTGGTCATGCAGGTTGTGCTAAGGTTCAGAACGTTAATGCCTCGCTTCAGGCTCTGATGGCACAGCGTGCAAACCACTCGGTTCTTGTCGTCAGCACATTGTTTAAAGAAGTGCCATGCAAGGGAACTCCTTGAAGCTGCCTTTGGGGTGCTCGGTCCCTGGTGGCGGTGGCCAGTAGCAGAAGAACTCTCTTGGAGGCGGCTGTTCTGCTTTTGCCCCCTGCTCTCTCTTTTGCTACGCTGTTGGCTCGGTCTCACCACTGCCTCTTCCTCTGAACTATGAAAGTCAGTGGCACGACCTTCATTCCATGTGGGGTCTAGGACCTCATGTCCCCTGCATCGTCTTCCACACAGTCTTCCTCCCTGACCTCCTGTTCGGTCTGCAAACTGCAGAAAAACGCAGCAGTTGGCACCTGTGTTTCGTCATCATCAGAGACGTGCGGACTCCGATGAGGTGGTATTTCCATGTCCTCATCATCAGGAAACATCAGTGGTTGTGCATCAGTGCATTCTATGTCTTCCACCACTGGGGAAGGGCTAGGTGGATTCCCTTGGGAAACCCTGCCAGCAGAGTCTTCAAACAGCATAAGAGACTGTTGCATAACTTGAGGCTCAGACAGTTTCCCTGATATGCATGGGGGTGATGTGACAGACTGATGGGCTTGGTTTTCAGGTGCCACCTGTGCGCTTTCTGCAGAAGACTGGGTGGGAGATAATGTTGTGAACATGCTGGATCCACTGTCGGCCACCCAATTGACTAGCCCCTGTACCTGCTCAGGCCTTACCATCCTTAGTACGGCATTGGGCCCCACCAAATATCGCTGTAAATTCTGGCGGGTCCTGGAACCTGAGGTAGTTGGTTCACTAGGACGTGTGGCTGTGGCAGAATGGCCACGTCCTCTCCCAGCACAAGAGGGTACACTAACAACACCGCGTCCACGTCCCTTACTAGATGTTTTCCTCATTGTTACCGTTCACCAAGCACCACAATAAGAAAAAAAATATTTGGCCCAATGTATTGATTTCAAATTCAGGCCTTTTTTTACAGGCACCTAACACTATCTGCCTATTTATTTATGTAGTGTATTACACTAATCCAGGCACAGCAGTAACCACTGATTTAGGGGAATATCTCTTTTAGGGCTAGTACTTAGGCCCTTTTATGGACAGATTTACAATTGGCCTGCAACAGCTCGAACACCAGATTCAGGGTATTGCTATTTTGGCAATTGAATTTAACCCCAGAACAAAATATATGTTTTGGCAGACACTATTATACTTTGCCAGCCACAGCTGAAACCACAGATTTATGGTATTGCTATTTTGGTAATTGAATTTCACCCCAGAACAAAATATATAATTTGCAGGACACTATGAAACTTGGCCAGCCACAGCTGAAACCACTGATTTATGGTATTGCTATTTTGGCAATTGAATTTCACCCCAGAACAAAATATATGTTTTTGCGGACACTATGAATCTTGGCCTGCAACAGCTGTGACACCAGATTCAGGGTATTGCTATTTTGGCAATTGAATTTCACCCCAGAACAAAATATATGTTTTGGCGGACACTATTATACTTTGCCAGCCACAACTGAAACCACTGATTTATGGTATTGCTATTTTGGCAATTGAATTTCACCACATAAAATAATCTATCCTTTGCTAGACAGCAGACAGTATTATACTTGGCCAGCCAAAGCTGGAACACCAGATTTAGGGGATTGGTATTTGGGCAATTGTATTTAACCCTTAATAAAATATAGAAATTTCTATCCTGAGTTTCTAGGGGTGACAATTAGCACAGCCAAGCCCCTGATGTAGGATATAGCAAAAAAAAACTAGAATTGATGGATTGATGGACTTGGTGGCAGCTTGTTCTGGTGCACCACAAGTCACAAAATGGCCGCCAATCACCCCAGAAAATAAGTGACAGAAAAACGCTCTGTGCAGCCTAAAAACCAGTGAGCAAGTAACTAGCAGAAGTTCAATCATTCACAGCTGTAGATCGATCAGTTCATTAGGTGCTGTTGCTGACTTTTCCCTGCCTAATCTCGCCCTCACAGAAGCTGCGTCCTCTCCCTACACTAATCAGAGCAGTGTGACGTGCGGCGCCACGTGACTCCAGCTTAAATAGAGGCTGGGTCACATGCTGCACTTGGCCAATCACAGCCATGCCATTAGTAGGCATGGCTGTGATGGGCTCTTAGGGCAAGAAGTAAAACGCTAGCTGATTGGCTGCTGTGCAGCCCTTCAGAAAGCGTGAAGTAATCGCCGAACAACGAACCCGAACTTTTTTGAAAATGTCCGGGTTCGGGTCCGTGTCCCGGACACCCCAAAATTCGGTACGAACCCGAACTATGCTCGAACTGTTCGCTCAACACTACTGATGGTGCTTGCGAAAGTCCAGGTGGAGGCCGGGAGGCATCCGGGCCTTAGTCTTGGACAGAGGATTGGCCAGCACGTAACACAGGGGAAGAGGAGGAAGTGGTGTGACCCGCAGACACTGATTGTAGACCCAGGCATTTGGCCCACCTATTTGGGTGCTTTGATGCCATGTGGCGGATCATGCCGGTGGTGGTGAGGTTGCTAGTGTTCACGCCCCTGCTCATTTTGGTACGACACAGGTTGCAAATGACTGTGGAGCACCTACCCCTTGGCAAGGGAGATAGGGAGATTTATGCAAGGGGGTGCTCCGGGGAACAGTTGCGGGCCTGTCTGGTGTGTTCCACCTTCTCCCTTTTGCCACCCCACTGCCTCTTCCAGCCTGTTGCGGTGCTGCGGACCCCCCCCCCCCCCTCTATATTGCTGTCCTCACTCGGCTTGCTACCTTCCCAGGTCGGGTCAGTGATTTCATCGTCCACCACCTCCTCTTCCATTTTCTCACTCTGGTCATCCTCCTGACTTATTGACAACTGTTTCTCATCCTCATCATCCACCTCGTGAAACACTAATTGCCGTTCCCCACCGTCATCTTTTTCTGACTGTGGATGCTCAAGAGTTTGGGAATCAGGGCACAAGATCTCCTTATGTCCCTCTTCAAGCGAGCTTGGCAAGAGGCCCAATTGAAGGAATGGCGAAGAAAAGAGCTCCTCGGAATATTCGAGTGTGGGATCATTTGTTTGCTAAGACTCTCCATTGAAGGAGGTTCATGGTGAGGATTCTGTTGACCAGACTCTTGGCTACTGAGACTGGACTTTGTGGAAGACAGGGTGGTGCTTAACTGACTGGAAACATTATCTGCTGCAATCCAACCCACCACCTGCTCGCACTGGTCTGACTTCGAAAGTGGTGTCCTGTGCCGCCCTGCAAACTGGGACATGAAGCTAGGTATCGTGGATGAGTGTGTTTCTTGTGCTCTGCCAGGAGGCACAGTTTCACTGCGCCCAGGGCCATGGCCTCTGCGTGCGACATCAGCAGCATGGCCACTTTCTGTCCCTTACTGTTCGCCTTCATCATATTAAATGGTATATATGCTTGTAGGTATGTCACACGTACAGTAGCACAGTTTTTTAAGTGTGTGCGCAATTAGATTACAGTCAATGTCACAGATATTTGGAATGCGGAAACATTATACAGGAGATATACCACAGGTAATGGCGCTGCTGTCAAGAGTGTTTTACCGGCGATGTAGCGCAGGTAATGTCACAATGTCCACAGCGTTTACAGAAAAAGGACACTGGATGTCACAGATATTTTTAGTATGCGCACGCGTTAAACAGGAGATGTAGCTCAGATAATGTCGCTGTCCGCAGCGTGTGCAGAAAAAGTACACTGGATGTCACAGATATTTTTAGTATGCGCACACGTTCAACAGGAGATGTAGCGCAGAGTAATGTCACTGTCCGCAGTGGACACTGTCTACGGAAAAAGTACACTGGATATCACAGATATTTTTAGGCTGCGCACATGTTACAAAGGAGATGTAGCGCAGATGATGTCACTGTCTGCAGTGACCAAACAATTGCACACTATTTAGCGCTGGTTGCGCTAAAAATATATATTGCTGCCAGATACAACAGTAGTCCTTAAAAGGACTTTTGGGTCTCTACAATTGCACGCAATTTAGCGCAGGTTGGCTAAAGATATATATAGCTGTCAGACACAACAATAGTCCTTCTGCCTAACAAAAAAATCTAATTCAATTCCCTACGCTATCTGTCCCTTCTACAGCACAGCTCTACCTGACTAAGACTGAGCCAAACCACGTGTCATCGGGTGCTTTATAGCACCCAATGACGCGTTCTGGCCAGCTAATCACTGTAATGCCAGTAACCAACATGGCTACGGCATTACAGTGAGTGGCAGTACTTACCTGCACGTTTATTTGCTGCGTAGCAGCCAACAAACGCGCGGGAAGGAGACTCGAGTATCGCTCTCAAGCACACAAGGTATTCGACTGAACACCGCGATGTGCCGAGCATCGCGATGCTCGAGCCGAACTAGTGTTCGGCCGAGCATGCTCGCTCAACACTACCAGACACTGATCAATATGCTCAAGGTTGTGTCACCTCACAAGAGGGCCTAGTGGCATTTGCTTCTCCCTGAATTATTGTACCTGTACAATAACACAACTCATTGCTCCACCGGGTACACCCCATATTACCTCATGTTCATAAGACAGGGCCGTTTACCTGCAGACCCTGCCTTGATGTCCCTGTGCCAGACTCGGAACCACTCTTTCCCCAATCTGACTGTGTCAAAGAGCATCAGAGGCGCCTAGAGGATGCCAGAGAAATGGTGGATTCCAAAATAGAAAAGGTGCAGCAAAAACAAAAACAGGACTTTGAGCTACATGGACATGCTGAGCCCTTACAGCCAGGAGACAAGGTCTGGCTCAGAAACAATCACCCAGTGAGCAAGCTGGATAGTCGTTGGGACGGCGAGCCATATACAGTAGTTGCTGTCCTCTCATCGGAGATCTATGAGATCCAGGGAGAAGATAAAGGTGCTCAGCAAGTACACCACAACAGGCTCAAGAAATGCCTGCAGGAACCTGTTCAGGAGCAGCCAGAAGTGGATAAGTCACCCGAGCTACCATTGTCAAACTGAGACTCCAATAGAGTTGCCTTCCATGCTTAACCCCCTTCAGTGGCTCTCCAGCCTAAAATTCAAATCTTAATGCCAGTTGCTAAGATAACTCCATCTACAGAACCAAGTCTGATTGCTGATCCTCCTTCACAAGTCCCAGACTCTACCCTCGCCCCCGGAGACTCTGAACTGTCCTTGCAGAGATCCCAATAGACCACTAAAGGTCAGCTGCCTGCCTGTTATAGGGACTTTTAGCAGCAGCGACCGAGGCAGAGACATCCAGCCCTTCCTGTAAGTGAACCAGTGCTGTGAGAAAACCATCCATTCGACTACTGGAGCCACAACAGGGACTGCTTCTCTGGTAGGAGAATAGTTTTGTTTCTTTTCAGTTTTGTTGTCCTGCTTTACCTCTTGCCCAGGAGAGCCCAGATTGTTAGGACTCCATCCATCAGCCAATAATTATCTCCAGGTTGTGCACATTGGCGCCATACCTCATGTGGATTACAAATTACAATTTTTCATTTTTGCATTATATGTTCCAGTTTCACATTACAAGCCTGCACTCAATGAAAGGACTCTAACGTGTACCTGAGTTCTCTGTGATTTCTATTGTTACATTTTTTCACCATATTTTTGCACTAAAGGTTCTAAGGTTCTGAAACGTTCAAGCACCTTAGCCCATTGTATAGACTCTTTTATGGGTACAACAATGTGACCTCTTATGCACTTTTTGAATGGACTTTGGACTTTATACTGTTAGCCAGATAGTTAGCATCCTTGCCTCATTGCTCATCCGGATTACCTCTGAGGACGCTGAATACTAATTGTCCCACTTTGCCGTGTATTAGTTTAGAAAGCCTAGGTATTATATTGTATGATTTGCATATGCCCTTAACCTTGTTTTCTCCACAGACTTATGAGAGGAAGGAGCCAGTATATCCTGTGTCTTTGTATTCATGTGCTGTTGCTACACAGAGAGGACCAAGTGGTGAAGTCACAAGCAGTCTCAACATCTTTAAAGGGTACCCCCGCTGCTAAAAAAAAAAAAAAATGTTCCTTAGTGCCCTAAGGCACTGTGCACCATCTTAGAAAAAAAATGTGTAAAAGCTACCAGTTCAGATTTCAAGGCGACGAAGTGTAAAGCATGATTAGACCTTCGTGCTGGAAGGGATTACAGGACGAAGCCACCCCTCTGTTTGTGTGCTTTCATTGCATAGTGTTGAGATTACAGAGTGAAGACACCCCATGCTTTCTTTGGTATTAGTGGCCACAATACTCAAAAGAAAGCCAGAAATGATCGCTTTGTGCAGACCTTTTGGTTCTCTGGTTATTACCGAAAGGGAAAACTATAAATAGACACCCTACTCATACAGGCAGCGACCTAGTGGTAGCCGTTGCTATATCAGTCACTAATAGTAAATAGTCTTATGCAGCACTCTAACTTTCCTTGGGTACCCATAGAGCACATCCTAAGCACAAGGTGAGGGCTGCTTGGTTTTAAGTAAGGGGGTATGTAACACCCCAGAGTGGTGTTACCAGTTCTGCACCTTGCTATTATCTTTTATGGTCTAACCTGTATGTCACCTATAAATTTATATCCAGTTCTCTCAACACTATGCATTTATAATAATGTTATGTACCTGTTCATGTAATGTGCCTCGTTCACCAGCAGGTGGCAGAAAACACGGCAGAGCTATAATTAGAATAGAATGGAACTCACCATTACATTCTCCCCCCCCCCCTCCCTGGTCAGAAGTGGGCCAGTCCTGCTTGCTACCAGAAGGAGGTGGGGCAGTTCTGGTTTGTGCTGGTTGAGACTCCATGTTGGAGCTGCAAGGATTCTAACCTATTCCTTGGCTGAAGATAATTCCGACTAAAAAGTGAAGTGAAGCGTAAAGAAGAAGACAAGTTACCAAGTCAGCTTGCCAGTACAGCAGAGAGAAAGAGAGAAAGCAAAGTTGAGATTGCCTGCCAGTTAATGCCAAAGCCTGCTGGAACCAAGACAAAGGCTGTAAACTGTTTGAAGAAACACTTATTTAAAGTAAAGCTGCCATTGAACTTCATCTCAAAGTCTGGACTCAAGTTATTCTTTTCAATCCCTCAATTATTTCCCCTATTTATTGTTTCGGAGCCAAAGCCTGGGGACCAGCCGTATACAGGTTGGAGCACAGTGACACATAAAGAAACAGATAGGCCGCACTATACCACTCGGCATTCCTACATCTGGGTCGCGTTATAGAGAGGGCCCTGGGGGGAGGCACCCATTGCACACACACCGCAGATGTGGGGTATATTCAGTCACAAAAACATGTAGGCTTGCTATTACATCCGCTGTATGTTCTGAATTCCTGACTGGCACTAAAGTGATGGTGATCACCTTGTGGTTCCTCTTAGCTAATAATACGAGTATTGCCTCTGATATGCAGCAATAGGTGTGTTCTGTCCCAGCACTGGGAGATTAATTTCAGTATCATTACAGATCATATCTGCTGTATTTCTGTAGTTATTAGTAAGGTAACAGAACGATATAGCGGTGGTAAACATGTATTGCACCTTGTATTTCTTGTTAATAAAGTTTATCGTATTGTGGAGGTGCTATGCATTTTGGGAAAGAGAAGTCTTCATTCTACAGACTTCTTCTTCATGCAGTTCTCCTTCTTAAACTCCATGACCCTTGTACATGCATATCTGGTAAGCTATCTACCTCTTTTTCAGGGATATTGTGTTATGTAGACCTGTTCAGTTAGCTCTAGTATTACTCTGGGAACATGTAGCTGTTAGATGTTAGCTATGCAATCCTATGTACAGGCAGCCATTTTGGGACATATGCTTTATCTGTATAATGTTATATATATTATATACATGCCATCTATACTATGCTGATACATGCTATGCTATATATTTATACATGTTATTTGTGTTCTCATAGTTTTACCTCAAATACTCCTGTTTTGCCAATAAACAAGTTAGACTACAGAAAACAGTCCTCTTATTTGGAAGACGGGAATGGTTTATGCTGATTGTCGGACTGCACACTGTGTGAATGTGTATGTGTAAGCTACCTCGGGGTTCAGGGGTGACCAGGGCATGCTGGGTGTTGTGGTGCAGTGCGTCACCCACCTGAGAGGTATGCTTTCAATATACTTATGGATCCCTTCCGTCCTCCGTAAAAGATGGTGTCACAGTGTTTAGCAGCTGTAGAACTTCCCTGCTAGTGGGAATAATTGAAGACCAGGCGGATCAGTTGAATTGTCAATGTCTTTTACTTCAGGGTTGCAAACATTTCTCAACATCAAGCGGATTCCTCTGCCGGCCACACGCTTGACCAGGGAACAATCACTTTTATTCATCACAGCAGACCTTTTCAGTACATAGTACACCAACGGGCCTTCAATGCAGCACATGGACAATATGTCTCCTGATCCCTGCACACTTCCCGCGTTTCTCCTCACAAAGGCTCTGCTCTCTCTCTCTCTCTGTATCCTCAGCCCCGTCCGGCTGGTATCCAGTGATTCCCTCTTTCCCTGGTCTGTTTCTCAGTCTCTCAGCCCAGCCTAATGGTAATATACCTCCTGGCCCTAGGCACTGACGTACTCCTTTCCCAGGCACACACTTACGGGCAAGACCCTTCCGCTGTTTTCTCACACTACACACCCTTTTTAGGCCATAGGCCCAGGTTCCCCTGTCCTTACCAGGCACAGGGGCCTGAACTGTCCTGCAACTACATTTTCACTCAACTGCCAACTGCCAACTGACAACTGAACTCCTCCTCCCCTCACTAAGCCTTTTATTCTTATCCTAGGGGTCCCTCTAGTGGCCAACTCTCTCACTACACCCCTCCTGGCTTGCAGGGATCAAGAGACATGACAATTCACATTTTTATAACAATTCAACAATAACAGTTAAATAACATGTTCCCTTACCGTACCACTTTCCCAAATAACGGACGCCCCCCTCTTTAATCCTCCCACACATCTGTACCCCTATTACACTTCCCCATCGCTTAAATTGAGCACGTCCCCGTGCTCACTAGCTCTACCTATCAGGGACCTGTAAATAAAAAGTTAGCAGGCACATATACGCATATACCCAACAACGCATAACATCTGCTCTCAACTTTTCACATCCGGATCCACTGGCAAGGGATAAAGTTCAATGACAGGGGCGCCGTCCTCTTCTCACAGGAAACAGGTCTGGAACAAGGCGTTGTCCTGGCACAGCGTACGCCAGGATAGTCCTTTATACATACAACAGTCCTCATATCATATAAATATAAAACACAGAGGTCCACACTTGAAAGTCCACCTCTGGGCACCTTTACCTAAAAACAGTTGCAAACACCGTATGTCAGCAGCATTTATCTAAAACAATGCAGAGTTCTAACAATACCAGGGGCACGTTATCCTGGCAAACTCTGCGGTCCCTATATAACGCTGACATACGCAGATCCCTGTCAACCTGAAATGGGGGTTAGAACAGGGAAAATAAAGTGCAACTAGCACAACCGGGACATTAAACAGCAGGTCAGGCTGGGAGCAGTGGTACCTCTGGGGCAGATCTTCAACAACGCTGCCACCGGCCGTGGGGAAACTGGCAGAAAGCTTCCACCAGCCTGACATTCACATGGCTCCTGTTACGCAACAAGTTCAGTCACGTTCCATCTCCTCACAAATATGTATCATACTCCTCCGGCTCGCTATCCGAGGAGTCATCTTTGCGGGGAAACAAGAGTTGCTCTGGGCGGGCCGGCCACAATTGAAACCCGTCCGCAGTGACGATCTTCAAAGGCCGCCACCGTATTGCTAGGGCCTCCTTCACGGAACTGGGGAAAGGCCTCAGCCGGGTCTCATCCCCGTCGGGGATCCTCTCCACCCAATACACCGGCTGCCTGTGGGATGGTGTTGCCGTCTTACCCTTGGCAGGTAGCTCCGGCACCACGAAAACCTCCTCAGCTCCCGACATTGTCGCTGCAGGCCTCTGTACATCTCCGGACTCCGCTGCCACCTCCATCCAGAGGGCGCCCGGTGTTGTCCCAAGGACCATCTCTGGATCTGTCACAGGAACTCGGGGACTGGCCGGTCTCACTTGATGTCGCAGTCCCTCCGCAGGGTTGTCCGGCCCGGATAGGGAAAGGGCCGGTTCTTCTCATCCTCCTCCCAACCTTCCGGTAGGCCTCTGGGCCGACTAACCGCTATCGCGTAGGCCCCACGGGGACCCTCGGCAGGTGTAAATCCCACGGTCTCCCGACTTCCAAATTATGCATGTATCCCGGCAGATACGATCGTTTCACAGACCGCCGGTTCACATAAAAGTCCCTTCGGGTCTGCAGATCCTTAATGAACCCGTAACCCCTTTCGGTATCAAACTCTAGGACCACTCCGATCCGCCGCTCCATGGGGTGGGTCCTGCTGGCCGGAAAATCATATTGGAATTTGGCCCTCTCTTCCTCCTTCTTCTTCTTTTTCACAGTCCAGGCCACAACTACCGCACGCAGCTCTTCCATAAGAGCCGACCACGCGGGTGGCGCTCTCCGTCACAGTCACTCGGGTCCTGCCACCGGACCGCACCGGCCCATTCCTCGGGACCACTCCATTCCTCAGCAAGAGGAGCATCAGGTGGGGTAGCTCCCCACTCCGCCACCGCCAGTTCGGGTAGTCCTTTTCGAGATCCTTTGTCTCACGGGACTCCGCCATCTTGTCTCCTTCTCCTCTCTCCACACGCAGGCACACAAGACCCCGCCTCCAGACAGATCCGCCCCTAGATACTCTGCAATAGGGCCGGCGGCATCTTCACAGGATCTCACTTCACTGGAGAGACACGTTATACAGTCCCCTCCCCTCCCTGGAGGAATTTGGCGGCAAAGTTTCGCGCCTTAGTAATCAGTGATGGCGCAGACAGAATCCTTTCAGCGCTGGCGGCCATCTTGGAAACACTTTTCTTCAATTCACTGACAGCAAGCCGCTCCACCACAGTGCACCAATCACTCTATAACGGTTTAGTTCTTCACCCAGACTAGCGATAGTCCACACAGCGCCCTTGGGGCACTTCAGATACACTTTCTTTGGCCCGAATTAAATAAAAGTCACAGTCACTACTCACACTGGGCAGAATAGTTCAAGGCACGGGGTTCACGTTTCCCTGCACCACAGAAACGCGTGGATCCTGCCGACTACGCCAAAATGTAAGCTACCTCGGGGTTCAGGGGTGACCAGGGCATGCTGGGTGTTGTGGTGCAGTGCGTCACCCACCTGAGAGGTATGCTTTCAATATACTTATGGATCCCTTCCGTCCTCCGTAAAAGATGGTGTCACAGTGTTTAGCAGCTGTAGAACTCCCCTGCTAGTGGGAATAATTGAAGACCAGGCGGATCAGTTGAATTGTCAATGTCTTTTACTTCAGGGTTGCAAACATTTCTCAACATCAAGCGGATTCCTCTGCCGGCCACACACTTGACCAGGGAACAATCACTTTTATTCATCACAGCAGACCTTTTTAGTACATAGTACACCAACGGGCCTTCAATGCAGCACATGGACAATATGTCTCCTGATCCCTGCACACTTCCCGCGTTTCTCCTCACAAAGGCTCTGCTCTCTCTCTCTCTGTATCCTCAGCCCCGTCCGGCTGGTATCCAGTGATTCCCTCTTTCCCTGGTCTGTTTCTCAGTCTCTCAGCCCGGCCTAATGGTAATATACCTCCTGGCCCTAGGCACTGACGTACTCCTTTCCCCGGCACACACTTACGGGCAAGACCCTTCCGCTGTTTTCTCACACTACACACCCTTTTTAGGCCATAGGCTCAGGTTCCCCTGTCCTTACCAGGCACAGGGGCCTGAACTGTCCTGCAACTACATTTTTCACTCCACTGACAACTGACAACTGACAACTGACAACTGAACTCCTCCTCCCCTCACTAAGCCTTTTATTCTTATCCTAGGGGTCCCTCTAGTGGCCAACTCTCTCACTACACCCCTCCTGGCTTGCAGGGATCAAGAGACATGACAATTCACATTTTTATAACAATTCAACAATAACAGTTAAATAACATGTTCCCTTACCGTACCACTTTCCCAAATAACGGACGCCCCCCTCTTTAATCCTCCCACACATCTGTACCCCTATTACATATGAAGACAGAACAAAGTGTATTCATAGAATAAGACCATCAAGTAGTTTGGGTAGCATTATGCAAAAATCCTCCATAGCAGTACTTACCACTGACTTCCAAATAGCCTCTGAAAGCAAGAGCAGAACATTGTATTTGTCTGGATCAGGTTTTCATGTCCCTACAGACATTCTCCAAAATCAAGTTTATCTAATTAAGTTAATTAGAACGGTAATGCATTGAGTAACATATTGTCATGTCTCAATTATTTTCCATGTTCGGCTAAAATCAAGCTTTATAAAGCTAAATATTGTTTGTTTTCCCTTAAATGGAAGGATGTGAAGATGTTGGCTCTGCCCTTAGTTTAGAAAAGTAAATCCTTTCCATTTTACTTCCATTGTTTATAGCATTACAGATCACAGAAAAGAACATTTTAAAAACTACAGTATATAAATAACAGTTCAGAACAATCTTGTATTCGATAATACTCCCAATACATTTTTATCTAAAAATATTATACCACACCAACAGTACATACATGTATATGCAAAATACCAACTTTGTCGAAATCCAGTTTTAAACAAAAAAAGGAGCACATCACTTACAATTAATGAAGTCCCCTCCCCAAAGTATCAATACCCATTATACAGTAGGGAATATGATACATGTTAATGGGATATAACAGGTACCTGTATGATACACTCTATACAGCAATACATCTAGTATGTGAACTCATTCTGTCGTAGGTGACACACACACAACAAAACACACTTGGCAACATACGGTATTGCATATGTAGTAGAAATGTAAAAGATACTGACCAGGGAGGGAGTTGTTTAGCAACCACTGCAGTGCAGATACGAGGTGGCCGGGACAGGGATCTGCTGTGCACACATTATGTGAGTATAATTCATTGTTGAGGTCGGGCAGGAACACACAGCATTATTAATCATTATAATGCTCTGGGTCCATGTCATAAGAGTAGCATTCAGGAAAGGAAATACCTCTGACACACGGAGCATGTTTCTTGGATTGAATACACTCGTGTTACATTGGCTATCAAGAACGCAGAGGGCGCAATGGCCGTCTGGTTTCTGCTGTTTTAAACCCAGTTAACCCCTGAGATGCTGCAATCAATTGAGACCATCTAAGGCAGCTTTTCCCAGGAGCACTGCGCTCCCAGGTCCTAAATGGCTTCCCCAAGAGGGAACTGTTCTGTGTCTTTGATACCCTGAGTCTCTCTGAAGAGGCCCATGCTATTGCAGTTGTAGTTGGCACACAACCATTGCCATTTTTGCAGTACACAAATTGTGGACCCACAAAACAAGAATACCAGCCGTTTGTGTTCCACATTTTGCAGAACGGAACATAAGACAAACAAGAATAGGACATGTTCAACTTTTTTTTCCCCATTGAAGTGAATGAGTCTGCAGCTGACCCGCACAAAATGTGGATCGGATGTGGACAAAAAACACAGTCGTGTGCATGAGCTCTAAGGGTGAGTTCACATCTCCGTTTCATTTTCCTTTCTTCTGATCTGTCAGAAGAAGAGAAAAAAAACAAAGAAAAAACAAAAACAGGGTCCTGTATAAAAACGGATCCCGTGCATAACGGAACAAAAAGGAATTATTTGTGCCCATAGACATATATTAGGACGGAGCAAAACAGAATGCCTCTTTCATTTTGCATTCTGTTCCATAATTCTGTTATATTCTGTTATACCGAACACTATAATGGAATTTCTAACGGTAATGCGATTTAGTGATAGTTGCTAGGCGGGGCTGCTGCTGTGTGTAGTTAGTTGGAGACAGAGCATTGAGAGTGCCAGACACAGAAGCAGCAGTATTGAGTAGTAGCGAGTAGCCAGCCCGAGGTACAGGAGGAGACAGTGCCTAACACTGGCCTCTGAGGAAGAGAAGAGAATTTATTCTGGTTTAGCAGCCATTACAAAGGAGTTGCTGGGTAGAACGCTTTGGAGATATGCACGTTTAAGTCTTTGGGCTCCGTAGTATATTCGTCTGGACTTGAATTTTCCAGTTTCCAGGCATACCCAAGAGACAGACTGCTAGTGTTCTAAAGGACTACACCTCACAGCTGGGCACATATTTTGTGAGAAAGAGAGAAAATTGCACCCCTTGGCTGGATAGGAGAGAAAGCACAGGAATATATATTCTCAGTAAAGAACTGGTATTTGTTACAACAAACCTGGCCTCATCACTGGAACTGCGAATAACGAACGCCAAAGGACACCAAAGAAATAAATTCACTCAATTCGCTATTTTTTTGGTCACCTTATCCCCCAAAACATTGTAATAAAAACGTTGTATCTACCCCAAACATGGTATCAATAAAAACTACAGTTCCACAAAAAAACAAGCCATCATACAGCTCTGCAGATGAAAGTTTTAAAAAGTTATGGCAGTCAGAAAATTAAGATGCCCAAAAATTCTTGCTGTTTTCGAAGGGTTTTATGTTTTTAACAAACTTGGTATCGCCATAAACATATTCAGCCACAGAATAAGGATGTTATGAAATTTTTAGCACACAGTAACCGCCGTGATATCAAAACCCCAAAAACCTTGTCCGAATTGTGGGGTTTTTTCAATTTCACTCCACAAAGATTTTTTTTTCCTGTTTTCCAATACAAGAAATGGTAAATTAAATGGTGCATTACAAAAATATAACTTATCCCGCATAAATAAGCCCTGGTATGGCTATATGAATGGAGGATTAAAAAAGTTATGGCTGTTGGAATGTGGGGAGGAAAAAACGAAAATACAAAAATGAAAATGGGCCCAGTACTTAAGGGGTTAAGCATTATATGTATATGTACAGGAATGTAATGTAAAATACTGGAAATGTTTCATCTGACATCTTTCAAATCTACTCACGATCTAACCACATGTAGGATTTTACTGGTAAAAATTAACATTTTTTTGATGCATGAACTATCAAAATCCAAATACAGTCGGACATGAGGTACACCTGCAGTAAGCATGAGGCTAGATGCTTTATTAATAAGGTGCATAAAGAGTATTTGCCATCAGCCTTTTTAATATCAAATAGGCTGCATTTGATGGTAGGACTGCTTAACTGCATTTCAACTATGCCCCTGTTAAAGTCTTTTGGTTTCCCTTTTAACTTAATAATAAGTTTGATAATGGTGTATAAATTACCATATTTTTCCCTTTTTTAAGAAGCACTTTGTGGGGAAAATGACAGTGGGTCTTATAAAGCGAATGCTAATGACTGCTTCCATTATGGATGAGCGGATTCATTGGCAGGAGGCAGCGGGAGCGGCAAGTGTAGCGATGCTAGTGCTTGCTGTACTCAATGTTCCCTGATCTTCGTCATGGCCACGGACTGCACTGTCCTGACTGAAACAGCATAAGGATGCTGTGCATTGTCAGGTCACAGTGCAGCGCAGGATGCGGAAGATGACCAGGGAACTGTGAGTGCAGGAAGAGCGATCAGTCCGGAGAAGGAGAGGTGAGTTCATTTTTTTTTTTTATGTCTGAGGTCTGATGAGGCTTGGGGGTCTAATTGGAGTGTCTGATCTGAGGTCGAACAACATTGGGGATCTGATCTGAGGTCTGATAAAGTTTGGAGGTCTGATTGGGAGGGGGTCTGATAAAGATTGGGAGGTCTGATATGTGGTCTAGTAAAAATTGGGGGTGTGATTGAGGAGTCTAATCAGAGGTCTAAAAGTTTGGGGGCTGACACAGATTGGGGGTCAGGTCTGAGGTCTGATAAAGTTTTGAGGTCTGAACTGAGGTCTGATGAAGACGAAGGGTTTTGATTGGGGGGTCTGATGTAGTTGGGGGCCTGTTATGAGGTATGTGTCTCTTCTGAGATTTGATGAAAAATATTTTTTTCAGATATTCCTCCTCTAAAACCTAGGTGCGTCTTATCATCAGGTGCCTGAAAAATATGCAAATTGTATACCTGGAGTCATGGTGGTTGTTCAGAGGCCATTGCAGAGTCATAGTAATGTAGTTTGAATTCAATTGTCCCCATTTTAGAAATAAAAGGTTCTTTTCCAACTCCAAATAAGGCAATCAGAATAACTCCCTGGATCAACAACCCTTCTCCAGAAAACTAATAACTATAATATTACACTCTAGAAATACATCCAGTCCCCTCTTGAATTCCGTTATTGTACTCACCATCACCGCCTCCTCAGGCAGAGAGTTCCATAGTCTCACTGCTCTTACCGTAAAGAATCCTCTTCTATGTTTGTGTACAAACCTTCTTTCCTCCAGACGCAGAGGATGTCCACTCGTCACAGTCACAGTCCTGGGGATAAATAGATGATGGGAGAGATCTCTGTACTGACCCCTGATATATTTATACATAGTTATTAGATCTCCCCTTAGTCGTCTTTTCTAAACTAAATAAGGCTAATTTCACATTAGCGTTTTAGTTTTCCGGTATTGAGATCCGTCAAAAGGGCTCAATTTCGGAAAAAAATACATTTCAGTTTTGTCCCCATTCATTGTCAAGGGGGACAAAACTGAACTAAACAGAACGAAATGAAGCATCCGTCTTTGCTATGTTAAAGATAATACAACTGGGTCCGTTCATAACGGATGCAGATGGTTGTATTATCAGTAACTGAAGCGTCTTTGCTGAACCCTGCTGGATCCAGCAAAAACGCTAGTGTGAAAGTAGCCTAATCCTAATTCTGATAATCTTTCTGGGTACAGTCATCTCTGTATGCACGACTACTCCTCACTGATTGACAGCCCACTTGACTCTGACTTCAGAACTACAGTAGCAGCTCCAAAATCCAGCTCATGTGCTGTAATTCTCCTGCGGATCCGCAAAACATGGAAGCTGCTCCGCGTTCCGTTCCGCAATTTGTGGAACGGAACGCGGCCCATTATAGAAATGCCTATTCTTGTCCGCAAAACGCCATCACTAGCTGATCATGGGGTGACTTTAACTGCTTCAGGACCGCCGTACGCAGGATTGCGTCCTGCGGGCGGTCCTGCTCTTCTGATCGGACGCGCCGGTACGTGTTTTGGGGTGTATTTTTACATATACCCATGTTGGGTGAGAGAAATATCTCTGTAAACTGACAACTTTGTATAAAAAAATTTAAAAAGTTGTCGTTTACAGCGATATTTCTCACACACAGTATGGGTATATATAAAAATACACCCCAAAACACATTGCCCTACTTCTCCTGAGTACGGCGATACCACACGAGTGACACTTTTTTGCAGCCAAGATGCGCAAAGGGGCCCTAAAACCAATGAGTACCATTAGGATTTCACAGGGCATTTTTACGCATTTGGATTCTCACGCTTTAGGTTCCCTAAAATGCCAGGGCAGTATAAATACCCCACAAGTGACCCCATTTTAGAAAGAAGACACCCCAAGGTATTCCGTGAGGGGCATGGCGAGTTCACAGAATTTTTTTTTTTGGCACAAGTAAGCGGAAATTGAGATATATATATTTTTTTATTTAGTTTTTTACAAAGTCTCATATTCCACTAACTTGTGACAAAAAATAAAATTTTACATGAACTCACCATACCCCTCACGGAATACCTTGGGGTGTCTTCTTTCTAAAATGGGGTCATATGTGGGTATTTATACTGTCCTGGCATTTTAGGGGCCCCTAAAGCGTGAGAAGAAGTCTGGAATCCAAATGCGTAAAAATGCCCTGTGAGAATCCTAAAGGTACTCATTGGTTTTAGGTTTCTTAGCCCAGGCTGCAAAAGTGTCACTCATGGTATCGCCATACTCAGGAGAGTAGGGCAATGTATTTGGGGTGTATTTTATATATACCCTGCTGGATGTGAGAAATATCTCTGTAAACGACAATTTTTAAAAAATTTTATACAAAGTTGTCAGTTTACAGAGATATTTCTCTCACCCAACATGGGTATATGTAAAAATACACCCCAAAACACATTGCCCTACTTCTCCTGAGTACGGCGATACCACATAAGTGACACTTTTTTGCAGCCTGGGTGCGCAAAGGGGCCAAAATTCCAACGAGTACCTTTAACTTTTACATGGCTGCTCTCAATTTAGCCCCGCCCAAAATGCCAGAACAGTAAACACACCCCACAAATGACCCCATTTCATAAAGTAGACACCCCAAGGTATTCACTGAGGGGCATAATGAGCCCGTCTGAGATTTTTATTTTTTTTTGCCAGAAGTTAGCAGAAATGGAAACTTTATTATTATTTTTTTTTTTCCTCAGAAAGTGTCATTTTCCGCTAACTTGTGAAAAAAAATGAAATGATACATGAACTCACCATGCCCCTCCGCAAATACTTTGGGGTGTCTTCTTTCTAAAATGGTGTCATTTGGGGGGTATTTATACTATCCTGACATTCTAGCACCTGAAGAAACATGACAGGTGCTCAGAAAGTCAGAGCTGCTTCAAAATGCCGAAATTCACTTTTTTGCACCATAGTTTGTAAACGCTATAACGTTTACCCAAACCAATAAATATACACTTATTGGATTTTTTTTTTATCAAAGACATGTAGAACAATAAATTTTGTGAAAAATTTATATAGAAATGTAGTTTTTTAAAAAAAAATTTACAACAGAAAGTGAAAAATGTCATTTTTTTTGCAAAAATGTCGTTAAATTTTTATTAATAGCAAAAAAAGTAAAAATGTCAGCAATAATGAAATACCACCAAATGAAAGCTCTATTAGTGAGAAGAAAAGGAGGTAAAATTCATTTGGGTGGTAAGTTGCATGACGGAGCAATAAACGGTGAAAGTAGTGTAGTGCGGAATTGTAAAAAGTGGCCTGGTCATTAAGGGTGTTTAAGCTAGGGGGGCTGATGTGGTTAATAGGAACAGTGCTGCAGAGATGAGCACTGTCCATTACAATGTTGACCGAGCACCGTACACAGAACAGCTAGCCGGTGGGGGTATGGAGTCCTGGAACCCCGCCGATCAGTTAGTGATGGTCTATAATACCTTAAAATAAAAAACGTGTTTTAAAGCATGTGTGACCTACAAACAAAGCATGAAATACTCACACCATGTACATACGTTACAAAAAGAGGATAAAAACCAACCCAATACAGTAAAGTGTGGTTTGACGTAAAAAGTAGGTATTAAGAAAAGCACTTCGAACTTAGTATAGATTTTCAAATAGTTGTTTTGAAGGAAGAAAAAGCTTATCTTCGTATATTTGAAACTCTTTCTACAGCTGGCCATCCTCCTCTGTAAATCAATTCAGCTCAGACGTTCCGAGTCATGCTGTATGAGTCCATGAGCTGCCCTAATCCTCAAAGTAGAACCAGCCTCTTGCAACTTTCTAGGCACTGCTTGCTGGCGAGGTATGAAGCTTCAGAAGCAAAATTTTCTTAAAATACAGTAGTGCAAGCTGTGCCCATCAAATTTGAGGGATTTAAATGCAACCACCAGTACTGACTTGGCTGACACCTAAAAGGATTCCCTGGAAATGATTTATTATGGCACTAAACAATCTGTCCTAGCATATGAGCAGGAATGGTTGTCACCACTTACACAGCTACCTAGGGGCTCACTCCACTGATCTACAATAGATGGTAAAGATGTGATCCTGCCTATTATATGCCATCATGGCTGAGCCATATGTAGTATACTGTATGTAATATATTGAAGTGCTGGAGCATGGATCAGCAACCTCCGGCACTCCAGCTGTTCTGAAACTACAACTCCCAGAATTCTCCTTTCACTTCTATGGGAGTTACAAGAACAGCCAAGTGTGCATGCTGGGAGTTGTAGTTTCACAGCAGCTGGAGTGCAAAGGTTGCTGATCCCTGTGCTCAAGCATAGTGTGTAGTGAGGCTCTAACCCATCACCCCCTGGGCAGCTCTGCTCACATTATAGGTCAGGTTGCTTGCAGCCATTTTAAACCCATCCCAGAGAAACCCTTTAATCATATTCAAAACAAATTTGCTTGATGGCAACATTGTAAAGAATCCAGTAATAGCATTCTTCCTGGAGATCAGATTGGGCACAGCACCCCACAGGAAGGATGAAGGTGTCAATTCCAGATCTGGCTTCAATGTTCATGGTGACTGGGCTATCTCCACCAAACCTCCTTCAGTCCCAAGGCAGGCACAATGAAGAGGAGGTCACGCTGGGAATGTTAGAAGTAGTTTCAGTTGGAAAACAACCTGTGTTATGTGTCCTGATGGCGGAGGGTGGAGAGCCCTTGGTGTTCAAGTTTGACAGATATACTTTACTGAGTAGAAAAATGCAAAACACATCCACACACACAAGGCTATTTCAGCCGAAATGTGGCATTTGGATTAAAACAGAACACTTGTATTCCTTGGTGGAGTACTGCCTTTTTACTTTTCAGCCAAGGGTTCCAATGGGAAAGGCGAAAATTAATGGCGAGAGGGGGCAGCCCTTGCGTGTCCCATTAAAAATGGGAAATAAAGTAAAAATAAAGATGGATATAGTAACCCAAGGGTTGACATAATAGTATCAACAGAATGGCCTGTGACGCCTCACTGATGCCATGTAGCCTCAAGGTACCCTTAATGGATCCTCTTGAATGCCTTCTCTGCATTAAGTGAAAGAAGCAGAGAAGGCACACAAAAAGGCCTCCACCAGATTTATTCAATTCAAAAACCTACAAGTCCTGCTTTATGCTTAATAAAACTTAAGTTTTTTTTTTTATAATATGGGGAAGGACATCTATGACTCAACTAGCTAGTCATTTAGAATACTGTAAATCTTGACTTCGAAATTCAGTAAGGATATGCAGCAAAAGTTTGCAAGCTGATCCAGGAATTTCTCTGCTTTAGGAAGATTTACAATCAAGTCATGTAATATTTCACATGGAAATTGGTGGTCTTTAATTGCTTGATTAAATGGGTTTTCTAAGCTAACAATATTGATGACCTAACCATTAAAGTGAAGGGGAGCTGAACCCAGCATGGCAACTATACCTTGATCAGAGCTGTGCTTATGTCGTTGTATGGGCGCTGGCGGCTGCAGTTAACAGCTGATCACCGCAAGTGCCAGATTTTGCCTCCCTACATTTTGATATTGATGACCTATCTTTAAAAGACTATATGATAGGAAGGGGATAAAATGCGTTCAAAGGAAAAAGTATAAATCTGTACTCATATAGGGGAATTTAAAAGTTTTAACTGTTTAATTATGTACGTTATGTAAGTTTATGGAGATTAAAGGAGTTTTCTGGGTTTTTAATATCAGATCGGCGCGGGTCCGACACCAGGCACCCCCGCCGATCAGCTGGTTAAAAAGAATGCCTTTCTCTGTGCAAGTGCAGCCATCTCCTTATTGTTTACCTGCTCGCTGTCGACATCACAGCGGTGAGCAGGTATAATAACTCGATGGGACAGCTCATTGCTATTCAAATGTATATGTCGTGAGAATATGTCATCAATATTAAAATCCCAGAAAACCCCTTTAATAGAAATAAGAAATATATTGATAAGCTATGGGGTGGGATGGGGTATATTAGCAACTGATTTTAAATTATTACACAGTGTTCAGAAATGAAGATCTCATAGCGCTTACCTGAAGGTTAAACAATCCTCTTTTATTGAGCTTGCAGGTACATCACAATGTGGAAGTTTTAAATTCTACATCGAGCTATAATATTCTTAAAATACACTTAAGATTTCCTTGGGGTTGAGGATCTTTTCCTCATGTGTCTGTAAAATAAATGGTAGATTAGATATGCATGCTTTATTCTTATACTTATTAGTTAGCCTAGTTCCTGTTTTATTACCCTGCCAATAATACTGTAAGTTGTTTTTTTTCATCAGTTGCTCATAATTATGTTGGAGGCGATGCATAGAGATTTAAGTTGGTTACAACGCTCAGTTGTAGGGACTGCTCCTTCAATTCTTCTTGGCTTTTTACTAATTGTTTCAATATCTCCTTTTTTAAGAGACATTGTTTCTTATCTTAAACCACAAATTTGAGGAAGTGACCCTATATAACAGCTTTGTAAGGGCACCTGAGGAGGTTCTGAGGTTCTCTATTATTGTTGTGCAAGAAAAAATCCTTTACCAATTGTTCAGAAACTATTGTAGGGTCCTTTTGTGTGGTTTAGCAAAAAAATGGGAAAGTAGAACAAAAGTCACATCCTCATGCATCACCTAGTAAAAAAAAAATTGCTCACAGCTGTACCCCACTCCTCTGGATGAATTGGAGGACCCATCCATTGTACATTCTTTTGACATGTAATTTCTATATGAGAAGCTCACCGGACTATAGCACGGCCCGCTATAACCACCTAGCTGCAGTACTATAATATTCAATCAATAGCCAGCTCTATATATTACATGTAACAATAATATACCTTTCATACAATTCAAACATCAATCCAAAACTAAATAAAATAAAATGGAATAAAAAATAAATAAAAATAAATATATAGCATATATCTTTTAATATGATTGTAGTCTCGGTCCCTCTTTTGGTTCCAATTGCAGAGCCCACGCAATTTTTGGAACCTTCATTAATGTATTGCGTTATTATAAAAGCAAATAGTCCTCCAATTGGTATATTCATGCACAATGTATCGTCTTATATTGATGTGGTTCAGTCTTATTGTCACTTTGTATTATATTTCCATATGCAGCATACTTTGTGCGCACTTAAGCAGGATACAATGTATTTTTATCTTGCTTACTAGTGTTTTGGTGTGTTTATCTGATGTTGACAATATAATAGTTAATACATACGTGGCTTTCCCCTGTGAGCGGTTTCCTTCCGAGTCCGCTGAATCTCTCAGTCAGTCTGCGTGCTTGTGCCGGCACTCTTCTTTCAGTTCATGTGAGTTAGGGATATCAGGACATCAACTCCGCTTCGTGGCATGTATTTTGTTCTTTGATAGAATATCTTTGCTTCTTAAATACCACAGTATTTTCTCTTACAGTTCTTTACCAAACGCGTTTCGAAACCTAAATGGTTTCTTCTTCAGCGGTCAAAAGATATAAAATGAGGGACAAGTTGCTCCTTATATTGAGCCAATGTTAATCACTTAAAACCCGGACTGTATCAAGCCGGTACTGTTGCTAAAAACTTGGACTGGACTACAAATTACCGTTTATCTCTTATATACATGTTGTGGTACATTCACCTTCTCATACCACCATTTTACATTATTTCATTCCTTTTAAATAAACACCTTCATATATAGCCATATAATGTAAAAAAAAAAACAACAACAATGTGATATACATATATCTGTAGATGTTATAGGGCTAGTGGAAGGATGCAGGTCATGTCGATGCGCTGAAAAATAGCCTGACATCGACATGTCGTGTAAACCTGCCACCGGCCCGTTTATAGAAAA
The DNA here is from genome assembly GCA_033119425.1 of Bufotes viridis. NCBI lineage: Eukaryota > Metazoa > Chordata > Amphibia > Anura > Bufonidae > Bufotes > Bufotes viridis. The sequence goes on along the minus strand of CM065590.1, from coordinate 119,494,128 downwards.
CCAAGAATTTCCAATTCTGAATTGAGTCCCAAAGGTGCCACCAACCTAAATTCATAGATCATTCTAGACTCATATCTCGACATTTTAGAGATAAAGTCGCCGACCCTCCAATCTTTCTTCACTGATTGAATTGCTGCATATTTCAAACCTGATGGATTACTGGCATGGTGTGTCTTAAAGTGATATGATAAAGTGTGTTTTTCATACCCCTTTTTGATATTGTTAATATGTTCTGATACTCTATTTTTAAACACTCTGCCTGTGCGGCCTATGTACTGTTTAACACATGGGCATTCTAGAACATACATGTCTGCTTTACTGTTACATGATAGTGTTTCTATGATTTCCCATTCAAATGCATTTACCTTAGATGTTATTTTAGTCGTCTTCCTGTCAACTTTAGTGATTTTACAGTTGCTGCATGGTGCCCATGGTGTAATTATATACTTTTCCTTCTGCCTTCTTATAGTTGGAGCTACCTGTAATTCTAGACTGCCTAATTCTAGGATTACCTGTAATCCTAGATAGATGGCGCATTAAGGATGAGCTGGAAGGTCGTGACATACCATTTATATTGGACAACCTGATCACCCTAGCCACTCAAATAGAGCTCCACTTCAGGGAATGTCTCAAGGAGTCTGCATGTGAGAAGAGAGCTCCCAGACTGGCACCATCCTTTCAGAGGCCCCTAGCTCCTCCCTTGACTCCTGCCCAGGAACCCATGCAGTTAGACAGAGTCAGACAGACAGAAGAGGAGCACCAGCACAGATGCAGTATCAACCTGTGTATGTACTGTAGAGTCAATGGGCATTACATCAAAAACCTGTCCCCACAAGACAGAAACGCCTAGTGTGGGTTGAACAGATGACTTTGGGCGAGAATACTCACTCTCCAAAACTAACCTTTTCCATGATCCTGTCATGCGGTAATATTCGGTTCAGTGAACAGGCTTCCCTGGATTCCAGTTCAGCACAACTTACAGCACTATACCTTGGTGATCTGGCAACGGCATTCCCACAATGCACCTGGGGAATTCCTTGGTGGTGACATCAGTTAACGGGGTTCCGCTCCAGGAATCCATCCAAAATGCCACTGTGTTTATGGACCTCCAAGTGGGAGTCATACATTCTGTAAAAATGTCCTTCTATCTATTGCCTGTGTCTATTAGCCTTCGCTTGCTGGGGTTGCTATGGCTCTGCCTCCACGCTCTTGGAACAATGGACAGATACTGCGCTGGGTCCTGAGTGTCACTCTCAGTGTCTGGCTTCAGTAGAGCCTGTCCATGGCCCACAGGTTCTACAGATACTCTAGGGACTACATCCATCTTAAACCAGATAGGCTGACATCTTTAACAAGAAGGAGGCCGAGACTTTGCCACTTCATTAACCCTATTACTGTCTCATAGACCTGCTGGCTGGAACCATTCCACCTCGTAGCCAGGTCTACCCGCTATCCTTACCTGAAAGCCAGGCCATGTCCAACTACATTAAAGAAAATCTTGAAAGAGAATACATCCGGAAGACCTCCTTCCCAGACGGGACAGGCTTCTTATTAGTTAAGATGAAGGATGGATCTCTTTGGCCATGTGCAGATTGCAATGGTCTGAATAATATCACTGTAAAGAACAAGTATACCCTGTCTCTAATCCCTAAGCTATTTGATGTGTGGATCTTGGGTATACCCAAAGTTGGATCTCCAGGGGACAATCAATTTGATGCGCATATGAGAAGGTTATGAATGGAAGGCTGATTTTAATACCCGTGACAGCCATTATGAGTACTGCTTTGACCTGGAAGCATGTCCGCATTGTTCTTCAGTGTTTACAAGAGAACAGACTATAAAACCTCTCTATTATGTAATCTCTGACTAGGGTATTAGGATGGGCCCTGAGAAATTGAAAGTGGTACTGCACTGGCCCCCGCCTATGGGTTTGAGAGCCATACAGTGGTTTTTGGGCATTGTCATTTAATACCGGCAATTCATTCCCCACTTTTTTTTCCTGAACTCCCCTATATCTGCTCTTACCTGAAAAAGAGCAAATGCTAGGTAGTGGCCCTCAGAAGCTAAGTCTTCTGGGGCAAATTCACTGTTAACATAGCCTAAAGGTACACTAGATCCTTTATCATCCAGTATTAAAGGGTTTCTCTGGGCTCTCCTATATTGATGACCTATCCTCAGGATAGGTCATCAATATCAGATCGGCGGGAGTTTGACACCTGACACCCCCGTCGATCAGCTGTATAAGGGACGGAGCACAATGTGCATGTGCTGTCTCCCCTCTCTCTTCCTGCTCTGCTGCTGCTTTGCCAGCAGCAGTTTCCTTATACAGATGATCGGCGGGCATACCGGGGTCAACTAGCCCTGGAAGCCAGAAGCACTGTTCTACCTTAAAATAAAGATTTATAATCCTTTGCCTTGGTTCTGTTAGAACTATACAATAAATTGAGCTTTTCTACTGAAAGTAGATGGTGCACTAGAATGTATGATATATGATTGAGGAATACAATGTAACTGATACATAGCAACATAGCATAGAAACATGAAGGACTTACATGTACCAGTTTTGTTCAAGCCTGATGACGTCAAGAAACTTTGCAGATCAGCAAGGAATGCCCCTACAACATGTGGGTATAGACACAAGTGCCTAACATACAGTTTAAGGCTACATTCACACGACCGTATTTTTCATTCCGCATCCGATCCGCATCCGTTTCCGTTTTTTGCGGAATAGATACAGTCCCATTCATCTCTATGGCTTTTTAAAATTTGCTGACAACTTTCCGTAAGTTGTCCGCATCCGTGCGTCCGCATATTTCATCCGCAAAAATATGAAGCATGTCCTATAATTGTCCGCAAAAATCGGTCCGCAGCCCCATGGAAGTCAATGGATCCGCAAAAAACGGATAACATACGGAAAGGTTTCCGTATGTTATCCGTGTTTTGCGGATCCGTTTCCGTATTATTATTAGAATATTTTATTATCTCTCTTTTTTTTTTTCCCCTCCCTCCAGTTCAGTATTTTGCGGATCCGCAAAAAACGGAAGACATACGGAAGCCTTCTTCCGCAAAATGCGGACATACGGCTTCCGTTTTTTGCGTCCGTAAAATACGGATGAAAAAAATACGGTCGTGTGAATGTAGCCTAAAAGCATATTTTTTGTGTTACAGGAGAATATTTCAATTAGTTCCAAATCATAGGAAGGGCATATACATGTATATGGGTGTGCCAGGGTTATAGAAAGGACAGTATAGAAGTGAACTAAAAAACAATAAAAAAAAGTGCCAACATATGTGAGAAAAATCTATGTGATCAAAATGTTTCGAGTCAAAAAATCCAAGACTATTGGCATTTTTTGTATTATAAGTTATAAACCAACACATTTGTAAGAAAGTCAAAAATCCATGGAATAGCTTTCTTATTAAATACAGTGCATATTGCAGCACACACAGCTTTCCAAACTGTAAGAACATAAAATCAGACTTTTTCATACTTGATATGGGAGTATCTTCACATTACACTTCACCCACCCTTTTGGGACCTACATGTTTCCAGCCCTAGAATGTGAAATCACATGCAGGAGGGATTCATTGTCTGCCACATTGGCGTGTCTGAAATATGTGTAATAAGATCAGCCTTGTATGCAGTTTCACACTGAGATTTGCCATTACGTACAGTTAGTCATAATGTAAAAGGCCAAGTTCAGATAGTGGCTGAATGTCTTTGTATCTACTACTTATATGAGGTTTCATCAAGTTATTGAAAATACATAGTACATAAAATGCAAGCAATAACTATTTACCTGGGTAAAAGCATAAAACAGTATAATTAAATCTGTGAAGGAAGACATGTGTAACTACTAGTGTTGAGCGAAGCAAGCTTCGGATGCTATATCCGGGTGCTGGAGAGGTTATCTGAAATCCTGTCAGTTTCATTATAATTTTTGTAAAGATCATTGGTTCAACTTTGCTGTAACATATTGCTCAAGATATACTATACACCATAAACATTCACACCAAAAAGTGCACTCATGACATTAAAGGGAATTACTGGTACAGATTTGCAATGCCCTTGTACTAAATGGCCTATGGTTTGCTTTACCTACACAGTCTGATATTCAGGTTGGTGTGTCTATTTGACATGACTTAAAATATACTACTCAATAGGACTGTGCTTACTTGTTTTTACCGTGTTTTGCTTTTTGATAGTGAGTATGTATGTATTATGGGTGAAACACATTAGCCCAGATTTAATAATGCATCTGCACCCAAAATCTGTCTAACTGGAGCAGTTTTGGCGCATCTAGGGTTTCTACACTTTTTCCCAACATGCGAGGCAATGGGCAGGGCTTAGTGGAAAGAGGCAGTGCTTCATGGAAAAGAGGGGGGTCTAATATGTTCGATTTTGTGCTAAAACTGCACAACAATTTTGAATAATCTTTCTCAAAGTAAGCCAAACAATTGTTGGTATTGAGTCAGAGAAAAGTATCTGCCCCTGCTCAACATTTATCATCCAGCCTGTGCCCCTGTAAAAAATCTAGTGCAGGGCTAGACATTGTGTCTAACCTAATGCCATCTACAGAATTAGTAAATCTGGACCAATATGCTTGTGGCGCGTTAATCAGTGTATTGATGATAGTTGTGTTTGTTCTAATATCTGAACATTTGTTTGTGATAAAAAAAAATGAATCATTTCTAGGGCGTGCCAGCCGCCGAGAAAACACTAACCATGCCAATGTTATTAACTAGGCCACGTCGTAGCCTAACATTCAAGAAGACCATCTGCAGAACAATGAATCAGACAGACTCACCACCCACCAGCCATATTAAAGGGGTTGTCCAGCAACAAAAAATATGTTTCATTGTTTATGAAATGTAAAAACATTGGAGATTTATAAAAGTATCTAAAAGAAAAACTTTCTTGGTGCCCCTGTCCATAGCAACCAATAACAGTAGAGTTGCATTTCTTATAATGATTGTGAAAATTGTGTATAACTGAGAACTTATTAGTTCTGTCCCCTTTAATTCATTCCTCTTTATATTACCTCTATACTCTATAAGGATAGTTAGATAACATACACAAACCCCCCAACCCAAGCCCCATTGTGCTGAGCAAGCCAAATTCCTGAGTGGTTATCTCAGAGACATGCATGCTGCACACTGGACATCCTTGGGAGGAAGGGCTATAGGGCATGAACCTGGTTTGCACAGACGATTATTTGGCACTCCATTGAGGAACTTCATCCAGGTAGGATGAATTGCTAGAATTGATATCCTTATCTGTTGTATCACCATGGGGTGCCGGCCATGTGCTACGACTTGGCGGATTCAGAGTGTCCCCCTCCCTCCATATTGTATGTGTACGCCAGTGATGATTATTTACTTTTTACTACTCTGTACGTCATTTGTCTGTTTTACCTTATATTTTTACCTATATATTTATATTTTATAGTTAAGATATACCTGTTGACATCTGTTCCTGTGATGGTGGAGGAGGTTTGAAAACAAAAAATTAAAGCAGTGCTTTGATTGGTTGCTATGGGTATCAAAGTTTGTCTTTTAGATATTATTTTAAACCTGCCCCATTGAACTTGTGGATATAATTTATTGTTCAGTTCTGTGGGCATAGTCCTATTCCGGTGGCAGATCTGGCATTTCTGGGGCCTGAAGCAAAGTTATGTCTAGTGGCTACTGCTAAGCTCTGCCCTATTATACTGCTAAGCTTCACCTATCACACCGCTTATATGGTGACCCCTTATGTGCCCCACACACACAAAAAAAAAATCACGGAAATAGGATACAAAACATCCTGCACCATATGTAAATATGCGGATGTACATGGCTACATTCATAAAGTCACTGGGTAGGTGGACACAGATGTGTTTTGATCAAAATATATTGGCTAAGGCTGGCTTCACACGTCCGTTAAACCCGACGTGAGCAGTCCGTGGTAATGCGGGCTGGATTTGTTCTTTACAGCCAGAGCGCACGGGGTCATTGGTTGCTATGACGCCGTGTGCTTCCTGCCACCGCTGCACTACAGTAATACACTGGTATGATCTATACAGCATAGTATTCGGGGGCATCGGGGAACACATTCAGCACAGAATTAAAGGGGAGCAGCAGGATAACACTGTTCGGGCACCAGGAGGAGAAGGATGATAGAAAAGTGAGGAACTTGAGATGTCTATGTAGCAAACTCTGCAGAGAGAAGATGTGGCTTAAAGAACTCGCCATGGCGGTCTGGGCCGAATGGAGAAGATAACAAAAATAAGATTGTCTACATCAGAGAAAATGTCACTGGATGTAAGAGTTATGTAGGGCTGTATACTCCTGTATGTTTGGCATGGTGAATGTAATGTCCATCCAACTATGTTTTTAATGCTAGGGGTGGTTGGTTGGATCAACAATTTGGCATATATGCATTGTGGATGCATGTTATACAGTAGTCACCCCTTTCGCAGTTCCACCCTGCCGATGCTTGTTTACAAACTGCAGCAGAAACTTGCCAATATATGGCATGTTACCTCAGCAGCCAATCAGTGATCTAATTCTGAGTACAGTGATTGGCTGCAGTGGTGACATGCCATACATCTTCACATCAGTGTGCACATCACCGACAGTGGGCATACTTGCCTGTTATATCCCTGTCAGTCTTTGTTTACATGGTGCTGCAATGATTCCAGAAAGTCCAGCACGTCACATGCATCATCACTGCAGCCATATAAACAAAGCACTCAGTCTGGAGTAGCGGGGATGTAACAGCTGAGAATTGTGGATTTTTTCCACATGCTGCTGCCATATTTTATTTTTAACTACTGGACAACACCTTTAAATCCGGGATGTTTGTGATTCATGGGCATTGTGTTTAGGGTATTTGAGGGCGTGGAATGCAGGCCATTGACTCTTAAAAGGGGCAGGGTATAGGTACTTAAAAATGTTGGGCTGTCTGTGATTCTTGGTTTAATAAATAAGATGACTAATAGCAGACATAGCACTGAACCTTGGGATACACCAGTTATAATACTTGGCCACTCAGAATAGGATTAATTGACCAAAAGCAAAAGTCTATGGCATATTGGTACACCATAGACTTTTTCCAGGGTGTCCCCACCCGCGATCCCCCACCCATATCGCGTTCCCCCCCCCTCCTCCTTTCTAATGCTTCCCTGGTGTCTAGTGGTTATAGCAGAGGGTCAGCACATTGCTGACCCTCTGCTATAAACTGCTGACTTCTGTGCCGGATCTTTAAGAACCAAGTGGGTCTGGGTCAAAAAAAATGTAAAAAAAGTGAAAAAATAATAAAATTAAAAAAAAACATATCACTAAATAAAAATTAAAAAAATAAAATACACAGGGATCGCTCCTTGACCTAATGGTGAGAATGGATTCCGGTCCAGGTTTTCCTGCTTAGGTTTGCGATCCTTTTGTCCCATTTAGGAATCTGTAGCTTTTCCTTTCAGCTGTTTTGTCAGCCACTCCCAGCTACTATATATTCTCCCTTTCTGCTTCCCTTGTTGCCAGATATAGACTGTCCTTCCAGATCTTCTATTCTGACCTCAGGTGGACAACTGTTGCTGTGGAGCCATTGGAACTGGTGCTGTTGGATCTCCGGTTCACTCCTGTAGTTGTCTCCTGTTGTTGTTGACTCCCTTCGGGGATCATTGATTGTGTTTGTGTTGTTTGTCCTTTCCCTGTTGTTACCCTAGGTGTCAGTGGTGAGGACTACTGCTCCCACCGCCCTACTCATTACCTAGGGCTTATTTCAGGGTAAGCCAGGGACGAGGCACATGATCGGCGTATGGGTTAGCAGCCCATCTAGGAACGTCAGGGCAGCCAGGTGCCAGTGCTAGGTGAGTTAGGGTCACCACTCCTCCCTCTCCCTATTGGAAGGGTACTTTTCTTCCCTCCCCTCTGTGCCGCACGTCTGTTACCTGCCATCTCAGACGTACCACCACTAATGCCGGAAACAACAGATCTCTGATATCCAAAGGGAGTAAACTGCATATAGTTCTTGATGTAATGATGACAATCTCAGCAAAATATAAACAAAACAAGCATGGGGTCCCTAAAGTAGGTGGTCCTGGCTAGTGGCTAAACATACAAAGGCACCACTAGTCAGTCGTCAAACCAAACACATTTAATATACATTTAATATATGAACCACAATAAGTACAAGTAATATGGTGATTGGGTGAGTACTTACAGTAAATCTACAGAAATTTTGAGTTCCCTACTCCAAAGTTCCAATGCGTTTCCTCACTAGGCAATGGTTCATCAGAGGACAATGTGCAATGCTATACATACAACAGTGGGGTTCAATACACATTACAAAAACATACATAAAAGAAATAAGTATGTAAACCTAAATACAGAACGCCTGTATTGGTGATACAAGGTATCAAGAATACAACGATTCAGAAAAAGACCATTGGGCATATGTTCAAAAAGGAAGTGGCGCACTTCATGAAAGATGTACTGTCGATATGAAATATAAGACGTGTTTATACGGCATATTGAGATTCCTCTCATTGCCACAATCCTGTTGATGAATAAATATGATCAACACTAAAGGCATACTGGGAGAGAGAGGGCAGATTAAATGCCGAAAACTAGTCAAGAACTTACATTAATACGTATGATGGACAGAGTTGCAGTAACAAGGATCACAAGGCAGGCCATAAGCATTCTAGGACGCCCACTGTGGAATACTAGGATTCTACAAGGTAAGTAAAAATTATTCGATGTGTAAATTCATATAGGGTGAAATAAACTAAGATATACTCACTATGTAATTATGCTTCAGGAAGGAATCAGTGGGTATATTTGATGATATTACTGTGGCTGGCATGTCAGAGTAAACCACCACTAAAAGGTGAGGTAGAAATTAGTTATCCAGTCACAGGTAGTACAAAACATGGAATTAAGGTATAATAGCTGAAACAGATTGTGCCTGATGTGAGGTGGATGAGGATGCTACCGTGTGGGACACACGTGGCTGAAGGCGCGCATCAGATACAAGCGCCCAGTGAGTCCTAGCCATGATGGAGGCAAGGGCCGGGGTATGTTGTAAAGGAGATAAATAGATATAGGCTGTTGTTAGTCATTGTTGCATGGGGTGGGGACAACAAGGGAAGGGGGGCAGGCAAATGCATGCTAGTTATTTGAATAGAAAATACAAAACAATGCGGGAATTGATGAGATCACGTATTAGATAATCTGGATGATAATGGAAAAGATTATTAGTAATTTGTTCAAAATAATGTAGGTTAATGTGACCCTCAAATTATTCAAAACTGATGTTACAAACTTTGTTAACCCTTGAGTTGTTCCACAAGAATTAAGGGAAAATGGAGGTGAAATTTGAAAATTACATTTTTTTGCAGATTGTTTATGTTAAATGGATTGGTTTATGGGGACCATTGGTTTAAAAATTTTAACGATTGTCTTATGTGGGTTAATTTTCTACGGGATGAGGTGATGTTTTCATTGGTACCATTTTGGGGTACATATGACTTTTTGATCACTCGATATTACGCATTTTGTAAGGAATTCACCTGACAGGGTAGATCATGTTATATTTTTATAGAGCTGGTTGTTCCGGATGCGACAAAACCTAATATGTCTATTATTTTTGTTAAGTTCTGCACAGTAATAGCATTTTTGAAAAAAATAAAATCTTGTTTTTGTGTTGCCATTTTCTGAGAGCCATATTTTTTATATTTTTCGGGAACTTGTCTTAGGTAGGGACTAATTTTTTGTTGGACAAGATAATGGTTTGATTTGGTACCATTTTGGGGTACATACGAGTTTTTGATAATTTGGTGAGTCAATGTGACAAGAAAATGGGTGTTTTGGCACTGTTTTTATTTTTTACGGCGTTCACCTGATGGATATGGATGTGGCAATACCTAATATGTCTAGTTTTCTTTTTTTACAATTTTATATAACTTAATTATTGGAAAAGGGCACTTTTTTTTTACTTGGAATTTTTATTTTTTATTATGTAAAATGTTTTTTAAACTTTTATTTACTTTTTTTCTTTTTTTTTTTTGTCCCACTGTGGGACTTGAACTTTTGGGGGTCTGATCCTCTCTACAATGCATTACAATACATTTGTATTGTAAAGTATTGGCTGTAAGTCTCACAGGCTTACATGGAAGGCAGCACAATGCCTATGGAAGTCATCGGGCTGCATTCCCAACCATAGGGCCCCTGTCACTGCAGCGCGGAGACAAGATGGGGACGGGGGGAAGACCCCATCTTCCACTAACAGCGTACATGCTGCGGTCAGTGCTGACTGGGACATAGCAAGGGTTAAAATGCCGGCATCAGTGTTTTCACCGATGCCGGCATATACAGCAGGGGCATGGCACTGGGGCTAAAATCAAGTCCTGCAGTGCCATACATGTACAGTGGCGTTCGGGAAGGGTTTAATCAACTATCAACCAGTAAACACTACCGTACATTGCAGAAAGCAGTATTTGTGAAGACTGGAATGATTTTTACATGGGAAAATAGTGGAAAATATCTGCACTGATCAGATTCTTCTCTGTATGGTCACTTTATGTGAACTAATCTTTTCTTTCAGTTTTATTTTACCTTTGCATGTTCAGGCGTCACATAACTGAGAGACTGGGTCAGTGTGATATTTTGACTTGTACATAGCATTCTGTTGATAATGGTCTGCAGATGTCAGGAAAGAGAGGATTTCGTAAATCCTGTGGCCTACAGTTTAGATAAATGAATCCTGCTTAAAGAACGAGGAAAGTGTCTTGTTTATTAAAGGGAACCTGTTAGCAGTTTCATGCTGCCATAACCACGGTAGCAGGAATTACCAACGGGTTTCCTCATTGCAAAGAACTACATTTTAATCTGAAACACTGGCATAACAGAGAAAACATAGCGCCACATTTACTAAAGACTTGCGTTTCATACACCAATTGTAATGAAAACCTGTCCCCATATTTGTACCTATGAACCTGACTGACCTGTTACATGTGCGCTTGGCAGCTGAAGGCATCTGTGTTGGTCCCATGTTTATATGTGCCCGCATTGCCGAGAAAAATGATGTTTTATTATATGCAAATGAGCCTCTAGAAGCAATGGGGGCGTTGTCATTACACCTAGAGGCTCTGCTCTCTCTCTCTGCAACTGCTGCTTCCTCTGCACTTTGATTGACAGGGCCAGGCGTCATGATGTTTTCACTGCCTGGTCCTGTCAATCAAATTGGAGAGGGTGTGGCAGTTGCAGAGAGAGCAGAGCCTTTAGGTGTAACAGCAACTCCCCTGTTGCTCCTAGAGGCTCATTTGCATATATTAAAACATTATTTTCCTCAGTAATGCGGTAACATATGAACATAGCACCAACACAGAGTCTTAAGCGGCCAAGTGCACATGTAACAGGTCACCCAGTTTCATAGGTACAAATCTCATGACAGATGTGCTTTAAAATCTAAAGTATCTTAAAGCCACATGGTCTAATGTTAAAGTAAAGTTACCAAATGCCTGCAAAATGTAATATACTAAAAGCCGAAATGAACCAAATAACAACTCACAGAGAATGGACTCTTAAACAATAGTGGCCAAATAGTACCCCAAGAAGTCTGGACTCAAAAAGCATCTGTCAGCAGATTTGTACCTATGAAACTGGATGACCTGGTGCATGTGTACTTGGCAGCTGAAGACATCTGTGCTGGTCTAAGTAGAACCAGTAAAAAGAAGTATGTAAAAAGTTCCCATCTATAATAATTGTAATATACTTTATTTGTTTAACATTTTACTTTCAAAATAAGCACGCAAAGTTCAGGTGTCTGTTGAGCAATGATGGCTAACCTTCGGCACTCCAGCTGTGGTGAAACTACGACTCCCAGCATGCTCCATTCATTTCTGTGGAGTTCTGAGAACAGCCAAGCAAGTGTGCATCTTGGGAGTTGTAGTTTTACAACAGCTGGAGTGCTGGAGGTTAGCCATCAGAGGCTTAGAGCTTTCAGAACTCCTGCCTGCGCCCATTAGCTCCACTAATAGCTCTGCATACCACATCAGAGCAGGAGACACTGTACAGATGTGCTATGCAAGGCAGGAGCTCTGTAGTAAGCGCTGTACTGGCATGAGCACACATCAGGTGTCTATAGTGCTTCGGAATCAGCGATTTATTGGTCAGCAGTGTATGGGTGTACAGATTCCACTGTACTTCAGGCATAGGTGCCACAGTGAGCTCTATACTGGGAGGAGCACACATTGCTGCTCCTGCCTGTGTTCCACCACTACAGCCTGATATAGGACATCAAATGTGTTATACCAGGCTTTAGTAGAGTGGCACAGTCAGGAGCAGTGATGTTTGCTCCTGCCAGTACAGCCCTCACTGCAGTCCCTATGACTGTAGTATAGTGGAATCCGTACACCCGTACACCACTGAAATGTCAGTGGTGTACAAGTGTCGAGATTCCAAATCACTATAGACACCTGAAATGTGGATGTCTGTGCAGTGTCCCACTGCAGAGCAGAGGTACACTGTAAAAAGGGGTGTAAAGTTGTGCTTTGTGTATTTGCTTTGTGCATTTTATGTACTTGTGCCAAGCTATTAATAGACTGTAATTACATCTACCACTAGATGCGCTGTTTCCCTTTCCCATAGGTAAAGAGAAGTTAGAACAGTCTAGAGTTAGTGTGAGTAGGAGTCTGTCTACCCAAAGAAGAGGGCAGAAGTATAGGAACTGACAGACACGCCAGACTGAACTTGGGTACCAGCCAGAGCAAGGCAAATATCAGAAAATCTACAAAACATGCCAGAAGAAAGATAGAGAGGTGCAGAGTAGAAGTTCTGTAGAGGTGAACTGCATCACAAAAAAAGATTATAGACTTTACATCCACAGGCCTTGGGCAAGCCATTGTGGTCTGCCCTGGAGTTGCATCCTACAAGAGAAAGTGTGAATCCTCATTCCTGAATGCTTATGCAAAAGTCAGCTAGGGTAATGGAGCGTGAGAATTGCTCTAAAGAAAAAACTTGGTCTATTAACTACCTTTTCTGCTGTGTCACCTGTAAGAACTGTGGAAAGTGCATTTGTGTAACATATGCCATGCATGCTAAGAACTGTAACTGACGTGCTTAAACTTAAATCTTCAGTAAAGAATTGTTCTACTGCAAAACTGCCTCATCATTGTTTCTTTGGCTGCCTTAACCCTGCCTTGCAACTCACAATTTATCATCACCAATGGCACCTCGAATCACCATCAGGGAGAACAACATCAGAAACCAGAGACTGCCCTGAAGGGAAGAAAGGTGCCCCCTTCGTACCACTGCACAGCCCAGGGGATCGTAAAAATTAGTAACCACTACTACCGCCATTCTTGGTAGTATTTCTCCTATCCTCTCCTGGACTCACTACCCCTATGTGGTAATAACTTTGGAACGCTTTTACTTATCCAAACCATTCTGAGATTGTTTTCTCTTGACACATCGCACTTCATGGCAGTTGTAAATTTGAGTTGATATATTTCACCTTTATTTATTTATTTTTAAAAATCCAAAAGTTACCCAAAAATTTGAAATAAGTCATCATTTTCAAAATTTCTGTTTCTCTGCTTTTAAGACAGATAGTGATACCTCATAAAATAGTTATTACTTTACATTTCCAATATGTCTATGTTGGCATCATTTTGTAAATGTCATTTTATTTTTGTTTGGCTGTTGGAGTATAATTTTAGATGCAATTTTTAAAATTTGTAAGAAATTTCCAAAACCCAGTTTTTAATGGACCAATTCAGTTATGAAGTCACTTTGTGGGGCTTACATAATAGAAACCACCCATAAATGGCCCTATTTTAGAAACTACACCCCTCAAGTTAAAATTTAAAGAAAATTTCAAAATGTCCCTTCTTTTTGCTGATTTTCTAGTTTAATCCATTTTCCCTGTAAGGCAGCAAGGATTAACAGCAAAACTCAATATTTATTACCCTGATTATGCAGTTTACTGAAACACCCCATATGTGGTCGTAAACCGCTGTATGGGCACACAGGACAGTGCAGAAGGGAAGGAGCAACATATGGATTTTGGAGGGCAGATTTTACTGGTATAATTTTAAGTTGCCTTGTCGCATTTGAAGACCCTCTGATGCACCCCTACAGTAGAAATTCCCAAAAAGTAACCCCATTTTGGAAACTACAGGATAAGGGGATAGTTTTATTGGTACTATTTTGGGATACCTATGATAATTCAGTATTACTCGTTTTGTGAGGCTGTTCTAGCACCGTTTTAATTTATTTATTTTTGTACGACATTTACCTGACAGGATAGATCGTGTGTTATTTTTTAAGGGCAAGATGTTAACCCTTTCAGTACCGGTTTTTTTTTTTTTTGCGTTTTCATTTTTCTTCCCTGTCTTCCTTGAACCATAACTTATTTATATTTCTGTTCACATAGCTGTATGAGGGCTCATTTCTTGCGGTACAAGTTGTACTTTCTAATGCCTCCATTAAATATGGCACACAATGTAGTGGGAAGGGGTAAAAAAATTCCAAAATGGAGTGGAATTGGAAAAAAAATTCCTCCACAGTTTTACAGCTTTTGTTCCCACAGTGTTTTGTGTGCAGCAAAACTGACCCATGCCCTTAATTCTCTGGGTCAGTACCATTACAATGATACCCCATATATATAGGTTTTGTATGTTTAAATAGCATAAAAATAAATTTAAACTTTTTTTATACTTATGTCTACTGAGCTGTTTAGGGGCTAATTTTTTGAGAATGAATCTGTAGTTTTTATTGATACTATTTTGGAGTGTGTGTGACTTTTTGATCGCATTTTATAAAAATTTTGGGGTAAGAGAAGCAATGAAAAAATGGCACATTGGCCATTTTGACCCTTTTTCCATTACACCTTTTTTCCGTTTAGATATTTTTTTCTATTATACAGAAAGGGGCGTGATTTAAACTTTTATATTTTTTTATTTTGTATATATTTTTTATTTTTTTTACATTTTTTGTCATTTTTTGTAAATTCAGTATTTTTATTTTAAATTTTGTATAATCAGGGATTTTTAAAATGACTTTATTACTGTGAATTGCTAATTTCTTAAATTGGCCTGCCATTTGGTGGCCAAAATAAGAATTGCAGCATGAATACTATCAGCCTGGTCAGTGGGGCTGATAGCATTCAGAATAACTACCGACAGCCCGATTGGCTGCAGGGGGTGTTGGTAGGCAGCCTGTTAGATGCAGATGATCTCACTTGATCATGGCATCTAAAGCCTTTAATTAACGCAATCGGCATTATTGCCGGTCACGTTAATTAGCTGCAGGTTGCAGCAGAGACTTGCCGGCCATGAAGCCCACTGCACATGCGAGCGAGCGTCATGTTCACACATTGTTCCAGCGCCTTGCATGTACGGCGCTGGTAGCAAAAGGGTTAAAGACATTAATATGCCAAGTATGTGTGTTTTTATTTTTTGTTTCAGTTTTACATACTAAAGCATTTTTGAAAAAAAAATCATGTTTTTGAGTCTTCATTTTCTGAAAGGCATATTTTTTAAAAATTTTCTGCCGATTGTCTTGTGTAGAGGTTCATTTTTTGCAGTAAGAGTTGAAATTTTTATTGGTACAATTTTCGGTACATAAGATTATTGGATCGTTCAATATTATACTTTTGCGGGCAAGACGTGCTGCTGAAGATAGGGTAAATGTCAGATTATTGGAAACCCTGAGAGTTTACGTGTGAGAGAAAGGGAGACTCACAGGCGTGTGGCTGAAGGCAGGGTAGATCTCAGATTATTGGAAACCCTGAGAGACTACATAAGACAAAGAGGGAAACTCCTGTCACACAGGCATGCGGCCGAAGACAAGGTAACCCAGAAATACTACCTGTACCACAAGCCACACAAGAAAGGCAGTGGGAGATTAGGGAGGTTAACAAGTAGCTCAAGAAGGAGGGGTTTGGGTTCATGGAGAACTAGGCCGACTTCTCTGTCAGCTACAGGCTCTATAGTAGGCTGAACCTCAATGGGGAAGGTACAGCTGTTTTGGGGGAGAAGATGGCTAGAAGGTTTTTCAATGACCACTGATAGATGCTTTTGAAATTAATTTTCAGCTGAGCAGTGTCTGTGGAATATGGATGGAACACAGACCAAACATGGATCCTTCAGATGAAACATGGGTGAATTTTTTCACTGACGATAAACGGACAGGGAAATGTAAATGAGACCTCACTGTCAAGTGTTTCTAAATTCTATGAAATGCCTATGGGGTCAAATCACTCAGTACACCCCTTGATAAATTCCGTAAGGGTTATAGTTTGCAAAATATCCCTTTTTAGGGGGTTTTCACTCTCTGGGTACCTGAGGGTCTCTTCAAATGTGATATGGCAACTAAAAACCATTCCAGCAAAATCGGTTTGCTTTGCTGTTAACCCTTGCAGGGTTACAGGAAAAATGGATTGAAATGGAAAATCTGCAAAAAAATGTACATTTTGAAATTTTACCTCCATTTTCATTTAATTCTTGTGAGACACCTAAAGGGTTAAAAAGTTTGTAAAACCAGTCTTGAATAATTTGAGGGGTTTAAGTTCTAAAATCGGGTAATTTATTGGTGGCTTCTATTATGTAAGCCGCTCAAAGTCACTTCATAACTAAATTGATCCTTAAAAAAGTTGGTTTGGGAAACTTTCTTGAAATTTTTAAAAATTGCTACTTAAATTCTAAGCCGGCTAACGTCCTAAAAAAATAAAATTACATTTACAAAATTATGCCAATATGAAGTAGATGTATGGTGAATGTTAATAACTATTTCATGAGGTATCCCTATATGTCTTAAAAGCAGATCAATCCAAATTTAGAAATTTTTTCAACATTTTCTGTAAATTTTGGATTATATTAACTCAAATTTACTACCGACATGAAGTGCAATGTATCGTAATCGTCTCAAAATCACTTGGATAAGTGAAAGCATTTCCAAAATTATTACCACATAAAATGTCGGACTTGCAAAATTAGCCTGTCAGGAAGGCAAAAAATTGCTGTATCTGGATGGGGTTAAAACAGTACATTTAAGCAAGTAACAACAAAACTGTCACCCTCATTTTCGAACCATGCACAAGGTCCCATACACAACAGTAGCATCGACCTATCTTACCTAACTATCTTTCTATTTGTAAGGGCTAAGGTTAACCCCTTGTATACCGGAGGTTTTTTTATTTTCATTTTTTTCCCTGTCTTCACAGAGCCAAAACCTATGTGTACATAGCCGTATGAGGGCTTGTTTTTTGCAGGAGAAGTTGTACTTCCTAATGCCACCATTTAATATGGCAATATAGTGGGAAGTCGGAAAGAAAATCCAAATGGGGTGGAATTGGAAAAAAAATGCAATTCTACCACAGTTTTATGGGTTTTGTCTCTACAATGTTCCCTATGCAACAAAAGTGATCTGTGCCCTTCATTCTCATTCTTCATTCTCAGTCAATACAATTGCAAAGATATCACATTTGCATAGTTATTTTGTGTTTTAATTCTGAAAAAAAAATAAAAACTTAGAATTTTTTATTTTTTATATCACAATATTCTGACACCCATAACTTTTTATAGTTATATCTGCTGAGCTGTGTGGGGCTAATTTTTTTGCTGAATGATCTGTAATTTTTATTGATACCATTTTGGAGTGTGTGTGACTTTTTGATCACATTTTATTCATTTTTTTGGGTAAGAGAAACAATGAAAAAATAAAAAATATATATATTGGCAAATATATGTATATATATTTGAAGTTAACTTTTTTAAACTTTTTTTAGCCCCTCTAGGAGGCTACAATATGCAACAAATATTAAATGTGAATGAGGGGACGCTAAAGCAGAAAACAATAAACATAACTTTATTAAGTATCTGCACTAAAACAGAAGGGTGTCTACCCGATCACCCAACTGGGGTGGAAGGAAGTAATGGGGTACCACAACGATAAGTCAGGTGTGACTATTATGAACTTGTAATTGTCACCATTAACATGGATTGTTGGACCCCATGAAAACCACTAGTGGACACAGAAAAAAAACCCACTTGTGGGTGGGAATGTTAGTAGCAAGGTGCTCTGACACCAAAAAAATATGGTGCAGGATAGTGATCACAGCTGGTGGCAGCAGGCAATGCCACCAACCATGTACATGCAAAATAAAGGTGCTGGGCCGGACAAGTATGGACAACAAGATTACAGTCGAAGATATAATAGACCGCAACTCCTACTCTCCGGTCATGTAATTAACGGCTCAACGTGTTTCAGTGCACAGTAGTGCACCTCATCAGGAGCAACTAGCACCAAATGGGGTAAAGCCTGCTAGGACCAGCTATCCCAGTGGTGGGACACCGGTCAGGCTCTGCCCATGAAACTGTATGCAGAGCAGCCTAGAGAACGTGCCCAGCGGTACGCACGGACTCTGGCAGGTGGCAGAAAAGAAATATATAGTGCTGGACACCTCTGGTGTGAGGCACAGCAAATCACATACAGGCTCCAGAAAACAGCATCTAGGACCTGATAATCCCTGCCTAAGGGCCGGTTCCTCTAGTATGAGGAAGGCCGGCTGATTACATATAGGAGCCCTGCCTAAGCCGTCTACCTCTAAGGTGAGGGACGGCGTGTCAGGTAGCTAAGCATCCGGCACTATGATGGCCGCAAAGCGGCCGGCCGCACGCCAGAATTTAAGGGCAGACTCTCCGCCCCGCTGGACAAGCCTCCCAGAACACCGGCCAATCAGCACCCTGCAAAGCGGCGTGTGTCACTGACCGGCTCGGGGGTGGGAGGAACCGACTGAGTCCTGGGGTAAGCAAACTGAGTGCTGTAAAGTATCGTGAGGAACATAAGGTGGCTTACTACAAACAAAAGGACAGTAACAAATATAAGCTAGCAGCAGAAGGAGAATAAGGAGAGTGAGTTTAATTAACTATGAAATCTACTGTGACATTTATAAGCGATAAAAAATGCCACCTTGCCGTTTATGATCATTTGAGAATGTTAGGAACAATTGTGTCACATTTAAACTGGCAGTCACCACGTTCCCAGATGAGTCAAACCGCTAAGTACCACCATGAGTGTAGATTCAGCTAGTGGGTCACACAGATGGGGTGGCCCACTCATAGGCTGCATAATAAAGGGAGCAGAATGATGCTGCAACTTATGGTTGCGATGATTGACTATTTAAAGTAATGGCTGCGTAGTGGCTGTTGGTACGGTCACACAAATGGTTCTCAGAGGGTATCACTACGGCAGCACACACAACCATGAGATGATGGAAAAATTACAATAATTGGAACGATAACAGTAGTAGTACGTCCCCAGGGCAAAAGAAAATGAGGAATAATACAAGCCACATAATACTCCCATCATACATATATGCATGCACCAAAACTGATGCATGCATCAGGAAACTAGCCTGACATCATGATAAAGACGTATAAACGCCACAGTATCACAAACAGAGGAAGCAGGGATACACATACTCAAAAGAGACCCAAACGGAATGTAAGAATCCCATATAATAAGGTGGCCTAGATGATCCAATAAGGAGTTAAATAAAAGTCATGTAAGATATGGCATCATTTAAGCCATACGGTTTAATGGTGTTCAAAGTAAAATTCCAACGTACCTCTTTTTGTAGGAGAATGCGGTCCTTGTCGCCACCTCTAAGGGTCATTGTGACCTGCTCAATCCCCTGAAATTTAATGGAGGAAGTTCTTCCACTATGGTGGTCAACCACGTGACGCGCGATGGGTGTATCATTAGCCTTCAGCACGTCTGACACATGTTCCCCAATCCGACGGCGTAGTTCCCTAGTTGTCTTGTCAACATACTTCAGTCCACAACAACAGGTAAGAAGGTAGATCACCCCAGCTGATTTACAGTTGGTAAAGGTTTTAATGTAAAAGGTCCTGTCGACTGAGCTGCTGGTAAATGATTTGTTTCTATCTATAAACGTGCAAAATTTACAGGACCCACAAGGGAAAGTACCTGTAAGGGAACTACGTAGCCACGTCTGTTCCTTTGGTTGCTGGTAGAGACTATGCACAAGTAAGTCTCGTAAGTTTTGGTTCCTGCGGAACGTGATGGACAGCCTAGACGGAATTAGGCTCCCAATATCTGGGTCAGATCTGAGAATATCCTAGTTATCTGTCAAGATCTGGCGCACCGCATCATGCACATTGTCAAAAGTGCCTATAATCCTGATCATGTTATCACTTAGTTCCTTATTTTTAGGAGATAACAATTGATCCCTATCGACACTCAATACATGATGGTATGCTTGCTTGAGTACATGATCTGGATAGCCACGCTGCCGGAACCTGGATTGCAGTTCAACCTGCAGCGAGTTTGAAGTCAGTCAATTGTGAGCAGTTTCTCCTGACTCTCAAATATTGGCCCTTAGGTATCCCTTTTCTTAGGGCCAGAGGGTGGCCACTCTCCCACTTCAGCAAGTTATTTGTTGCTGTGGGTTTTCTAAAAACATTAGTCACAATTTGATCAGAGGGACTCAAAGAGATAGCCAAATCCAAGAAAGAGATGTGTCTTGGATTGATCTCGGACGTAAAGTATAGTCCCAATTGATTGACATTAAGAGTGGCCACAAAGTCATGAAACGCTCCATCAGTGCCCCCCCCCAGAGGATAAGCACATCATCGATGTATCTTATTTATCTTTATTTATTTAAAGGAGGATCATGGTGGTAAACTGCTCTAGATGGTCAGAAAAGACAATTTCCCTTTCCCACCAGCCCAGGTAGAGATTCACGAAAGTGCGTGCACAGGGGTTGCCCATAGCGACTCCCCTGAGCTGGTGGAAGATCTTGCCGTCAAACACAAACACGTTGTGTGTCAAGATGAACTCGAGGATTTCTATAATGAACTCATTGTGACCTCTACAGTGATCACCCCTCTGCTGCAAAAACATGCGAATAGCTCCACAGCCCAATGTGTGAGGGATTGAGCTGTAGAGCGCTTCGACGTCCAAGCTAGCCAATTGCGTCCCTTCGTCACAATGGATGCCATTAAGGTGTCCCAGCACCTCCATCATATCCCTCACATAGGAAGGCAAACTAGTGACGAAAGGACCCAGGACCTCATCCACGTAAGTGCTGATGTTGGCCGTCAGGCAGTTGGTCCCTGAGACAATCGGTCTCCCCTTCAAAGGATCACATCCTTGGTGGATTTTGGGGAGACAATAAAACGCGGCCATTACAGGATGATCCGGCAAGAGAAAGGCTAATTCGGTTTTATCAATGAGTCTATTCTCCAGGGCTCTATTCAGGATACTAGACAGCTCCCTATGAAAAATAAGGGTAGGATCTGATGGTAGCCAACGATAGGTGAGCTTGTCATTCAATATCCTCATGGAAATGGTTTTATATTGTTCATGGCTCAAAATGACAATGTTCCCACCTTTATCGGAAGGCTTCATCACCAGATCCGTATCCTGTTGGAGTCCCTGGAGGGCACATTTCTCCTGAAAGGTCAAGTTGTTTGACCCACTGTGAAAAGAGCCATACGTTTTTTGGCGTAGCTTATTCGAGACAACCGTGACAAAGGTGTCAATAGGGGTGCAATCACTGATAGGAGGCATTTTGGTGGAAGGTAACCGTAATTTTGTGACGGGACCTTCACCTGGGGCACGTTGCCCTTCAGTGAAGAGATCTGCTAGGAGTTGGACATCAGGTAATTCAGAAATGTCTATCCCTAATTCCTCGCATTTTCTGCGGTCGTGGGTAACAAAGAATTTGCGCCACTTGAGTTTGCACGCAAACAAATTAAGCTCTAACTTGTGCATATTGTAGCCTCTAGGAGGCTACAATATGCACAAGTTAGATTTCTTTTAGCTTATATTGTAGTTCCATAGAACTACAGTATAAGCTCCATTTGCGGCTATCATTTGTTGGTCTGCCACCTGCAGGCCTCCATAGGAACTGCAGCTCCAATACGCTATGTCTCTTCAAAGAAACTCAGCTCATTAGAACAAACGATCGGCTTCCACGATTGCCGCACGGTGGAGCCAGTCCTAACCCAGAAGCACGTGTTTCCAGTTTTTTCACCATTTAGATGCTGTCGTCATGCATGACCGCAGCATCTATAGAATGAAATGACTGCAATCGACATAATTGCTGGTCGCAGACATTAGCCGCGGGCCTCTGAGACATACTTGCTATGGCGCAGCTGTGCTCGTGAGAGGGCACCCAATTTAAAGACACCCCCGCCACCCACAGACCCAGCGCCATCCATATATACGGTGCTGGGAGTCTAAGGGTTAAACAACAGATAATAGTCCTGAGTGATGGCAGCTGTTGGTATCGTTGGCGTGCTTGGACGGGTATGTAATTATACAATGCAAGGGCCAGTCTGTACAGAGGCTGAGAGTATTATTTATTCAGTCCTCGCCTCTTATCCACAGTCTGAGGGGGAAGCAAAGGACTTTGGCCAGCGTGTAGGGTTCAAGGTGACTTACAAAAGTGGTGAGGATAGAGCTCCCTCTCAAAGCACTCCTTTTTAGTGCCACCAACATTTACCTCATAGCGGCTTTGTGTATCCCCATTCTGCCCCAATAGCATCTGGTAGTTCTCTCTAAGTTTCTGTAGAAATGCTTAGTACAGGGACTCTGGGAGTTGTAGTTTCAGAACAGCTTAAGTGCCGGAGGTTGCTGATCTACCTTTCCTCATTTACAGTATGAGTTCTTCTTTTCCTTCAGTATTTTATAGTGTGATGTGAACAGTAGGTTTTCTGGTCCTGTCATTTGCTCATATTCCCTCTGCTGCGTGGTGATGGGGCAACGTCTATGCATGCTCCCAAAATCAGAAGGCAGTCCATTATCCAACATCAGCCATTGTGATAAATCTGGTGCCTTTTTAGGCTCTCTAGTCTAAACTGATGCTGTGTAAAAATAAGACACCATCTGCCCCCGCTTTGTTAAACAATAGTTTAAATCACTGATGCCGATTTTATGGACAATGGAGAAACATACCTATAAATGAGATACATTTGATTTAAATTGGCTAGGAACTAGCCATGTACTAGGCTCAGGTATGACTATAAAAATGTCCCTTGGCATCACAATGGCTGTCATGTACCACTAAATGTATTGATGCTCAGCTAAGTTAATGCTAATTTTATATTTACTAAACTATCACACAGTAACCATAGATATTGTGACTTGACATAACCATGTATGCCTCTGTCCCACCCTTGTTTACAGAAGTGTGTCATCTATAAGCTATACGGGATGTGGCTATATGGGTGTGTGATTTTTTACATACTACATAATATATCATTTCACTTTTTGCAAATTAGGGAGGATGTTTTTTTCCCCCTTGGTACAATGTATTCTCCAAGCAGCCTGTGGCAGATGTTCATCAGAGGGTGGATTCCACAATAGTAGAAAGCGCTGACAGATTCTTTCTTATCTACTGAATGCTATTAAATAGAATAAAAAAAAAGAAGTAAAATATCACAAAATCAGTTTTGAGGACACAGGCAAGAGGGCTATGCCCTGCTGAAATGTCGCAGACAATTGATATCAGAACAAAGGGGGAGATTTATCAAGAGTGGTGCTTTCTACCCTTGCGGTGCTGGAGCATGTGCGTAAGTTATCATGAGGCGCAGTCCTCGTGCGCCTAAACAGAAATCTAAGACAGCTGTAGATTTCCGGTTTCATTTGCGGCAGAAAACGAGGATAAATAAACGAGGTAAATGAGGATAAATTTGTCTCGGCTGTTGGACATGCCCCTTTCCTGCATTTCCCATGCCCCTTTTAGAAAAGTGGTGAAAGTGGCGTAAAGAGAGGCACTTTTTTTTCTTTTACAAAAAGTCGCATTTTAAAAGTCACAAACACGCAGCTTGCAACTTTTTAAAGCCATTTTCTGGCGCAAGGGATGTGACAAATCTCCACCAAAGAGTTTTATTTCTTCTCACAGATAGGCACACCCAGCTTAATAGTTACAGTCACTTATAGAGCTGCCCAAACTAAATGGTTACACTCGTTCTAAATGGGAAAATTGCACTTGAACAGTAAAAGAGTGGTTCTAAGAGTTGTTAACAGTCTGTCGCATTGTTCCTTTCCACAGGACGAGGGTTCAATACAGACTTAGGTTTAAATTGCAATGTTTCATGTACTGGTACCTGTTCATGCATCCCCTTTACCAGTCCTTTGTAAAATGCAGAAATTGCTTATTGACCATTATGATGGTTGACTGTCAGTGGCTGACTAGAAGGCTGAAAAAAGACACCGTGTACACCTAATATACAGGGCTGAGTTATACCTTTGCGACCGCACAGGGCGCATCACCCTGGACTCCTGAAGGGCGCACTGTACAGTGAACATACCAGGTGGGGAAGGACCTGTGTGATGTCATGTGACCAGTGCAGGAAGAGACAGAGCTCATCAGTTCAGAGAAGTAGTGAAGGACCTGTGTGATGTCATGTGACCAGTGCAGGAAGAGACAGAGTTCAGCAGTTCAGAGAAGTGGTGAAGGACCTGTGTGATGCTATGATGTGAGAGGGTGAAGCTCCTGTGCTGTTTGTGGATGAGAGGTTAGTGGCTTCTCTTCCTCTATAAGTGTCTAATACTAGGAGTTGTAGTTCTTTTCTTACTCACTCTCTGTAATGTAATCTGATAGCCAGTAATAACATCCTAGAAATGCTGGAAGTTGTAGTTCTCTCCTATTATATCCCTATCCATGTAATGTCCATTGATGCCCTATAATAACAGTCTGGGCATGCTGGGAGTTGTAGTTGCTGGCCCTGGGCTTTCATCCCTAATATCAGCCAAACAGGCATATTTACCAGGGCATTCCAGCTCAGGACTAGCCTCCCTGGCACTTTTCCCTCTACCCCTTCTTCCTACATTAACCCAACTGCTGATCTGATAGTCCTGATCTTGCCCTCCTCCTCCCATCTCCATTTCACTGACCCCAGTCAGTGTCTGCACATTGAGGTCTAAGCCTCTTTCCAGTTTTGCAATGCCCCTAAGTATTTCAAGCTGCTTATTTAGATCCAAGATCTGGGCTTGCAAATATGCAACATGATTGCATCTAATGCAAATGTATTCACCCTCGAATGGCTCTTCAAGGCACGCATACATTGCACAGGACACACACTTAGTTGCATTGTCCATGGAGCACTTGTTGAAATGGGGATGAACAGTAAAGAAGGAAAACCGTAAATATGAGTTAGATTTAGACCCTGTCTGCTGTAGTTGGAGGACTAGCTAGAATCAAGCCAACAACACAACAAGGAAAATCTATCAAACCTTAGTTTCTTGCTTCTTGTTTTAAACTCCAGTTCTTTAAACACTTATTCACAAGCCCACTTAGTACAGCAAGCACAGGTAGAGCAATGTGAAAATCCTGGAGAACCTATTGGTTATGGTGGAATAATTCCGTCTTATTCCTAGTGGGATCTAGTTTGCAAATTACCATAAATGGTGCAGTTTATCAGTCTCAGATATGAGATGATTTTTAATAAAAAATTTAAATATGAACAGCATGCTGGTTATCACATTTTGTTCTTTTAGCTTCGCATTTCTATAACCTCAAGAACTGACCTACAAGTAAGTCTAATTCACTCATTTTCAGCAACGAACATGTTAACATAGTCTGCTACTCAGATGGGGAATGGTGTTGTTCCAACAATTGTTACTCATTTGGAAGCAATGTAATAGAACATTCCAAAATGTAACAGTGAACAAAATATTCCCACCAAGTTCGAAGCAGTGATGTGACACTTTTCAGGAAAAGGAGGAAAAACCGCTGCAGTATAACGTCTCATTTCCCTTTTATGTCATTGTGACATTCTTCATGTTTACCACATTTTCTATGAGCTAAATAATCTGGCCATTTTATTTTAGAGTTGAGGCTTAATAAAGGTCACTTCACTTGGGTATAAAACCTGTTTGAGAACCATGTTTAAGGGCATCTTTGTACCTATAAAACTGGCTCACCTGTTACATGTGCACTTGGCAGCTGAAGACATCTGTGTTGCTCCCATGTTCATATGTGCCCGCATTACTGAGAAAAATGATGTTTTAATATATGCAAATAAGCCTCTAGGTGCAATGGGGGCGTTGTCATTACACCTAGAGGTTTTGCTTTCCCTGCAACTACCAAACACACTTCATGTTAGTGGTGAATTTAAGTTGATACGTTTTAGGTTTATGGATAAGAAAATCCAAAATTTGCTGAAAATTTGGAAAAAATATCTATTTTCAAAATTACAATTTCCCGGCTTCTAAGATGGATAGTGATACTTCATTAAATAGTTAACATTCGCCATATGTCTACTTTATGTTGGCATCATTTTGTAAATGTCTTTTTATTTTTTTCAGGAAGTTAGAAGACTTAGAAGTTTAAAAGTACATTTTAAAATTTTTAAGAAAATTGACAAAACCCACTTTTTTAAGGACCAGTTCAGTTATGAAGTCACTCAGTGGGGCTTACATAGTAGAAACCACCCATAAATGACCCCATTTTAGAAACTACACCCCTTAAGTTATTCAAAACTGATTTTACAAACTCTGTTAACCCTTTAGCTGTTCCACAAGAATTCATTAGAATGCAGGGGAAATTTAAAAATTTCATTTTTTGTGTGGATTTTCCATTTTAATCAATTTGTCCTGTAACACAGCAAGGGTTAACAGCCAAACAAACCTCAATATTGATTACCCTGATTCTGCAGTTTACAGAAACACCCTATATGGGGTCGTAACCTGCTGTTTGGGCATATGGCAGGGCGCGGAAGGAAAGGAGCGCCATATTGTTAATGGAGGGCAGATTTTGTTGTAATGGTTTTCAGGTGTCATGTCACATTTAAAGAGCCCCTGAGGTACCCCTAGAAAGAAAACCCCAAAAAGGGACCCCATTTTGGAAACTACACCCCTAAAAGAATAAATCTAGGGGTAAAGTGAGCGCTTTGACCCAACAAGTGTTTCATAGAATTTAGAAACACATGGCTGTGAAAATGAAATATTAACTTTTATTTTCAATATAATGTTGCCTTAGCCCCACATTTTTTATTTTCACAAGAGGTACAGGACAAAATGTAACAATTTGTAATGCAATTTTTCCTGAATTTGGCAACACCATTTATGTGGTTGTAAACCACTGTTTGGGGGCACGGCAGCACTCAGAAGGGAAGGAGCGACATCAGGATTTTCTGACATGTAATTTGTTTTTAGGGGCCATAACATTTTTTTTTCACCAATGTAGCTGTTTGAGGGCTTGTATTTTGCGAGACGGGCTGTAGTTTTTATTGGCATCATTTTGTGGTAATTACGTCTTTTTGATCACTTTTTATAGCATTTTTTGTGGAGGTGATTTGGGTAAAAATGGCAATTGTGTCAGTGTTTTTTATTTTTATTTTTTATGGGATTCCTCTTATGATAATTTTATTCTGTGGGTTGATACAGTTATGGTGTTACCAAATTTTTATAGGTTGTTTATGTTTTCCTACATAAAATCACTTTTTTATATTTTGCATCGCCATATACTAAAGTCCATAACATTTTTATTTTTTCACCAATGTAGCTGTGTGGGGGCTTGTGTTTTGAAGGAAGATCACAGCCTTAAACCGGCATTTTCACACTAAAGCGCTCCGATTGGTAAGTCTGCAGAGACTAACCAATTGGATCGCTTGCCGGCAAGGGACCACTCTGATTGGTCCCTTGCCGGCTTCTTCGGTGTGTCTGCTGTCCGGAAGACCGGAGACTCTGGAGCTGTGACACTTTATAATGTCACAGCCCCAGTAAGCAGTTTGGACAGATTTTATTTTTTTGCATGTTTGCGTTATGAGTGGTAGCTGAGTATGTAAGCTGAAGGTCTAAAAGCGTTTTTTTTTTCACTACTGACATTTTTTTCCAATTTGGTGGCGTTAATTGTGGTAATTTTATATCCCCCTCCTCTATAGGGATTAGAAATGCCTGAAAACAAAATACCATTCAAACTTGATAATACAAAAATGCAGGTAAAAATGTCATAAAAATGCATTTTTTCCAAAGTAAAGTTTTATTTTATTTTTTATTTTTTGCAGCAAGACCACTAATGTATAAGAGACCCATACATTAAAAATTCTGATCCATTATGAATCAATGAAAATCAGTGGGGATCATTTATCATAGACCAGTGTTTTACGCTGGTCTTGATATCCCCTGCGCATACCTCATCATAAGGCCTCATGCACACGACCGTATGTGTTTTGGCGGTCCGAAAAACCATGGATCCGCAAAAACGGAAGCTGCTCCGTGTTCCGTTCCGCAATTTGCGGAACAGAACACGGCCCATTGTAGAAATGCCTATTCTTGTCCGCAAAACGGACAAGAATAGGACATGCTCTATTTTTTTTGCGGGGCCACAGAACGGAGCAACGGATGTGGACAGAACACGGAGTGCTGTCCACATCTTTTGCGGCCCCATTAAAGTGAATAGGTACGTGCCCGAGCCGCAAAATATGCGGCTCGGACACGGACCAAAAAAACGGTCGTGTGCATGAGGCCTTTATTAGAGACATCCATCCTCCAGCACTCTGTGTGTGAAAACTTCTCCAGTCCTTGACTGAAGTAGTTTTTTGCCAACATATATATCTGTTTCCTGTTGAATTTACCAGGACTGATGGCTCCAGCCCCGACCTGGCCTTACACTGAACTGCCACTTCCAGTGTTAACAATGGCATAAAAGCGCTGTGTGCACAAATATTGTGGCATGGGTGTTTAAAAAGTCATAACAAATGACAAAACACTAGCCATTAGCAACGAGCCACAAGTGCAGGATCTGCTCCCCTGTATATATATATGCACAACTGCATTTTTGGGTTGAGCACATCCTGCTTCATGCCACCTTTCAGTTGGTTTGTGTATATATAATTTTTGGAGGTGTATAAACTCCAATGTAAATGTAGCCTGTTTTCCATCCATAGGCTACATTTAGGTGCACCTGTGAGGCCTGGGCCATATCAGCCAGTCTTGGGTGGGGCTCACAGCCCTCTCCCCCCTCCCATTGCAGGCATAGTTACATGCTGGAGGTTACTGAGGAGTTTGCTGTGAGTCGGCCTAATACATTCCCGTAATTTTGCCCACTGGCCCCTGGTATTGCCCATATGGCACAGGTAGGTGAATGTTAGGTCCCGAGCTACTTGAGAGACCTTGGCGCGCTGCTCGGGCTTAAGACATGTCCTCCACTGTAGGACATGTTGACTAACCTCTCAATTTTAACATCAGTTTGAGGGCTTAGTAAGACCGCAGTGTGCACCTGTTTTGTTATTTGTTATTGCTATATTGTTATATTATTTA
This sequence comes from Bufotes viridis, assembly GCA_033119425.1. Lineage (NCBI taxonomy): Eukaryota > Metazoa > Chordata > Amphibia > Anura > Bufonidae > Bufotes > Bufotes viridis. The sequence goes on along the minus strand of CM065590.1, from coordinate 119,464,845 downwards.
TTACATCCACACTATTGCCATCTTGTGTAGGATGTCTATTGTGGTACTTGTGGTCCGCTGCGGGCATCCTCCACCGTATGCATTTTTGCTGGGGATCGCCATTAGCAACGGGCCACAAGTGCAGGATCTGCTCCCCTGTATATATATATATGTACAACTGCATTTTTGGGTTGAGCACATCCTGCTTCATGACACCTTTCAGTTGGTTTGTGTTTAAAAATTTCACAAAACGGGTCTTGTGAATTTTTGTACGTCAAACTGCTGTTAGTAAATGCCTCTGAGTGTGTCCTTTCAAGTACTAAATATGAAAAAAAACAAATTACCAAAGTGGGCCATCAGTCTAAAGTTGGGGATGTGATCCAAAGATCTGTCCTGGAAATGATAATGTGGTTTGGTTCGTATAGTGCAAGCACAAAAGTGATACCAATGATAAAGTCTAAATTAGGGCAATTTTCTAATGAATTTCAGATGAGTGAGGAAAGGTTTTCATAGTCAAGCATGTCAGATGGCAACCAAATAGAAATACCTTTTTCTGATATGCCTAATTTACAAAAAAGATCACAAAAAGTCCTCGCTCAGAGTTTTGACTATGAAAGAGATGTGTGGGTGATGTTCCTGCCTTGAGCAAATCTTTAATTTGTTTGTCAATTCCAAATCAGAATTTTTGGTGATTCGAGCTTCTTAACCTCTTTCCGACCGCCTCACGCAGGATTGCGTCCTGCGGGCGGTCGGTTCATTCCTCCTTGACGCGCTCCTGAGCCCGGTGGAACGCAAATGGAACGCACCGCCGGGCTCAGGACAAGTTCGTCACCAGCCTGCCAGCCAATGATCAGAGCTGGCAGGCTGGTGATTTTCAAAATCGCCTATGGAAACAGGCGATATAAGTTATATTTACAAATATATGGCTTTTATAAGGGATCTGTGCCATGTGCTGGGTCCTTTTCATCGGTTGGACCCAGCACAGAGCACAGATCCCAAGTAAGTGCACCAATCACTACATATCAGGCCCTGATCACCCCCTGATCACCTATAATTAACCCCTTGATCACCTGTCAATACATAGTGAAAGGGAAAAAGTGATCAGTGTCACTTTTGTGAACTGTCACTTTTTTTTTTTTCACCAGTATTGACTGTTAGGTTTAGGTTAGTTTAGGTCCCTTTGGTAGGTAGTTAGCGTTAGCGCCCAGCCCACCGCACCGCAGTCACTGATTCGCTGATTAGCGTAGCGCTAATCAGCGCTTGTACTTTTATAGTATCTGTAAGTGATCAGAACTGATCACGGTCAGATCTATAATAGTATTACTGTCACTTTAGTTCGCCCTCCACCCCAAACGCAGTGTTTGCCCGATCAGACCTGATCGGTCGCCCACACCTGCGCTCACCCACGCCCGCCTCGCCGCAGTGACAAAAAATTTTTTTTTGTATCACTGCACAATCACTTCACAAGCGCTGCGGCGATAAAAAATCAGTTTTGATCTTTTTATCAATCGCAGCGGCTTCTGTACTTCGCTACACTCCCATTTGTAAGACAGGCTTGCTTTTTTCTTGGGTAGTCTCAGGGAATACCCCCAAATTTAGACGCCCAAATGTCAAACAAGGGGTATTCCTCTGAAGAGGCCTACAGGATTCTGACCCAGTCGGATGAGGAATGGGAACCCTCATCTGACGAATCTAGCGGGTCAGAATATGAACCTGTAGAGAGCAGTGGCTCTCTGACTCAAAGTTCTGACGAGGAGGTGGAGGTCCCTGATAGAACCAGGCGTACCCGGCCCCGTGTTGCTAGACCGCAGGTTGCGCAGGATCCGCCTCAAGGGCAGCAGAGTGGGGCTGGCGCTGCCGGATTACGTGGTGAGGCATACACCAGCAGCGCAGCCCGTCCTGGACCTAGTACCAGCACTGCCGTAGAACATGGTGAAGTGGCGAGCACCAGAAGGGCAGTTGAAGCTGGTACGGTGGCACGTGCAGTAGTTTCCCGCCGCAGCCACCGCAAAGACAGGCCCGTAGAGCCCCTAGAGTCCCTGAGGTGCTGGCAAATCCTGATTGGCAGCCCCCAACTTCAGCCGCACCAGTAGTTCCCCTTTCACCGCCCAGTCAGGAGTTCGGGTGGAAACAGCTCAGATAGGATCGGCGCTGGGGTTTTTTGAGCTGTTTTTCACTGCGGAGCTCTATGACTTAGTCGTGGCAGAAACAAATCGGTATGCCACTCAATTTATCGCCGACAACCCGGGAAGCTTCTATGCCCAGCCTTTCCGGTGGAAACCAGTCCAAGTTTCCGAATTTAGAACTTTTCTGGGCCTTCTCCTCAACATGGGCATTACAAAAACATGAATTGCGGTCATATTGGTCCACGAACCCAATTCATCACATGCCCATGTACTCTGCTGCCATGTCCAGGACACGCTTTGAGACCATCCTGCGTTTCCTGCACTTTAGTGACAACACCACCTCCCGTCCCAGAGGCCACCCAGCTTTTGACCGGCTCCACAAAATTCGGCCCCTCATAGACCATTTCAACCTGAAATTTGCAGATTTGTATACCCCTGCACAAAACATCTGCGTAGACGAGTCCCTAATACATTTTACCGGGCGCCTTGGCTTCAAGCAGTACATCCCAAGCAAGCGCCCGGTATGGGGTCAAATTGTATAAGCTCTGTGAAAGGGCCACAGGCTATACGCACAAATTTCTCGGATCTATGAGGGAAAAGATCAGACCCTGGAGCCGGTCGGTTGCCCTGACTACCTGGGGAGCAGTGGGAAGATAGTCTGGGACTTGGTGTCACCCTTATTCGGCAAGGGGTACCATCTTTACGTGGACAACTTTTACACAAGTGTGGCCCTCTTCAAGCATTTGTTCCTAGAACAGATTGGCTGCTGCGGCACCGCGCGACCTAGTCGCCGGGCTACCCCCAACGGCTTCTTACCACCCGACTCTGCAAGGGGGCAGAGGGCTGCACTGTGTAACGACGAACTGCTCGCGGTGAAATGGAGAGACAAGCGTGACGCTTACATGCTCTCCTCCATTCACGCAGACACGACAGTCCAAATTGAACGGGCAACCAGTGTCGTTGAAAAGCCCCTCTCGGTCCACGACTATAACCTCCACATGGGAGGGGTGGACTTCAACGACCAGATGTTGGCCCCGTATTTAATTTCCGACGCACCAGACGCTGGTATAAGAAGGTGTCTGTATATTTATTTCAATTGGCTGCCTATAATAGTTACGTTCTCTACAGTAAGGCTGGGAGAACAGGATCCTTCCTCAAATTTCAGGAAGAGATCATTTCGAACTCCTGTATCCAGGAGGTTCCGTGGCCCCATCCACCAGTGTAGTTAGCCGTCTACACGAGCGGCACTTCCCTAGCGTTGTGCCTGGTACTCAACCCAACCGCCACCCCGAAAAAGATGTCGTGTCTGTAGCAGGAGTGGAATAAGGCGTGACACCCGTTATTTCTGTCCTGACTGTCCTGACCACCCTGCCCTATGCCTAGGGAGTGTTTCCGAAGTACCACACTCAGGTACACTTAGGGACCTAGGGATTGCAGGACACAGGTAGTTTTTACAATCAGGCTCAAGGGTCTCTCAGGATACTAGGTTTTGAGAGACCCTAACACATAGGGGACGGTGCTGCTGTGCTGACTGCAGAAGTGTGAAACGTAGAAACCTCTCCTTTCACTTGGGATAACGTGTATAGTGTACTTCTCACCATCTCTGTGTGATTTACACTTTACACATTGTCCCATGGGAAAGGAGAGGTTTCTGCTAGGAAAATAAAGCGTGAAATGGTTAAAAAAGAAAAAAATGAAACAGGTAGCAAGAAAAAAATCTTGAGTTAGTTCAGGTTTTAAAAGTTCAGTTTTTTTTTCATGTTCAGGTTTTATTCATGTTTTATAAAGTTTGCAACGTTCAAGTCATGTGCCTGTTGCCTGTTTTTTCTTTTTTTTTTTTTTCCCCTAACCACCCTTTATTTTCCAGGTAGATCAACGGACCAACCGATGAAAACGCCGCAGCACTGATGTGAATTCTGAGAGAAGCATTGCGCTGCTGTCAGAAGACACGTGAAGTCGGTGTATGCGGCGCTGCAAGACGAGATTTCTCCTCTGCAGGACAGGCACGCTTGCCCTGGCATGTGAGCTGAGGAGAGGTGTTGGAGTTCATATGCTTTGGCAAACACTTTGTATCAAAAATCTGGCAAAGATGTCTTCCTCCACACCGATGGATTGATCGATGTGAATGGAGAAATCACGCTTGCCAGGACATAGGAGCTGAAGTGGGTATGGATGTTTGGGCGGAGCTCCTATGTCCTGGCAATCGCCAGGCCCTCTATTTTTTTGCATATTTTTTGGCAGAGATTTTTTCATCCACATCGATCGATGCGAATGAGGAAATCTGTGCCGTTCATTTTTTCTTTCAGCCCAGAGGCTGAACAGAAAAATCTCATTACCTGTATGCTCCATATAAGGAGAATAGCAGAAACTCCTAATGCTGGCCATACGTGTAATGATTGCGGAGACCCTCAAATGCCAGGGCAGTACAAAACCTCACATGTGACCCCATTTTGGAAAGAAGACACCCCAAGGTATTCGCTGAGGGGCATATTGAGTCCATGAAAGATTGAATTTTTGTCACAAGTTAGCGGAAAGGGAGACTTTGTGTGAAAAACAAAAATCAAATTCCGCTAACTTGTGCCAAAAAAAAATCTTGTATGAACTCACCATGCCCCTCACAGAATACCTTGGGGTGTCTTCTTTCTAAAATGGGGTCACATGTGGGTATTTATACTGCCCTGGCATTTTAGGGGCCCTAAAGCGTGAGAAGAAAAATGCGTAAAAATGCCCTCCTGAAAGGTACTCATTGGAATTGGGGTCCTTTGTATTTGGCTGCAAAAGTGCACACATGTGGTATCGCCATACTCAGGAGAAGTAGGCAAGGTTTGGGTGATTTACATATACCCATGCTGGTGAGAGAAATATCTCTGTAAATTGACAACTTTGTATAAAAAATGGAAAAAGTTGTCATTTACAGAGATATTTTTCACACCCAGTATGGGTATATGTAAAAATACACCCCAAAACACATTGCCCTACTTCTGCCGAGTACGGCGATACCACATGAGTGGCACTTTTTTGCAGCCAAGATGCGCAAAGGGGCCCTAAATCCAATGAGTACCTTTAGGATTTCACAGGACATTTCTACTCATTTGGATTCCAAACCGCTTCTCACGCTTTAGGGGCCCCTAAAATGCCAGGGCAGTAAAATACCCCACAAGTGACCCCATTTTAGAAAGTAGACACCCCAAGGTGTTCTGTGAGGGGCATAGTGAGTCCATGTAAAATTTTATTTTTGTCACAAGTTAGTGGAATATGAGACTTTGTAAGAAAGAAAAAAAAAAAAAAAACATTTCGCTAACTTGTGACAAAAATAAAAACTTCCATGAATTCACTATGCCCATCAGCGAATACCTTAGGGTGTCTACTTTCAGAATGGGGTCACTTGTGGGGTATTTTTATTGTCCCGGCATTTTAGGGGCCCCTAAAGCGTGAGAAGGAGTTTGGAATCCAAATGCGTAAATGCTCTGTGAAATCTAAAGGTACTCATTGGATTTAGGGCCCCTTGCACGTTTGGCTGCAAAAGTGGCACACATGGTATCGCCGCACTCAGGAGAAGTAGCAAGGTTTGGGGTGTATTTTACATATACCCATGCTAGGTGAGAAATATCTCTGTAAATTGACAACTTTGTATAAAAAAATGGAAAAAGTTGTCATTTACAGAGATATTTTTCACACCCAGTATGGGTATATGTAAAAATACACCCCAAAACACATTGCCCTACTTCTGCCGAGTACGGCGATACCACATGTGTGGCACTTTTTGCAGCCAAGATGCGCAAGGGGCCCTAAATCCAATGAGTACCTTTAGGATTTCACAGGGCATTTCTACTCATTTGGATTCCAAACCGCTTCTCATGCTTTAGGGGCCCCTAAAATGCCAGGGCAGTAAAAATACCCCACAAGTGACCCCATTTTAGAAAGTAGACACCCCAAGGTGTTCTGTGAGGGGCATAGTGAGTCCATGTAAAATTTTATTTTTGTCACAAGTTAGTGGAATATGAGACTTTGTAAGACAAAGAAAAAAAAAAAAACATTTCCGCTAACTTCAGACAAAAATAAAAACTTCCATGAATTCACTATGCCCATCAGCGAATACCTTAGGTGTCTACTTTCCAGAATGGGGTCACTTGTGGGGTATTTTTGTTGTCCCGGCATTTTAGGGCCCCTAAAGCGTGAGAAGGGGTTTGAATCCAAATGCGTAGACTGTTCAGTGAAATCCTAAAGGTACTCATTGGTTTTAGGGCCTCTTAGCATTTGGCTGCAAAAAGTGTCACTCATGTGGTATCTCCGCATCAGGAGAAGTAGGGCAATGACTTTTGGGGTGTATTTTATATATACCCATACTTTGTGTGATAAATACTGCTGTAAACGACAACTTTTAAAAAAATTTATACAAAGTTGTCAATTTACAGTGATATTTCTCTCACCCAGCATGGGTATATGTAAAAATACACCCCAAAACACATTGCCCTACTTCTCCTGAGTACAGCGATACCACATGTGTGCCACTTTTTGCAGCCAAGATGCGCAAAAGGGCCCTAATTCCAAAGAGTACCTTTAGGATTTCACAGGGCATTTTTACGCATTTGTATTCTCACGCTTAGGGGCCCCTAAAATGCCAGGGCAGTAAAAATACCCCACAAGTGACCCCATTTCGAAAGTAGACACCCTAAGGTATTCGCTGATGGGCATAGTGAGTTCATGGAAGTTTTTATTTTTGTCACAAGTTTATGGAAAATGAAATTTTTGAAAAAAAAAAAAAAACATTTCCGCTAACTTGTGACAAAAATAAAAACTTCCATGAACTCACTATGCCCCTCAGTGAATACCTTAGGGTGTCTACTTTCGGAAATGGGGTCATTTATGGGGTATTTCTACTGTCTGGGCATTGTAGTACGTCAGGAAACAGGACAGGTGCTCAGAAAGTCAAAGTGCGGAAATTCACTTTTTTGCACCATAGTTTGTAAACGCTATAACTTTTACCCAAACCAATAAATATACACTTATTGCATTTTTTTTTATCAAAGACATGTAGAACAATAAATTTTGAGAAAAATTTATATAGAAATGTAGTTTTATTTGACAAATTTTCAAACAGAAAGTGAAAAATGTCATTTTTTTGCAAAAATTTCGGTAATTTTTGATTAATAGCAAAAAAAGTAAAAATGTCAGCAAGAATGAAATAGCACCAAATGAAAGCTCTATTAGTGAGAAGAAAAGGAGGTAAAATTCATTTGGGTGGTAAGTTGTATGGCCGAGCAATAAACGGTGAAAGTAGTGTAGTGCAGAATTGTAAAAAGTGGCCTGGTCATTAAGGGTGTTTAAGCTAGGGGGGCTTAAGTGGTTAAAATAGCATCATTTTTTAGATTACAAGATAGGAAAGATGAGGAAGAAGGATCACACGACCCCAGGCAGTTATGTGTATACCTGCACATTTGCCGCCAAAAAGCATAAAGCGAAAAAAAATGTAAACGTACAAAAATGCTGTTTGTTACCAACTGTAACCATGTGTTTACCCACAGTGATATGTCGCTATCACTGGTGTTAAAGAGCTTGAAATAAGTTGCAAACAGTCCCAGCAGACCCCAAAATGTCATCCACGACTTTTCAAGGCAATCAGAGCATTTTTGTTTACAATCAAATTTATTATGACTCAAATCTTTTGACCAATTCAGCCGTATCACATTTCAAGATATTGACTCCTCACTAGTTGTCATTTATAGTGTTCAAAAAAATATCTTAACATTTGTTTCTCCAAAACAGTTTACAAAACTAAAGAGAAAATTGTGATGGGCAGCAGTACAGGTCTTAATTAGCATCTTTTAAACACTTGCTTCTGGGGGCGTGTCTGGACGCCGCGAGAGATGGCCGCCTGAGAGATCTGCTCCTGCCTGCACCGCCTTGATTCGGCCTACTCCATCAGCTCCCCGGTCCCTATGGGGAAGAAAACTACAGCAAAGAAGGCCCCTGCCTCTCCCCGCACCCCCTCACCTGCCAGGACCTTGGAGCAGTGCTGGGACCAGGCACCCGGTCTGGCGCTTCCACCACGCAGCGCCCGGTCTCAGAGGGCCTCCCGCCATTCCTCCCTTCCTCCTCCTGCTTACCGCTCGCAGGCGGAGGGCTGCGGTCCGGATTCCGGTGCCCAGGGGTTGACACGCAGCCCTGGTCGGCATCCTTCAGACGGGTTATCCTACTCCCGGTCTCAGGAGCACTCCGCAGAGGATTCTTCTCAGCCCTGTCCTGGGCCTGCAAGCAGCAAGATGGCGGCCCCTGGTCTTCACCTTGGACAGGAGACAACCTGCATGCCGCAGAGAGCCCCCACATCTGCAGGTACTGTGACCCCCCCTGCGGCCCTTCTATATGGCCCTCCTAGCCCGCCACCACAGGCCCCTTGGCTAGATAAAGCCTCGGCATCCCCACCTGCCACGGACCCGGGGAACAACAGCAGCTCTCCACTACCCTCCATTCTGTGGGCAGGATCACAGAGCCCTCCACCGTTACCTGCCATAGGTCCCCCTGCACCCCTTGAGCCCTCACAATCATGGGCCAGCTATTTTCAACATCTCCCTACCAAGGAGGATTTTAGGGCGCTGATATCTGAAGTTACTGAGGCTTGCAGGGCAGAAATTGCTGCGGTCCGTACTGACATTAAACAAGTGGTGGACAGAGTGGACACTTTGGAGTCTGCACATGAGGACACCAGGCAATATGTCTCCTCCCTTCATGAATCCATTATGGCCCAAACGGCTGTGCTCCGTGGCATGGGTCGACATCTGGAGGATCTGGATAATCGGGGCCGCCGGAATAATATCCGTGTGAGGGGGCTCCCAGAGGCTGCTAGCGAGGAAGACCTCTTTGTTACCTCGGAGGCTGTATTTAATATGATTCTGGGCCAGCCGGCCTCGCATAAAATCAAACTGGACAGAGCCCACAGAGCGCTTAAGCCAAAAGGCACCAATGCCCGTCCTAGAGACGTGATCTGCCGTGTTCACGACTTTGCTCTTAAAGAGTCTATCATGTCCAAAGCGCGCTCCTTGCGCAATTTCGAATTTTATGGTGCCTCTCTACAGCTGTTTCCGGACCTGTCCTGGTTTACACTTCAGAAGCGGAGGCACCTACAGCCTCTTCTTGCATCTCTTCGGAGTCGTCAGATTGCTTACCGCTGGGGTTTCCCCTTTTCCCTAATTGTCCGTCACCAAGGACGAACGGAGACTCTTCGTTCTTTCACGGACCTTCATCCCTTCTGTGAATCTCTGGGGATACCTGTACCGGATATCTCCGACTGGGAGTTTGAGTCCCCCACACCTTCACCGCCGCGCACATGGTCCTCCTCAGCGAAGAGAAGGCGACCTGCCTCCAGTACGTCCTCCTCCCCGCGGTCTGCTGCTTCGCCTGGACTTCGACCGCCTACATGATTGCCTATCTCCTCTGGGATGCAGGGGTCCTAGTCCTTATTCCTGACCTTTGAGGCCCTTAGGGTCTCTGGACTCTATGGGTTCACTGATTAGGCTGTATGTTAGTCTTATCTGGCCACTTGCTGTTTGTTTTTACTATTGCTTCATGTTGGTGCAGGCTTCTTGTGGAGCTTCTCTGATCGTTTTATTACTTGTTCTCATCTTCTGCTGTTTGATCTCTGATCGTCCTTTTCCCGCAGGCCTCTGATACTCTTACCCCTTGAAGGGATTATTGTCTCCCTTTGGCAGGGAATACATCCCTGGAAATAGTTGCTTACCGTTATTTATCTGTTTGTCTTTGTGTTGTCCTGTCCTGTCTTCCCTCTCCTCCATCTTGTGTTCCCTAATAGACGATAGGTTTCTGACCACCCGAGAGTGCAAGACCTGTGTATCCGGCCCTCCCTACGGTCCTCGACTGCCTTGACGGCCCTCTCCTGGTTCCTGACGACTTCCTCTGGTGAGTTGTACCGTATATATTTAGGACACTACTGCATATCCTCATGGTTCGCTGTGTGACCTTTAATGTTAAGGGGCTCAACTCCAACGCTAAGAGGAGACTTTTGCTTTTGGAGTTGAAATCCCTTAAGGTGGACATTGTGTATTTACAGGAAACTCATTTTGATGGCGATTCCTCCTTCCGCTTTCTTTCCCATATGTATCCCACTGCCTATTCGGCTACCCATAGTCGTCGGAGGGCGGGAGTCGCCATCTTGGTTTCCGTTCATTGTCCACTTAGAATTGACTCCTCAATTCTGGACCCTCAAGGGCGTTATATTATTCTCCGGGGTCATCTTGCGGACAAACCCATCACCTTATGTAACGTATACGCTCCAAATTCCTCGCAAATACGATTCCTAGGCAGGGTCCTTCATAAGGCCTTTTCTGAGTGTACGGGTTCCCTGGCACCCTTAGTTCTATTGGGGGGGGATTTTAATGTCCTCTTTTCTGAATCGATGGACTATCTGTCCCCACAAGGCAGGGTGACTCATTCTACGCAGCATCGTCTAGCTAGAGACTTCCGTAAACTAGTGAGGAAATATTCTTTGTACGATCTGTGGCGTACTACTTATCCTACTGACAGGTCCTTCTCCTTTTATTCTGCCCCGCACGCTTCCCACACCCGTATCGATTATTTTTTTGGTACCATCTCGACCCTTAGGCTACTGGAAGGGGCAGATATGGGTCCGATAACCTGGTCTGATCATGCTTCCGTGTCAGTCGACATCAATAGTGGTTTGGGCCATGTCCGCCAATGCCATTGGAGACTCAACGAGTCACTTCTGAAGCAGCCCATCCTGAGAGACGAGCTTCGTGACCACCTGAAATCTTATTTTGACATTAATGTTGGCTCAGTCGATGATGTCCGTTCTCTCTGGGAGGCCCATAAGGCGGTTATGAGGGGTCACTGTATTGCAATAGGCTCCAGAGTGAAAAAGGACTCCATGGCACTGGTTAAATCCCTTACTTCTCATCTACATGTCTTGGAGGCCAAGCTAGTTGCCTCCCCCACACGCTGCACTTTGCGGCAAATTGTAGATACCCGCGCTCGGCTGCGGAGTTTAGCTTTAGGGCGGGTTAACAAACTGTTACTTTACACTCGACAGCGCTACTATGCCTGGGGGAATAAACCCCATTCCCTACTAGCTAAACAGCTTCGGAACCGTCCCCCTCAGGCGAACCCGTCTGCCATTAAAGGGGCCGATGGTGTGATCCACTATGACCCTAGGGTGATTGCTGAGAGGTTCTCGGACTACTACACGGCCCTATATAACCTCCCCCCGGAACTCCCCTCTGATGACGACCGGCGGAACGCTGTTCTCCAGTCTTACCTAGCTTCTTGTCACCTACCCACCTTGTCTGCATCGGACCTCTCTACCCTCAATAGTTCCATCACTTCTGAGGAATTAGACGTAGCCATCGATACTTTGCCAGAGGGTAAGTCCCCGGGTCCCGACGGCCTTCCGTATAAATACTATAAGACTTTTAAGTCTGAACTGTCACCCCATATGTTGACTCTTTTTAACCATCTCTTAGCTGGCAACTCAGTCCCTGCTTCTATGTCCCATTCTTACCTCACGGTGATCCCAAAACCGGGGAAAGACCCCCATGAATGTCAAAATTATAGGCCCATTGCCCTGCTTAACTCTGATCTTAAAATTTACACTAAGATTCTGGCTTCTCGGTTGAATGTCTTTCTTCCCTCCCTGATCCATAAGGACCAGGTAGGGTTTGTTCCTGGTCGCCAGGGGGCTGATAACACGCGCCGGAGCATTGACCTCATTGATGTAGTATCTCTCTCTGGGGAGGAGGCGTTGCTTCTTAGCCTGGATGCTGAAAAGGCGTTTGACCGCCTAAGCTGGCCCTTTCTATTCGCCACTCTTCAGGCGTACGGTTTTTCCGGCCCCTTTGTCTATGCTGTTCGTGGCTTATACTCCTCCCCCACAGCGACAATTAAGTTATCTCATGCCCAGTCACGCCCTATTCGCATTGCCAACGGGACGAGACAGGGATGTCCCCTCTCTCCTCTATTGTTTGCTATGTGTATTGAGCCTCTGGCGGCCAGGATCAGAGCTAGTCCGGATATCAGTGGCGTTATGGTCAGGGATAAGGAGTTTAAGATATCCCTTTATGCGGATGACATTCTCCTTACCCTCACCAAGTTACACATCTCCCTGCCGAACCTCCACTCCATTCTACAGGACTTTGGCCGCCTGTCGGGGTATAGGGTTAACACCCATAAAACTGAAGCTCTCCCTCTTAACATTCCTCACGGGACTCTGAACCGTCTCAAGGAGAATTTCTCCTTCCACTGGAAGGGGGATTCTTTGAGATATTTGGGTGTTTATCTTACTCCTCGATATGGAGACCTATATAAAGCTAATTTTCCACGTATGCGGAGATTAGGAGCCTTCTGGATAACTGGCATACACTCCCGCTTTCCCTCCTAGGACGTGTTGCTGCTACCAAAATGACAATCCTGCCCAAACTCTTATACCTATTTGAAACTCTCCCAATCGCAGTGCCCCTTAAGGATCTGAGATCCATCCAATCCCAGCTCCTCCGGTTCATTTGGGCCGGGAACCGTCATAGAATCCCTAGATCGGTCTTATTAGCTAGAAAGTCTCAAGGAGGATTGGGGGCTCCGGATTTGGTCAAATATTATTGGGCAGCCCAACTGCGCTATGTGCTGGCATGGGCGTCCCTACACCCGTACTCCGTTTGGATGCAGATTGAAAGGCTTTGGCTTGCTCCGGTACACCCCAACTCCTTGTTGTGGACAGGATCACATGACTCCCAGCCAAATAAAGATCTTTTGGGGCCTATGGCCTGCACTAGACCTGTGTGGCGATTGTGTAGCGGTAGGTTCCCTCTGGTTTCTACCCACTCTGCCATGACCTCCTTCCTGTATCATCCTCAGCTTCCCGCCAGTCTCACTGCTCCTGCGACGAAGCCCTGGTTTCAAAAGGGTGTGTTTAGGTTCGCCGACATTGTGGATCCTTTTACTAGGGACTTATTAACGTTTTCTGCCCTACAATCCAAGTATAGTCTCCCCATATCTTCCAATTATTTTTACATACAAATCAGGCATTTTGCTCAGTCCCTCTTTGCAGGGGTCACGGTATCACTCCCGACTGCTTTTGAATATCTCTGTAGGAGGGGGGTTCACACAAAGGGAGTAATATCGGAGATCTATACTATCCTGCTGACTCCCCTCCCTGACCGAATTCAAAGACACTCCTACATGACACGGTGGGAGGAGTACTTAGGGAAGTCGCTGTCAGATGATGTCTGGCGCCTCATATGGAGGAGAGCAGTGAAGTCCTCCATGTCAATACTGCATCAGGAAAATCAATATAAAATTCTGATGTACTGGTATCACACTCCTGATCTCCACCATGGGATGTGCCCGACAATCTCAAATTTGTGCTGAAGATGTGGGTTACATAGAGGTACACTTCCTCATATTTTTTGGGATTGTCCAAAGATCCGCCCCTACTGGTCCGGGGTGGGTACCCTTTTAAGTGATATTTTTAAGGTGGACCTTCGTCCGGATCCTTTATCCTTTTTACTTAACGTGCCTCCCTCCCAGTTTAAGAAGCATCCTCTTAAGCTGTTGCTACTGATACTTACAGCTGCGCGCTGCTTGATACCCAAGTGCTGGAAAAGTCCTGAACCGCCTAAGGTCTCTGATCTATACGCTAGGGTAGTTGAGGTTCGTACACTGGAGTATTGTACAGCTGTGCTCCAAGACAAAGTTACGGTCTTCAATTCCATCTGGGACACCTGGGACGACTACTGGGCGACGAGACTTCCTTAGTGGTTTGTGCTGCTTCCGATGATTTTAACAGCAATAATATCATAGCCCGCAGTGCTATTCTTGCCATAAAACACACCAAAACCCTCAATGGAAGCCTGTGGTCTCCATAATAAGTCAGTGGGATCTGTCATAATTACTCAGGATTTATTTGAAATTGGATCAGTCATAACATAAGGTTACAGTATTAGGAACAGAATCCCTGCATTGTTCCCCCCTACTTTCTCTACTCACTTTCCGCCAGAAATCCTATTCTGTAAGGTGTGTCTCCTGAAGTGCCACTAAGTCAAGGCAGCAGAGGTGTCTACTTATCATATTGCGCTTGTGGGGGGAGAACAGCTTTAGAGGATCTCTAGCATATGTAGCCACCATGTAGGTAATACATACTGTACATTGCCCAACGTGGGCTAAATATCATTAAGATAAATATTAGGACCCGTAACTTTCCTTGAAGTGGAGTATGCATCTTCATGAGTCCTTGAGAGAAACAGAGTTCCAGGAATAATAAAATTATTCATAAAAAGGTGATTTTGATACACATACAAATCTTATTGTAATATATTAAGAGAGTTACATGGTAAGTAACATAGTGTAAGAGGGTGCAAGGTACCGTGGTCGATGGCAGGTACGTGTCACCGAGGTTCCTGGCCTCGGTGAGGTAAGAGCCGGGTTTTTATGTGTCAGCAGCAGCTAGTGCTGTTTGACACCTTGTTTTTAGTTTGGCTGCAAAGCCAATCCGGGCCGGCTCTTACTGGGAGTAGGCAAAGAGTTGGGTGGGTGCCTATTCCCCACGGTCCAGGCCGGACTTTATCCGGGCCTTTAAAAGGCAGCCTCCTCAGCAGCTGAGTGTGATTGTCCTGGAGCTGCTGTTAGGCTGTGGAATCACTTGAGTTTGGGAGTGTTGATCCATGCTGTGCTGTGTGGAGTTCTCTGGGCTGGAAGCAAGACCCCAAGCAAGGAGGAGTGCAGACGGCCTGGAAGCCGGAGGTCGATCGCCTTGCGGCTGGACTGACAGCCAGGTGCGAACCTGCACCTAAAGCCTCTCAGGTGACTGGAATCTGTTTTGGACTATTTTGTTTTGCTGCACGTTTTCTGTTGGGTGTGAATTAACACCAAGTGACTGTTTGCTGTGTATTTGCTACAAGTGTGAATTAAACACTGTTTGCTACACTTTCTGGACTCCGTTTTGCCTCTATACTGCACCCGCACTGCTATCTACCAGAGCGACTCCCCACAATAGGCATAAGATTTAAATTAAAGAAAAAAAGAGAAAAAGAAGGGGGGGGAGGTTAACGGGTAGGGGACGGGAGAGCAGGTCAAATCAATCATCTCCATTCAAACTTGTAGATTATACATACTGCAATCTCTGTGAATGTCTATCCTCATTGATATACCACGTCTCTGTGTATGTCTTCGTACTTATGAGATATCGGTCATCCCATTTAACATTGTATAATTTTACTAATTATACCTAAACAAATAAACCAAAGGCGCCTTACTCAGAAAATTTACTATATAGTCTCCATGGTTTCCACACGTCGCTGAATAAATGGGGTGTTCTTGCGTCCCAATGAGCAATTTGCTCAAGGCGGTATAACTGGTCACACTTTTGCATCCAATGTTGTATGTTTGGAGGATTCACATGAGGTTTTCACATTTTTCGGGCATTTGAGGGGTTCAAGTATGCTAAAAAGACACATTTTCAGGGACACCAGGATAATCGTCCCAAATACTGCCGATATTGTTTTGCAAATCTCTTGCCAGTATGGGGTTATTACGGGACAGGACCACCAGATATGACTGTGAGTGCCTATTTCTTTACTGCATCTCCAGCAGAAAGGGCTACATTCCGGGAACATTTTGTTGATGCGCTGCGGAGTAAAATACCAACGTGTTAATACTTTATAAGTATTTTCCTGCAGTTTAACACACCTGGACGCCCTAACCGGGCCTGTAGTGCACTTTGTATCTCTGTCGGGAGAAATGAATATTCAAGTCTGATTCCCAGTGAGTAATAAAGGGAATTCGTATTAGGACAGGATTTAGTCAATAATAATCCATACAATTTTGATACTTTGCCTTTAGGTTCTTTGACTTGTAGAGCCAATTTCTCAAATACTGTATGTTCATCAGTAGTAGGTTTTTGGGCGATATGAAAAGAGGAGAGGTTTGTCAATGCCGGGTGTGCTTGGAGGTCTTCACGTGTAGGTATGTCCTTATCCGGGCATAGTGTCAATATCGGGGTAGTAAGGTGTTTCGCACTCTCTGGTAGAGTGTCCCAGAAATGTATAGAAGAGTGGCAGAACACATCACGTATCTGCATCAAAGTAAGATAGTTAGGTGTCAAGTGAGTCAACCAACTAGAGTCTCTCCACATACTTATC
Source organism: Bufotes viridis (assembly GCA_033119425.1). Lineage (NCBI taxonomy): Eukaryota > Metazoa > Chordata > Amphibia > Anura > Bufonidae > Bufotes > Bufotes viridis. Next base: position 119,448,584 of record CM065590.1, on the reverse strand, counting down.
GTGTATTTGGTGATAGAGCTATGTGTGCGTAGTATATTATGCCTTTGGGGTTGGTCTAGAAATATTAGGGAATGTAGTGGCAGATTTGCCATACTATCTTCCATTATTTAATCTAGCTTTCCCATACAAGGTCGTATCCACTCTAAGCAACACAGACATATAATAGCCTTATGGTTTATGTATAGATCTGGGATACAATACACAGGTCTCTAGAAGCCTCCTCAGGTATCCTCTTTAAAATCCTGTCAATAGCGACTGCAGCATCTAAGTGGTTTAGGGAGAGGGGGCTTCCTTTGCCGGGCATCAGCACTGCTGCAAATAAAATAGCAGTATGGCAGGTGTGGGGCCTGATGAAGTTAGCATTAAAGTGCAAAAGTGATCAGTGGATCCATTGTGGGACGAATAAACTGTAAAAATAAAAGTTAAATAAATGTGACAAAAACGGAGAAAGAGAAATAGGTAGAATTGCACATTCACAAGCTCAGCTTCTGATTTGTAACTGCTTCTCAGGAAAATTAATATCACCTCTCGGCGCAATATTTCCTGTACTGCCCCCTATACTATGAAAGAGGGATTAGTGTACATTTTGATCAAAAGGCATAAGCCCACTCACCGCGCCAAGGTTGCCTCTCAGAGTGGGTCCTACTCTAAATTTGGCGCAGCACCACCCGGCGACCGCCACCGCCGCAGCACCGCACTAGCGGGCGGCAGGATCCAACCGCCAAACAGCACCCCTGCTGTCCGGCAATGCCACCATGGCACCGGGTCCCGCCAACCCCCAATCACCTTGCCGCAGCAAACAATGGCCGCCACGCAGTACTGCACCATGTGAAAAGTTAAGGTTTTATTAATTAAGAAAATCTGAAAATTTAAAAATACACATTTTTCCATGGGGTCAGGGCTGCATGAAAAATGCACAATATAGAACATTATGCAATTTACCCTGAATGCAGAGATGATCATTGACAAACAATGCTCATGTGCACAGACCCACTGAAATGATTTACGATTAGGATCTGCATGCTTTCTGTTCACAACACACATTATTTCTGGATGGAAAACTTGTGAAAGAGTCCTAAGAAAACACTTTCCATGCACCATTTTAAGCCATAAGCTTTATAACGAAGGTCATCTGTGGAAGATACACTTTTCAGGATCTTCAGGGGTAATGAGAATTTATAATGTATATGGGCCAAACAATGTCAATGGCAGATTTTTTAGAGATCTGGGACAATGGATGTGTTCCGATATTATTCACCATAAACTTGTCTGCGGTAGGGGTGACTTTAACTCTGCATTAAACAGGGAGGATGACAGAAAGGGGTCTTGAACAGTAAATCTTAAAGCAGGAGTAAAGGATAAGAGACTGTCCTCCATATTGCAAATAACAGGACTGGGAGGTTCATGGAGAATAACTCATCCAGAGGGTAGAGACTTTATCTATTTTTCCAACCTCCATAACTCATGGTCTTGCATTGACTACATTTTGCTCTCACATACCCTTATCACCAGGATCATATGTGAAGCTATGGGAAATGGTTTTCTTAGACCACTCCCTATCATATTTGATTTGTTTAAAGAGCACCACAGGGGGACTGACTATCTGTGGTGGTTCCCTTCTTTCCTTGCAGCAGATAAGAATTTCCAAACCTTTCTAAAAGGGTGGTTTATAGAGTTCCAGTGTGACAATACATCTAAATAACCTTTGGTATGATAGCAGGGAGGGATTCTGTCATACACACCAAAACGTGACTTTTCTGGTTTGGTAACAAGGCAGGGGGGCTGATAAAGAGACTGGCGAACGGTTCTTTTCCTGTGTTCCACATTCTAAAAATCAAAGTCATCCAGAGAAATTTGCATACCACCCCTACAAAAATCCTTGAGCTCTTTCATGATTTAGATAAACAAGCATTTAGCCAATTTGCTCAAGATCGGGAAGTCCCTGATAGCTTGTTGGAAAGAATTACCCTTTCAAGCTATCAGGTGAACAAATGGCCTCAATAAATGCACAGATTGCCACTGAAAAGATATCTAGAGCCATTAATTTGCTTAAAGCGCTTCTGTCAGCAGATTTGTACCTACGAAACTGTCTGACCTGTTACATGTGCGCTTGGCAGCTAAAGGCATCTGTGTTGGTCCCATGGTCATATTAGCCCGCATTGTTAAGAAAAATGAAGTTTTAATATATGCAAATGAGCGTCTAGGAGCAATGGGCTCAGCTCTCTCTGCAACGGCAACGCCCCCGTTGCTCCTAGAGGACCATTTGCATATATTTAAGCTTCATTTTTCATTATTTAAGTGTCATAGGTACAAACATGTTGACAGAAGCCCTTTAAAGGCACTAAGGCCCCAGAACCACATGGCTATTGTGACAAACCTTACAAACTTTATCACTGATAACAAGCAGAACCTGATGAGAGGTGAGATCCTGCCAAACAACAACATACTAAGAGGAAAACAGAGAGACCTGTCAGATAGCCTCACGTGCAGCAAGTCTATCCCATCTTCTCACCTCTGTCACAGGAGGGACCGTGACACTTGAGACATCTGGGGTGGAAAAGGAGAGTGGCGGGGTTACATGTTCTCTTATTCTTCTGTTATTCAGGCTACCATCTGGCCTGTTCTTGATCTTCTGATCATTTTGTCTGATGACTTCAGACATCAACTATATATATATATATATATATAATTTACAAAAAAAGATAACATTGAATAAACCCTAATACCTGGCCATGGTACACTTATCAGTTTTCTTGTAGTTCCACTTTAGAGAATACTGGTTCTCCTTGTGTATGGAGACTTAGTGACAATAATATGCAAATGAGTATCTCCCAGGCAAATAAAACCGTCTGAGGGGGACCGAAGCTGAATTTACAGGATCTCGCTCGGCCAATCAGAATCCTACTCCATACTAATGAGGGACAGCTGTCTTCAGATGTATATATGGCTTGGCTATTTTCCCTTGTCATGTTCCAAGGCTTGTTATCAAGTCAGACTTTGACTCACAGGGAGCCTCTTCCAAAAGGTGGTTCTAGAGAGGTTGCCTTGGAGATACCTCCTTGCATATCTTGTAATTCTATGATAGAAGTCAGTAAGACTGCATAAAAAATTTAAAGCAAAAAGTTATCGACAGAAACACTGCTCAAATAAATGTCTCTATCCTATAAGGGAATCTACAGTTGAAGATAGGAATCTGTACATTAAACAGTATGAAATATCTACATTCATTTCCAGCAAATGAAAGGGGCTGAGAAAATGGAAAGGTGCGCATTTGTACTGTGCATGTACGAAGCAAAGTAGACAGATGTTAGACAGAAGTATAAATCTCCATAAATATTTATAAAACTGATTGACCCTCTCCCCATAGTTGGAATTTGAAGCATGCCGTTGAGTCCTGCTCTGAACAATTCCACATATATAAAGGATAGGAATCTTTGTTGCTGAATTAAATGGTATGTTCTAGATCACAATATAAGATGACAGATGAACCCTCCCAGTCAGATCTGAAAGTTTAATTCTAGGAAAATATTTAATCCATACATCTGAATACATCTTGGACCCTCCTAATATAGCCGAATGACTGCCAAGTTGAAGGTTAGCCGGTGATCCAGATGCTGAGGCGTGGGAAATTTCTTTGCAATGAGAAAATACAGCTTGCCTTAATGATGATTGTGGATCTGTGAAATAAACAATCTGATCTAAAGTGCAAGAAAACACATATGGTCATTGTTAATTTTACCCAATCCCTGCGATTGTAAAAGCTTCAGAAAAGGAGAACATTTGTAGTAAATTACTGAAGCATCGTTCTTTAATGCCAGACAAGATAGGATTTGCTGGACATGTCTAATACTGCATTACTTAATTACACTTATTGATGGGACGTCATTGTGCATCCACCATAGGAGGTGGATGTGGTCTTATGCCTCCAATTTCATAAATAGGAAAAAGGAATGTTTTGTCCAGTTCCATACAGAAAACTCGTGTAAATTAAAATAAATTTGTTTCGGCTGTTGGCCACGCTCCTTTCCTGCTCTCGCCACGACCCCTTATGAAAAGTGGCGAAGGTGGTGTAAAAAGAGCTGCTTGCGACTTTTGTTTTTTTAAAAGTTGCATTTAAAAAGTCGTTAACAAACAGATTTAAACACGAGTTAAAGTCAGTCACCGACAAAAGTGCGCACAAAGAATAAATGAAGGATGAAACTTTGAATAGTAGGGAGGGTAGTTAGCAAGGCATGCCTGAAGATACTGAACATACTTATAAAAGATTAGCACAAATTTGTTGAAGGAAACCAGCGCCCATTTTGGGAAAGATTGACAGTATAGTTAAGAAATACGGGGGAGCATCATATACACAAAAGGCTGAAGATACTGGGCAGGCATGAAGATACTGAGCTTACTGACAATGCCCAGGTGTTATTTTTGAAAAGCCTGACATTGCAAATAAGAATAAAGGTATGTGACAGATGCCAACTTGGAACAGGCAAAAAGTTAAGTTATTGCCAGTTAATGGACAATGTACAGGGTGGGCCATTTATATGGATACACCTTAATAAAATGGGAATGGTTAGTGATATTACCTTCCTGTTTGTGGCACATTAGTATATGTGAGGGGGAAACTTTTCAAGATGGGTGGTGACCATGGCGGCCATTTTGAAGTTGGCTATTTTGAATCTAACTTTAGTTTTTTCAATAGGAAGAGGGTCATGTGACACATCAAATTTATTGGGAATTTCACAAGAAAAACAACGGTGTGCTTGGTTTTAACGTAACTTTATTCTTTCATGAGTTATTTACAAGTTTCTGACCACTTATAAAATGTGTTCAATGTGCTGCCCATTGTGTTGGATTGTCAATGCAACCCTCTTCTCCCACTCTTCACACACTGATAGCAACACCGCAGGAGAAATGCTAGCACAGGCTTCCAGTATCCGTAGTTTCAGGTGCTGCACATCTCGTATCTTCACAGCATAGACAATTGCCTTCAGATTACCCCAAAGATAAAAGTCTAAGGGGGTCAGATCAGAAGACCTTGGGGGCCATTCAACTAGCCCACAACAACCAATCCACTTTCCAGTAATTTGGTGGTGCACCATCTTGCTGGAAAAACTCAGGGAAAGTGCCAGCTTCAGTGCATAAAGAGGGAAACACATCATCATGTAGCAATTTCGCATATCCAGTGGCCTTGAGGTTTCCATTGATGAAGAATGTACCCCATTGTACCCCATATACCACACCATACCATCAATTTTTTTTCTTCCAACAGTCTTGGAGGGATCTATCCAATGTGGGTTAGTGTCAGACCAACAGCGGTGGTTTTGTTTGTTAACGTCACCATTCACATAAAAGTTTGCCTCATCACTGAACAAAATCTTCTGCGTAAACTGAGGGTCCTGTTCCAATTTTTGTTTTGCCCATTCTGCAAATTCAGTGCGCCGATCTGGGTCATCCTCGTTGATATGCTGCAGTAGCTGGAGTTTGTAAGGGTGCCATTTGTGAGTAGCTAATATCCGCCGAAGGGATGTTCGACTAATGCCACTCTCCAGTGACATGCCAACGACATGACTAACACTGAACCAGTTTCACGAAACAGCAAGCAGTTTTCTAACTGTAGCATGGGAGATGGGTGGTCTCGTAGGGTGTCTTACATTAAAATCTGCTGCAATGACCCGGTTACTGCGATCACCAGACATCAACACAATTTCTACCTGCTCCTCACGTGTTAACCTCGGCGACATGTCAATGGCTGTAAACAAAGAGAAACTTGTAAATAACTCATGAAAGAATAAACTTACGTTAAAACCAAGCACACCATTGTTTTTCTTGTGAAATTCCCAATAAGTTTGATGTGTTACATGACCCTCTTCCTATTGAACAAACAAAAGTTGGATTCAAAATGGCCGACTTCAAAATGGCTGCCATGGTCACCATCCATATTGAAAAGTTTCCCCCCTCACATATACTAATGTGCCACAAACAGGAAGTTAATATCACCAACCATTCCCATTTTATTAAGGTGTATCCATATAAATGGCCCACCCTGTATAATAAATCAGGTGCAGCAAATCCCATTTCAGATGAAATGTATCACAGTCAGTTAATTAGAACACACATTAGAATCAGGCAATAAATAAGCAAAGTCTAGCTTGGTTTATCATCATGGGGTAGATTGGTGCCCTGATGGGAGAGATAACACACACATAATACAGTGGTGCAACTGTAAAGTGCGGAAAGGAGTGTGGTCAAAAACGACCAGTGACTGTGAAGGGCATTCGATGGACTAAACAAGTGGATATTTAGGACAAAGTCAGAAACTGGAAATCAGTCATTTTAAATAAAGTCAGATAAAGATGCACAAAGTGATGCCACAAAATATTTGCATAAACTTTGATGTTTAATTTTTCATGCGCATATGACCATCATTAAGACTCACAGAGTAATGTACCCACAACTGTATTGTTTGACAAAATTACACCCATTGGAGTGTAGTAACTATATAAAAGAATGATTTTGTAGGTCAAATGCATTAATACAGCTAATCAGAACTTTAAGGGTCACCTCTGTGGCCAATGACTAGCAAATCAGTCAGTTCCTGTGTGTCAAGAGGGACCAGGAAGTAGAGAAGGTTCTGACCAAGAAAGCTTCGTAACTGGAGTGGCAGGGGATCACTGTGGTATCACTGTATTTGTTTTATATACCATTCTGACCCCTTTTAGAAAATACTGGCAGGGCAACCCCTTTGAAACTTTTTATAAGGCACACTAGTATGAGCTGAGATCTTACTGACATATGAGCTAAATATATAGTGAAAATGAGATTAACACCAGACTAAAGAGTAGCAAATCAATTGTAAACGAGTGGGATTTGTCAAAAAATTCACCATTATTTTTTCAAATGAATCCGAATTCACTTCAGACAAATCACTGCAAAAAGGTGCCTGCCAATTTACAGTTAAAATTCAGTACATTAGTGAACGAAACAGGACAGGGAGCACATGGGCTTGCCCACAATGCTTTGCAGTCTGTTTATAAGTGAGAATTTTAGTGTGTCAATACCAGTGTATATTGTGTTTGTAGCAGCTGATGTTTAATTTGTCCTATATTTCTTACTAAAATAAAACCTGTTGCAATTTTTTCACTGTTTATAAGTGCACAATTTAGCATATTTTAGTGTATCAATACGAGTGTACAGTGTGTACAGTGAAAATTATCTGCCAAAAAACGCCATGAGTCAATTATTGTAGTGGACTTTGTCCAATTGAGAATATTTTTTGTTTTAAAAATATTAATAAATTGCCCTATCTTCTAAAAAATCCATTTATCTGAGTCACATGCCTGACCTAACATACGTTGGCCAAGATTTACTAATGTGTCTGCTGTGGTCCAAAAATTTGCCTAAAAAGTGCCATATTTTGCCGCACATTGGCAAAGCTAGGGTTTCTAGTTTCTACACGTTTTACTAAAATATGCCTAAAATATGCCATCCTGTGCCACAATTGTGCCACAATTCTGGCACAGGATTGCTAGCTTCAAGGTAAGCCAACCTGTAGTTTGTATAGAGTCAAAGAAAAGTGTCTATCCCTTGTAATGCCTTGGGCTCCTATGACCAGTTTTAAAGACAGGCAGGGACACAACAAAGTCACTTCAATACAGTTTATTGCTTGTTCCAGCCAACTTACAGTTTAGCCAGATCGCAGCCAGGAAAAGTAATCAGTTCATGTCATCCACAATAAAGTCAAGCAGTCTCGGGGCTCCTTTAAAAGCGTCCACAGGATAGTGTTAGCTTCACACGCACCTTGCAGGGTGTGATCTGCAGCCTCTCACACAACAGAAACACCCTGCCTCATGCTGCTGACTTTCAAACACAATCGTGGACATGGGCCATGTATAAACCCTACAGTGGATCGTGAGGAGTAAGCACCCACCCAGCTCATTGCTTACCCCCAGTAAAAGCCAGGCCCGGATTAGCTGTTATCAGTTATACTAGGTAATAACCCCCCTTCCTGTGTTTAAACCTGTGGGGGTGAACATATACACCAAAACATGATGCTCGTGACAGGGCATCTGCATTACCCTGTAGTTTTCCTGCTCGATGTTCCACCGAGAAATTAACATTCTGTAAGGAGAGAAACTACCTGTTGACCCGAGCATTTCGCTCCTTGGAATTTCTCTTCCAAACCAACGGCGAATGGTCCATCACCAGGCGAAAATGTCGCCTCAGCAGGCAGAACTGTAAGGACTCCAAGGCCCCCTTGATGGCTAGGCACTCCTTCTCCACTGCACTATAGTTCTTTTCTGCTGAGGTAAGCTTTCTACTCAAATAAGTGATGGGATGTTCATCTCCGTTCACTTTTTGAGACTCCTAGCACTACTTCAGATGCGTCCATTTGGACAATGAATTCATCCTTAAAGTTCGGGTTGGACAGGGCTGTTCACATAGGGCCAATATCAGGGCCTGAAATGCTTCTTCTGCCTGAGGATTCCACCAAATCCTGACTGACGTCCTTCCTTTCAGAAGATCGGTCAATGGTGCAGCCCTCCTGGCGAAATTGGGTATAAACCGCCTATAATACCCAATTATGCTGAGAAACGTTTTGACTTGCTTTGCCATGACAGGTCGGGGCCAATTTTAAAAGGTTTGATGATCTCACGGCCAATCACGGACCCCAAATAACAAGCCTCCTCTATGGTACCTTTTGGAGGATTTGCAGTCAAGCCCACATCTCGGAGTGAGTCCACGACTGCCAGCACATGGGACAAATGAGACTGCCAGTTGCTACTATAGATAATGATATCATAAAAGTAGGCGGATGCATACTTCCGATGAGGTTTTAAGACTATGTCCATTAGCCTCTGGAACGTGGCAGGGGCCCCATGTAACCCAAAAGGGAAAACGACATAGTGGTAAAGTCCCTCCGGTGTGACAAAGGCAGTCTTTTCCTTTGCTGATTCTGTCAGAGGTATCTGCCAGTAACCCTTGGTTAAATCCAGCGTCGTGAAGTACTGGGCCTGGCCCAGTCTTTCAATCAGCTCCGTCAAACCGGGGCATTGGATAAAGGTCAAACTTCGACACTTCATTCAATTTCCGGAAATCGTTACAAAATCGTAACGATCCCTCCGGCTTTGGAATCAACATAATGGGACTAGCCCACTCACTCTTGGATTCCTCGAAAACTCCTAGGATAAGCATCTTCTGTACCTCTTCTGTAATGGCTTATCTCCGGGCCTCTGGCACACGGTATGGTTTCATTCATACCCTTACCCACGGCTCGGTGACAATGTTATGCTGGACCACCGATGTATGACTGGGCTTTCCTGAAAAGACATCGGTATTCTGCTGCACTAACTTCCTGACCTCCCGTCTCTGTTGTTTTGACAGGGTTTCTGCTATTTTTTACTCCGACCTCTGACGGAGGGTCCACTGACGTTGGAGGGTCCACACTAGTCCTATGGGCCAGCGCCTCAGCAGCCCACAGGGATTCTCGATCCTTTCACGCCTTTAGCAAGTTTACGTGATATATTTGTTCTGGTTTTCTCCGCCCAGGCTGATATATTTTGTGATTTAACTTCACCCACTTTTTCCCGAACTTCATAGGGCCCTTGCCACTTGGCCAGAAACTTACTCTCAGCAGTGAGTACAAGCACAAGAACTCTATCTCCTGGGGCCTCTTTGTTATATCCACGGCTCTGAGCTGTCTTAGCCTCTACTTACTAGATGTTCTCTTTGTAAATTATGTTTATTTTTAGAGATTTAAATTTTTTAATCGTAGATGTTCTCTCACAATGGGTATTACTGATGCAATCCTGTCCTAAATATCTGCAATGTACTCTATTACACTGTTATGGGGCGTAGGCTCCTGCTCCCATGTCTCTTTGGCAATGTCCAGCAGGCCTCTGAGATGTCTGCCATATAACAGTTCAAACGGGGAAAACCCTGTTGAGGACTGGGGTATCTCACAGATAGCGAACAACAAATATGGCAACAACATATCCCAGTCCTTCCCATCTTGGGATACTACCCTTTTTAACATACTCTTTAGGGTTTTATTAAACCTTTCCACCAGCCCATCTGTTTGGAGGTGGTACACTGATGTGCGTAACTGCTTGATTCGAAGCAGCTTGAACAACTCCTTTGTCACTTTGGACATAAAATCCGTAAGGATCTCTTTGGGCAACCCAATGCGGCAAAACATGGCAAATAGTTCCCTGGCAATAGGTTTGTCAGAGGTATGGCGGATAGGAATGGCCTCCGGATACCGAGTCACATAGTCCAACACCACTAATATGTGCTGGTGGCCCCGGGCCGACTTTACCACAGGCCCCACAAGATCCATAGCGATCTGCTCAAAAGGTACCTCTATAATGGGGAAAGGTACCAGTGAACTACAGAAATGCACTGTGGGAGCAGTAATCTGACCATTCTGAACACAACTCACAAAACCTCCTAACCTCTTCATAGACACTAGGCCAAAAGAACCGCTGGAGTATACGCTCTAGTGTCTTTTTGACCCCAAGATGACCTCCCATTACATGTGTGTGAGCAAAGTCTAATACTGCCCGGCAGGGCTGTGGTACTACTAGCTGCTCCACTACCTCCTAATAGGACCTTGTTGACGCGGTACAGTAAGCCCTGGGAAAAAGCCATATGGGGAAACACCGCTTCTGCGCCCGGTTGTTGGGCCACCCTATTGACTACAGTCACTCTCTCTCTGGCCCGTACCAGAGTGGGGTCCTGGAGATGGGCGCCGCGGTCTCGAACTTGTCCCGGGACACCTCCAGCTCAGGGATAGATGTGCCCTATGCGGCCTCACGGCCAATACCTCTAAGGTAAACCTATCGGGGTTACACTCTTGCCCTATGATGGGGACCCCTATGGCCGGTATCCTGGAATCAGGGTCTTCGGGTTCAGCACAAGAGATCGCGCTCCGCCCTTCCATAAGGACCAGAATATGGGTAAGTCTCTTCAAAATAGCCCCATATGGAAGATTCTTTACCACTCCCGCCACATGCTGTACCTCCCAGCCTGGCATGGCCATGACAACCATCGCCGTCGGATACTCTCGGATATCCCCATGGATACAGAAACGGAGACCTTTTGTTCAGAGGGATTTTTCTGACAAACCAGTGACCTGTGCACTAGGGTCACTAGACTCCTGGAGTGTAACAGTGCGTTAAGCTGTTACCCGTTAATAGACACCTGGCACATGGGAGGTTCACCAGCGCTCAGCAGGGTGTCTGCGGTACAGACAGGCCTGGCGTAAAATGAGGACCGCAGAGCAAACCCGCAGTCCATGGGTTCAGTGGTCAAGGGGCAGTTAGCAGCCTTATGTCCAGGTCGAGGTTGCCTGGGTCCCCTTGACCCACCCAATGCTGAATGGCCAGTGGCAGAGTACGCATAAACCAATCCACCACCACCCGCCCTATCATCTGGGCTGGGCCAAAAGTCTCAGACTGGAGCCACTTCTTCACGAGATGCAACAAATCATAAGCCTGCGACTTAGCGGGCCGAGAGTCTACAAATGCCCACTGGTACACTCGCTGGGCCCGCACATATGTATTGACTCCATACGGGCCAGGACCTCACCTTTTATCTTCCCATAGTTCTGGGCATCCTCACGGCTGAGGTCAAAGTAGGCCTTGTGTGCGTCCCCCACCAGAAACGGAGCCACCACTTCAGCCCACTGGTCGGACGGCAGATTCTCCCGCTCTGCAATTTTTTCAAAAACCGTGAGGAAGGCCTCCATGTTGTCTTCCAGAGTCATTTTCCTAAAAGCTGACAGGATTTTATCCCGTGCCGCTGGGTCGCCGCTGGTATAGTCTTCCTCAGGGCCGCAATCTGCTGTAGCAACAGGCTGTTGGTCTCTTGCTATTGTGCATAGGACTGCTGTTGCTGAACAATGGCCTGTTGTTGCTGCGCATTGGCCAGCACCAGCTGCTTCAGTATTTCCTCCATCTCGGCTGCTGGCTTATATTGGAACTTTGCTGGTTTAATCCAAGACATGCGAACACTGTGTTTGCCTTACTGGTCTCCCTGCATCCTCCACCATATGTAATGCTATGGACCAGTTTTAAAGACAGGCAGAGACACAACAAAGTCACTTCAATACAGTTTATTGCTTGTTCCAGCCAACTTATAGTTCAGTTCAGCCGGATCGCAGCCAGGACAAATAATCAGTTCATGTCATCCACAATAAAGTCAAGCAGTCTCGAGGCTCCTTTAAAAGCATCCACAGGATAGTGTTTGCTTCACACGCGCCTTGCAGGGTGTGATCTGCAGCCTCTCACACAACAGATACACCCTGCCTCATGCTGCTGACTTATAAACTTAATCATGGACATGGGCCACATATAAACCCCGGAGTGGATTGTGGGAGTAAGCACCCACCCAGCTCTTTGCTTACTCCCAGTAAAAGCCAGGCCTGATTAGCTGTTACCAGCTATACTAGGTAACAACAGTGTCCACTATCTATCTTAGTGGACACTCTAGCTTCTGGCTTCCACTCCACCAAGGCCAGGTACCTCGGTGGCACGTCTTAGGTGCACAACAGCAAACCTTGATAGGTTTCCTGCACCATTCTGGGAGATACACCTGTCACTGCCTCACACCCTGCACCAGATTTATCATCTAGCCTGAGCCCCTGTGTAATAAATCTAGTGAAGGTCTAGAAAGCCTGTCTAAGCTTACTTTATCTTTAGGATTAGAAAATCTTGTCTATGGTATTAGTACTCTGTCCAGTTGCAATTTTTCTTTCAAAAAAATGATTAAAATAGTTTTGTCCTAAAAAAATTGATGAAAATTGTCTGACAGTTCCATGTCTTCACCTAAATTGTATAAATTTTCAAAAATGTATCCAAAATGTCTTTGAGTTCATTTTCTTCAACAAAATTTATAAAAATTGTAATTTTCCCAAAATTCCATTATCTCCAGTGTGCTTGCATATACCAAACCATCCCATCTGCAAGCTTTATTATGTCTTATTGAGATTTTATTTTCCATTATTTCTCCACAAAAAAGTCACCTGTGCCTTGTACTCTAAGTTGGTGAAGAATGTAGCCCCCTTCTAGCAATTGTTGCTGTGCGGCAAGGTGCATGCTTCCATGGATATGTGGAGCAGCTGAAATGGGACAGGAACTTTACTTGTCTTTCATAGCCAACAGGCTTAATGTTTTACGCGGCAACAGTAATGAAGAGCCACATCAATAATTAGTCCTATTAGCGTGTCCATGTTGGTGCCGGTCTGGTGTCAACACCATGCTTTTATCCACAGCCTCCTGTCCCCAAGAGAAACAAGGGATGGCGGAAGAAGAACATTTTCCCCATCTTGCTTGCCCCCATTTATTGGGGAGCTATTGAGGACCCATACAGACAAAGTCCTGTGGAAGAGGATAAGGATTAGGAGCTACCACTGGAGGAGGTGGAGGACGAGTCTGATAATGACAACAACTACACTGGTCATGACCCAGTGGGGGGCAGAGCCTGAAAGAACTGGGTCCGGAGGCACACTGGCGAACATTGCAAGCTGCATGCTTGGTTGTTTACATGTTGCTTACTAGTGTATCATTAGCATCGAGAAAAGCAATGGCTAATGGATTGTTTTTCTGATGCCAAAAAGGAGGCAAAATTTTATTACCAGGATATGCTCTGTACACAGCCAGCTACCAGTTTATTGTACTAAGAGGCCCCTCTCTGTCCCTCGCATAATCATCAATCTCCTGCTGTCTTTGCTACGGCAAGTAGGAGAAGCCACAGTAGCAGCAGCCAATTCAGTGAGATGAACATGGTGGCGCAGTGTTTTTAAGTGACAAGCAAAACTGGCCCAGTGTGCTATCGGCATACTGTCTTGTTCAGCCTCCAGAGATGGAATTCAAGTTGGCAGTCTGCCTCCTGTGGCTGCAGGTGCTGGTGATTTTCTGATGCTCTGGCTCCCCCTGCTGTTCCTTGGGGGCATTGCATTTACTTTGGCTGTGACTTCTGGATTTGGTATTGTGACTGTTTTTTGGCTTCTGGCGATTTGGTCTGGTATTGCTCTCCTGGTTTTTTATTCTAGGGTCTGGCTCTCTTGTTTGCTTCTGGCATTCTTGGCACTTCGTTGACCAACTGGCTTTTAACCCTGGTACTGTACGACTACTCTTATTGTGTCTGTTTGTTCATTCCTCGTGTGTGTCGGGCTTCCTCACATTTGTAGTATAGGGACAGCCGACCAGTTGTTGGGTAACCGCGTAGGGTGACTGTGCAAGTAGGCGGGGATAGTGGGTTTTAACCCTGCTACTGTACGACTACTCTTATTGTGTCTGTTTGTTCATTCCCTGTGTGTGTCAGGCTTCCTCACATTTGTAGTATAGGGACAGCCGACCAGTTGTGGGGTCACCATCGATCATGTGACCTCATTGCTTAATACACATAAACTGGTTGCCGCAGAACGGATCAACTAACTTCCTGTCCCGGGCTCGCTAAGTGTAGACTAGGTCACGTGACCGGAGGAAGTAATCACCTGACTGGTTGTCAGGGTGACAAATAAACCCCGTTGTGGGTTGCGTGTTCGCTACTCCGGGGACCACTTGACCGGCAGAGCGCAGTCACCTGACCCGTTGTTATGGTGAGAAGACGGCAGTGACTCGGAAAGTTGAAGACCGTGTTGGGGCCGCTGTAATAGAATAGAATAAGAGGGGACATGACTATGTAAATTAAGAATAAGGAAAACAGAGTTGAAATGAATAGATAAACAGATAAATATGCATTTTAAAATAAATAGATGTAGAGTAATAAAATCAATGATAAAAAGATTACTAAATAGATATATATGATGATATATGTGTGCAGAATAGTAATATGTTATATAAAAAAAGTTTTTCGATTAAGGACATGTATATATATAAATAAAATAACTATATAAATATTGCAAACGGATCAGTTATGGTATAATAACGGTTGGACAGGGTTATAAATTGATGTTCTGGATAAACCAGTGATAAATAATATGAAAATTATAAACCCAGATACTGTGGGACAGGGGGTATGTGGCATAAAAGAGTGGTGACTATTTTATATAAAAAGGTAATAAATAAACAATTGGGTGCTAGGACAGGTTCAGAGATTGATCTCAAACCCCTCATTTAGACCATATGGGTTGAGGTTATTTTATTTATAAATCTAGTACATCTCACGACGTCTTATATATTGTATGTTCTTACGCTGGTGTACTGGTGCTTGTTCGATGGGGGTGAGTTTGAACCCTAAGAAGCTACCTTCATGATAAATCACAGTGTGTCTCGAGACGCTGTGTTATTTTAAACTTCTTTTTGACATTTGACCTATGTTTATTCAATCTATTACATACTGTCTGTATTGTACATTCTAAAACATAGATCATGTGTGTGGAGTTACAGTCCAGTGTGCCAGATATTGGGAAGGTTTCTCCATCCCTTCTGTTTTTAAAAACAGTGGCTTGGCAGATGGTCACGCAGCATAGACCTAGATTGTCCGCATTTGTTGCTACCTTGTTTTTGCGGGATGTCTATGTGTTCATCTGTTTTGACTGTGCTTCTAATTCTGCTTGGTGCTAGAATATTTGCTAGAGTGCATGCCCTTCTGTAGGTGAGGTGGGGTACTCTTGGGATGATTTGACTCAAAATGGGATCTTTTTTTAGAATATGCCAATGTTTGTTTAAAATAGATTTTACCAGGTTATGATTTTGGTTGTAAGTAGTAATAAAATTTAATGATTGGGTGATCTCTTTAGATGTTGTTTTAGGTTTTGGCAACAGACACTCAAATTGAGTGAGCTCAAATGCTCGTTTTTTTTTTGTTTCAGCTATTATCTGGTCAGGATACACCTTTTCTCTGAACCTCAGTGATAAACCTCGCTTTGCTGCTCGAAGTCCTTTTCTAAGGTGCAGTTCTGTCTGATCCTCTTGAAGTGACTAAATGGAATGTTTTGTTTCCATTTTTTGTAGTGCGTACTTTTATAGTCGAGGTACCTGTTCCTATCTACTTTTTTAAAGAAGCTATGGGTCAAAATCTCGCCCCCTTGTATAAAAATTTCAAGATCTAGACACTCAGTTCTGGTGTTATGAGGAGACCCTGTAAATGAAATTCCCCACTCAGTGTCATTCAGGTGTGTGATAAATTAATCTATGGTTGCACTGTCTCCCCTCCATATGATAATAAGATCGTTGATGTAGCTTTTAAAAAAGATGATGTTATCGTAGATATGTTTCCTCAAATTTACCCATAAATAAATTAGCGAAACTGGGCGAGAATCAAGTGCCCATAGCGGTACCCCGTACCTGTCTGTAAATTTGGTCTTGAAATTGGAATGTGTTGTGTGTAAGTATGAATTCAATGCTCCTAGTGATAAACTCCTTTTGTTGTATTGACATTGATTCATATTTGGTTAAAAAGTAAGCTGTACATTTTATCCCTAATTCATGTGGAATGTTAGAGTATAGGGCTGACACATCCAGAGTCAGCCATTGGAAATCGTCTTCTTATTTTATGTTTTTCAGTTCCGTTATGAGGGATTTCAGAATTATTACTCCAGAGATAATTGGTCTTCCTGGTGGGTTGTGGAGATTTTTATGGATTTTAGGAAGATGGTAGAAGGTAGCTATGGTCGGATCAATTACCATTATATATTCTCTTTCCTTGTTGTCTAAGATCTCATCTGCTGACTTGATTAATAGCTGGAATTCTTCTTTATCCTGTTGGGAGAATTCATCTTTGAGGGGTATATAATAGTCAGTATCAGATAAAATCCTGAGTGCTTCTTTGATATGGTCGTCTCTATTTTGAATGACTATGCTCACCCCCCGCCCTCCCCCCTTGTCCGCATTTTGAATTATACCAATTGTTGTGGTATTGGGGCTTTTCATAATCGGGTATATTGCGGTTGGGGTGATCAGTGGGGGTAGAGCTGATGTCCCTGCTATGAAGTGGAGTTCTAAATTGTTGATGCCTATGTTGGTATTTTCTGGATTTGGATGTTTTGTATGTGGAAGTATATCCTTATTTGGATTCCTATTGGGTTCATCGGGTGGAACTTTAAGTATATGTTCTAATGGACTCGAATGATGAGAGTCCGCAGGGAAGGTGAATTTACTTCTAGGTCCGATGATAGAGATCCAGCAGGAGAATTTGGATATGTAGTAAACTGGGTAGGTTGTAGGTTAAGTGGGGCACATTCTGCCAAGATGTCTGTACTAAACACAGTGGGGGGAATGATGATGGAAGGGGTCTGCTGAATGTTTCTATACTTTGAAGTGGTATTCTCGTGTGAGAATAATGGAGTATGGAACTCTAGATTGGATACATCGACCCTATTATCGTTGACAGAGGAAGGCGAGGAAGGCGAGGTGTTGGTGAGTATGTATTTAGGGGGATGTTAACATGGCACCCTGAACTTCGAGATGATGTATTTTTGTGGCCATGTTCCGTAAACTGGGTGTTTGTACGAGTACATACAGATAAACTTTGGGTTTTCTTTGTGTTGGTAGTTTTTACCTGCAGGTTCTTCTTGAGAGTTCCTGAGTATATGTATAGCCCGTTTTTTTGTATTAGTGTGATACATTTTGTGGTTTATTGTTTGATTCAAGATCTGTCTGTAAAATGTTCTATGGTGATGTATTGGTTCTAGTAGTAGAAGATTCTATATTTTTGGCTGGCTTATTTGGATTGTCGTTATTAGAATTTATTAGTTCAGTTTTTAGCCAGTATTTGATGTTGTTGGTGGCGAAATCTGATCTATCTCTTGCTAGTTTATTGCTTTTTTTCTGGAGAATTTCTTTTTCATATGATAGTATTCTCGTAGTAATCTGTATTCTGGTAGCAATCATACGGTCAAATTTGCACAAGAGTATCTAGACCGTTCGACATAGCATTCCTGTATTCTGTTATTTAGGTGTAGATAAAGGGCTTTCCTTTTATCTATTAACCTAGTCATTAGCCCTTTGGCACATTCCAAAAGTCCCAGTCTTAGCAGAAAACAGAGTCCTCGTTAAAAGAATTTTCAATACGTAGCCTGAGGCTACGTGGGAAAATTTTTCTTGTACATAAATATTAAGAAAGATGGCATCTAGGTGATGTTGGATTTAATCCAACATTAGTCTCTCTAGTTTGTTGAATAGACACAGCAATGTTTTTTCATCAATACATGCGGTTTCGCTGATGTTGGAGTCGGAGTTGCACTTGGGTGGAATCCGGGTGCACTGATTGATCTGACGTTTCCGTTGTTCAATCCTGTTTGGGATAAAATCCATCTTTGTTGTCCAGGTGTTAGATCTTCCCTATGTGCTGCTCTCACTATCTGGATGTTTCCAGATGATCAGGAGTTATATGATTGGGGCGTAAAGTAGCTGAAAAAAGCACACCATAGGGTAGTACGTCCTAGATTGTAATACTGGTTCACAGAACACAAAATGGTGGCTCACCTTAAACGGTTGTACTAGGTATAGGCACAACACTATAGTAGGCTTATTGCAAATGGTTGTCCATACCCGGTGACTCGACAACCATTTGCAATAAGCGTATTGTAGTCTCCCTAGCACAACCGTTTAAGGTGAGCCTCCATTTTGTGCTCTGTGAACCAGTATTACAATCTAGGACGTACTACCCTATGGTGCACTTCTTTTCAGCTACTCCACGCCCAAAATTGTGTCATGGACCATGCTACAATCTTCCATTACGGACAGTGATTATTTATTGCCGGTCCAAACATGCCATAGCCCCTGTCTGCCTGTCCATCGTGTTCCATACTGTATCACTGCTGCTGCTACTCCGAATACTGCCACTACTACTACCCCTACACAGCCACACATCTCCTGTTCCATCAGTTTCCATACTATACTGCCGCTGCCTCAGTTATTACTGCCACTGCTACTACCCCTACACAGCCACACATCTCCTGCATTGTCCCTCATGTTCCATACTGTATTGCTGCCACTACTATTACCCCTACACACCTGCACATCTCCTGTTTTG
Organism: Bufotes viridis; assembly: GCA_033119425.1. Taxonomy (NCBI): domain Eukaryota; kingdom Metazoa; phylum Chordata; class Amphibia; order Anura; family Bufonidae; genus Bufotes; species Bufotes viridis. The sequence continues at coordinate 119,429,612 of CM065590.1, read as the reverse complement.
TCTGTGAGGTTCCACATCCATACTGTACTGCTGCTGTTCTCAAAATAAGGGAACTTTTTTGAATGCTTGTTCAGAACAAGCTACTGCCCCCCTGATACCACCTTGTGTGTATAAACCCCGGCAATTATCTGTCCCCAATAAGGAACAGTTTTTGGAACTTTTTTTACTGTATAAAGCATAATAAATTTATAATAAGTGCAATGTGTTTTTAAACAGGCTGTTTCCTTAGCATCGTCAATTATGTGTTTACCCCTAGGTATATATGGCAGTGTCACTCTCACATTATTTACATTTGCTATCTTTGCATTAAAAAGAGCAAAAGACTAGACAGAAAATATATGAATCCTAGGAGACCTCAGAATGTCATATACCAACATTCAGGCCAATTGGAGCAGTTTTGATTTGAGTCTGAATCAAATTTTTTGACCGGTTTGTTAGAATCAGACCCAAAACAAATTTCAAGACATTCGTTCATCTCTACACCTGACCATCAGCCACCGAGCAGCACATAGAGCATTTCTGGCATTAGAAACTAATGTACTCACCACCAATTCATATATGCAATCAATTTAATAAGGACTATGATAATGCAATTAGCAGTATGCACTGTTTATAGTACTAGCACCTAAGATTATGCATTGTACACAGTTGGTTTGTGTGTACACAATATTTTAATGGACAAAATTTAGCCTCACACAGAAATATGACATCTAAGCAGCCCCTTGAATATATCCATCCACAGCTCATCACCTGCTGATTTGATCTATTCCAGCCACACAAATGTACAAAACCCAGGAAAGGACAGGGACAGCACACAGAAACCAAGGCAAGAACTTGTCCTTACTCTAAGACATTTGATATGCTGCTGCTGGGAATCTAATTATAAATGTTAAACTATATAGTATTTTTACTCAGATGTAATTTTAAGGCTTTTATTTCTAACCCAGGCAGTTAGGGCTATATGGATCTACAGCTCAATAAATGTGTTGAGTTGAGAGCATCACTCTTTTGTGTGTTAATTTTATTTCTACATGTAAATTTTAAAGCTGCTAACCTCTTCGCTATGCAGTGATTCATGATCCACACCCAGTGGGATCATAACTCATAGAAAAGATCTGAATTTGGGATTATACAAAATAGGCAAGAAAAATACTTGATTTAAGATCAAATCATAAACGCATGCTCCTCATTTATGAGAGAAGAGTGTTCAGATCATTAAGATTCCAAAAACCTTTTCAACTGAAACTGCTACAAAATATGTTAAAAAAATACCTTGACCTGTACTGTAAAACTAAATCAGCAAATCTTACTTTTAGTCATGTCCTAATATAACCTTAAACTTATATGAGGACCATGCAGTTCACTATAAGACATATAAGAGCTGACAGATTCCCTTTAAATGTTTTTTTTCTAAAGCTTCCTATGGGGCAACCATATTGCAGACACACATTTACTCCTCTACAGACAAAAACGCAGACCATGGAGTGGCAGGGAAAAATACAAAAGCCTTAGGGCCTATTCACACGACCGTATGTCTTAAGTAAGGATGTCTGGACAGATATCATACGGACAGGATGACATACGGAAACAATTCCGTTGGAATCCGCATATTTGCGGATCCATTGACATGTATTAGGCCACGGACCGTTTTATGCGGACAAGTATAGGACAAGTGAGTTTTGTTTTGCGGATAAAATCAACGGAACGACGGATGCGGACAGCACACGGTGTACTGTCCGCATCTTTGAGAAGCCCATAGAAATGAATGGATCCGCATACATTCCGCAACATTGCGGGTCGGATGCGGATCCGTTCATACAGTCGTGTGAATGGGCCCTTAAAGGGGTTTTGCAGGGGTTTTATATTGATGATCAATCCTCAGGATAGGTCCTCAATATCAGATCGGTAGGGTCTGACACCAGGGACCATTAGAAAACCTGGTGTGGTGTTTAACAAGCAGGATATGCTCAACCCATATGCAGTTGTGCATGTGTATAGGGGAGCACATCCTGCACTTGTAGTCCGTTGCTAGGGGCAATCAACAGCAAAAAATGCATACAATGGAAGATGCCAGCAACACACTACAAGTACCACAATAACCATCCTACATACGATAACGATAATGTGGATGTGGAGAACAATCAAAAACATAACCATAGCAAAAGGAAGGTGCACTCTGCGGCAATACTAAACCCTCACACTGATAAAATTGAGGGGTTAGTTCGACATATCCTACTAGGAGGACATGTCTTAAGCTCGGACACCACGGCAAGGTCCCTCAAGTAGCCAACTTGAGGGACCTTGCCGTGGTGTCCGAGCTTAAGACATGTCCTCCTAGTAGGATATGTCGAACTAACCCCTCAATTTTATCAGTGTGAGGGTTTAGTATTGCCGCAGAGTGCACCTGCCTTTGCTATGGTTCTGACACCAGGTACCCCTGATGATCATCTGTTTGAAGGGAAGATGGAGATCCATGCGAGCGCTGCTTTCTCTTCATTACTCTACGCGTCGTTTCCCTTGCAGCGGCGGCATAGTGTAATTACAAGTACCCACTCCATTCAAGTGAAGGGAGCGCATCCTTGTAATTATACTTGCTTCCGAGATGACGCGTAGTGTAACGAAGAGGAAGTAACGCTGGCATGGAGTGCCGTTGCCTCTTCAGACAGCTGATTGGCAGGGGTGCTGGGTGTTGGACTCCAGCCGATCAGATATTTATGACCTATCCTGCACAACCCCTTTATGGCTAGGTTTTCAAGCTGAAATTTTTTAATGTTATTGGAGTCACTGGTGCATGTAATGTGAAAACCTAGCTGTGTGAATAGGGTTGGTATCCTGCCTTATCCTCCAGCTGTACAATAAAGTTCTCAAAGGAAAATAAAATTACTAACAATCAGTGATATCATTTGCAATATAACAATAAAGAAATTACTCCAATATAAAGTGTTTTGACCATTTGTTTTCATCAGATCCTCTTGGCACGCCACCTGAATTCATTCTGATCTTCCAGTTTAATGTAATATAGAAAGCAGAATGTATTTGCAAGTAATCTACAGCCGGACCCGAAGATGGGTGATCAGGCGACTTGTAAAAGTCCCATAAAACCCTTTAATTCCTTCTCTAATAATAATTAGATGACTCTGCTTATTCTGGCACATTCTATACAGCAAAGCAAAGTATTGGCTTTTATATCACCCAGTAATTGTGAAAACTAGAATATAGATTTTTTTTTTTTGATCACATAAAAAGTTTCTAATACAAAATATTACAGTACTTGAAAATACCTAATTTAGGGCCCTTTCACGCTTGCGTTTTTGTTTTCCGGCATAGAGTTCCGTTGTCGGGGCTCTATGCTGGAAAAATACTGATCAGGATTATCCCAATGCATTCTGAATGGAGAGAAATCCATTCAGGATGCATCAGGATGTCTTCAGTTCAGTCACTGAACGTTTTTTTGGACGGAGAAAATGCTGCGGTATTCTTTCCGTCCTGGGATGCGGAGCAAAATGGATCCGTCATGACCCCCAATGCAAGTCAATGGGGATGGATCCGTTTTCTCTGGCACAATCTGCCACAATAGAAAACGGATCCGTACTTTATTGACTTTCAATGGAGTTCAAAACTGATCCGTTTTGGCAATGTTAAAAAATTGTTAATACAAGCGGATCCGTTCAAACGGATGCATGCGGTTGTATTATCTGTAACTGAAGCCTTTTTGTCCGGCATACAGCCCTGACGACGGAACTATGCCGGAAAACAAAAATGCAAGTGTGAAAGTACCCTTAGTGCCCTTTCATGGCTAAAAAAAAAAGGCTTCATTCACATCGGCACCTGCTGATGATTGAGTTTTCCCTAGAGAGAAAACTAAGAAGAAAACCATCAATGAATAGATTTGCACAGAGAGGAGAAACCCATGAATACCCGTGACTCTACTCAGGCAGCCAAGACACTTCACCAGGCTGTAATGATTATAATGCTGGTTCTCAGCAACCATTTCATTTTAGCTCATAAGTGACAGGCCGCTGAAATCAGTGCATTTGTCAATAGTGATGCACCATACAGCTGATGACGGGTTCCCTTTAACCTATATTTGCAAACAGAGACTGTCGAAAAGGACATTTAAGCCTAACATTTGGTAAACCAGAGGCTAAGGGTTACAGCAAAAGGCTAAGTATTCAGGAAAGTGTTTTAACCTCATACTCTGCAGGAGAAAACCCAGATAGTCATGAGTCATGCAGAAAGTCTGTTAGATTTTTCAACAGTTCTCTGTGTGAGGAAGAGTGCCAAAAAATACGGTAAAATATGCAATAAATATTTTAGATTTTCTGTAATAAGCAGACATTCAAATGAAAAAGAACTGGAAGCAAACATATCTACAAACACAAATAAGACAGAAGATGTTTTCAACTCAGGATACTTTTCTTTTATGCCACTTTGCCAGTTCTTACAAAAATATTATCATATACAGAACAGACTGTAACACTGCAGAATGTTGCCCTTCAAGGGGATTAAGAACATAGCAACAGAAGTGGTTGAGCAAAATGACATTGGAGCCCAGGACAGAAAAGCCTGGGAAAAACGGCTGCTGGAAAATTCTGATTTCAGTTTTCTGGCCGTTCCACAATGTTCTGCCTTTGGCAGCTCTTTTGTTTAAACCTCCAGTGAGGCCCATTTCCAACCCAGTCTGTTTCACCTTCAATTGTAAACTCTGTTCTAAATGCTGTGTTTGTTAAAATGAGCAATTCAATCATTTATGCAAAAACTCTAAATCACTTCAAGTTCAGCGTGACCAATGGTATAGGAAGTAAGGTGATGTCTACTGATTATTCCAACATACTTTTTCATTGAACTCTAACGGACGTGGCCTACTTTGGGCCTTAGAGTGGTTATCCAACCATAAGAACGTATGCTGTGAATTCTGTGTCTGACTGCTGGGACCCCCACTGATCACAAGAATGAGGTGTCTGAGTTCCTGGAGTAAGGGCTCATGCACATGAATGTTTTTTTTTTCCGTGTCCATTATGGGTTTTTTTGTGGACCGTATGCGAAACCATTCATTGTCTGCATTATGGACAAGGATAGTACCGTTCTATTAGGGGCCAGCTGTTCCATTCCGCAAAATATGGAATGCACCCAGACTTCATCTGTATTTTTTGCGGACTGCAAAATACATATGGTCGTGTGCATGAGCCCTAAAGGAGATAGCTGAATGATGTACTAGTTTTTCCACTTGTGGCACAGCAATCCAGCAGAGATAGTATCCTGTTCCCACCAGACCACATTGACTATAATGGGAACCCGCACCCTTTTTTTTTCTTTTTACAGTCAAATCCTGCAATTTATGGCAGGGAGCAGCCGAATTCCTGCTGGTTCCCATTATAGTCAATATGGTCCATTGGACAAGCGGCACTATCTGGCTGTGCTGGATCCAGAGACCTGCCAGAATAGCCTACTGGATTGCTGTGTCACATGGGTGAAAGTAGCCTTAGCTTCTCTTCAAATGGGAGTAAGGCTACATGCACACGACCGTTGCCTGCCTCCGCGTCCGCTCCTCCTGCAAATTTTGCGTCCGTCAAAAAAAACAGATGACGGACCGTTTTTTTTGACGGATCCTATTTTTATGGCAGATCCATTGTAAAAATGCCTATCCTTGTCCGCAAACGTGTTAAAAATAGGACATGCACTATTTTTTTGATGGAATGAAAACGCGGATCACGGATGCGGAACAAAAACGGTTGACCATCCGCATTTTTTGACGGACCCATTTAAATGAATGGGGAAGCATCCTATCCGTGAAAAAAAACGGAACGGACGCGGAAACAAACAACGGTCGTGTGCATGGGGCCAAAAGCTAATAAGTGATTGCAGTAAACCACAAGCGTCATGGCTGCCTGAGAAGAGTCAAAGTTCTTCAGAAGCTCCTGCTCTCCCCACCCACCTGCTGTTGATTGGCAGCTGTTCCCTTAGTTTTTGCTAAGAACAGCCAGGCAAGTCTACATCTTGGGAGTTGTAGTTTTACCGCACCTGGAGGTTAGCCATCACAGCCCTAGGAGAAGCCAGAGAATCATCAGCAGGTCATCAGGGCGATCAGGCGCTAATGAATAAAAATGACCCTTCTCAGGAAGTCATGACTGAGTACCAAACCACCGATATCAGCGTCTGTCACTACTTTAGGCTACATGCACACCACAGTTGTTTTTTGCTGTCCGCAAATCGCGGATCCGTTTTCCTTTTTTTTTTTCACATCGACAGCCCTTCTGTGTGTCCGCAAATTCTGTAGGTTGTGTTTCCGTGTGTCTTCCGTTTTTTTTTGTGGATCCGCAAAAAAAACGTAAGGCTTGAACCAGTTTCTTAAAGTACCTGTACTAGTGCCCTGGTTTCCAAGCAACCATCCGCAAAAAAAAAACGGATGCGGATGACAAACGGATGGCTTCCGTTGGTCATCCGCATTTTTTGCGGACCCATTGACTTCTATTGGTCGGCAAACTGTTTTTTGCAGACAAGAATAGGACATGCCATATTTTTTTTGCGGACGTGAAATGAGACGCGGAAGGCAACGGAAGAGGCATCCGCATTTTTAACGGATCCATAGAAATGAATGGGAAACCATCGGATTCGCAAAAAAAACGTCACGGAGGCTGCAAAATACCACTGCCGTGCGCATGTAGGCTTAGGCAGAGGGATGCAAAAAGATGATGACAGGTTGCCTTTAAAGGCCTCGTCCCAGCTGGACATTTATGGCCTATCAATAGGATATACCGTGAATGTTGAGATGAGACAACCCCTTTAAGACATCTTCCAACAAGTCACTAAGACGCATCAGATGATGCCACTGGTGGGGGTCTGTGCCCTGTGACCTCAAACCAGTCCTTAGACTGAAGGTGTTGCAGTAAATTATAGTCCAACTGCAATGAATGGGAGATTTCTCATAAAACCATTAAGTATACTATCCTGGACTAATATCTGCATTAACACATGAGTAGTACTGCAGATAAGGACTCCAGATTACAATTTATATTTTCCTACCGCCTTCTGTTCCCTCACGGTCAGCATTTAAAGCATGCGCACAGGAGTCCTCTCCGTTATGTTCGCACAGCAGTCCAGGCTGTATCTCAGCACAGGTTTGAGAGTTGACAGCAGAGAAAATGGGGGTGGGAAGGTGCAGTATGAAAATATAAAATAGTACTTATCTGAAGCACTATTCATGTATTACAGCAGATAGTCCACAACCGTGGTGAGAGATACCCATTAAAGTACTGAAAACTGGACCTCGACAGAGAAAACCCTCTGTTAAAATGTATGCATTTGTACAAACGGACACGAGTTCATTAGACTGACGACACCTCCGCTTACACTTTACACATAAGCTCCAAAGAGACAGATTTTAGCAACGGTTGTCACATCACTAACATATGTAGAATAATTAGGCATTTTAATACAGACGTGTAAAAACATACAACCATCTGTTGCCATTACCTTGCTTGACCCAGACTACTCCCTATCACAAAGGAGCATAAAAAATACACATAGCCCCACTCTACATAGATGTTAACAGCTGAAATGCAAAATCTAAACAGAAAACAACTATATTATCTGTCGAGCTCCATGTATGGGTTTAGATAGCCAAGTTCGCCTTAGCACGGCAGAGAGACCACCTCTAGGGTGACCGTATCCCCAACCAACCAGGGCATATAAACAAGGCTGGCTCATTTTTATGGTATATTCCTTTTACCTGTGCTTTCTCTCAAGGACTCAAAAAACATGGAACACCCTTAAAGGTATTATCCTGGAAAAGATAATGACTTATCCTCAAGATCGGCGGGGGTCTAAGTCCTGGCATTCCATCCGATCACCTGTTTCAGGGAGCCGCTGTACTCACTGGAGCCTTGGTAAGCGATGCCGGGTCCCGGCAGCTTTCCAAGGACAGCGCCATACATCGTATAGTGTGGCAGTGCTTGGGTTTGCAGCTCAGCCCCACTGACTTGAATGGGGTCTAGCGGCAGCTATGCCATGTGACCAATGTATGGTGATGTCACTGGCCTAGGAAGAGGCTGCGGCGCGCAAAGCCTCTAACAGCTGATCAGCAGGGGTACCGGGTGTCGCACCCCCGTAGATCTGATACTGATGACCTATCCTGAGGATAAGACACAATGGCGCAACGTAGGGTGTTGCCCTGTGCTCACCTTGAGGGATTGTGTTAGGTGTACAACTTCCATGTAGACTCGTGCATGTGGTAAAACTGGCAAATGTCTAACTGCCAAATCCGAAGGGTGCGATAAAAGAAAATCAATAAAGGAAGACAAACGTGGACTTCACCTGGCTCTGCCAGTAACCAGTTAGGAGGAATACTCTTCTAGTAACTTTATTGTAATGTGTAAAATACGTGTCATACAATCACCCTGAAGAAGACACCAGTTCGGTCCAGAAACGTGTTTTATTTTACCCATTGCAATAAAAGACCTACAGGATTACTCGTCCTAGCGATTGTTACTGGCAGCGCCAGGTGAAGTCCACTTTTATCTTTCTTCATTGTTGTTATAAGTGGAAATCCGTTTGCGCGACGGTATACCCTTCACTCCTGCCTAGTAACACTACTGGGTTCCCTCTGTGCTTACCTCAAGATCATCTTTGCTAGTGCACTCCTCCACTTTTCAACAGCTCACTATTTATCTTTGAAAATTCAACTTAGGGTACTTTTACACTTGCAGCAGGACGGCTCCGGCAGGCTATTCAGGCTGCCGGATCCGTCCTGCCGCAAGTGCCCGTGCACTGCCGCTCCGTCCTATTGACTATAATGGGGCGGGGGGCAGAGCTACAGCGCAGCACGGCAGTGCACGGCTGGAGATCGCCAGACTAAAAGTCCTGCATGTCCGACTTTTCAGTCCGGCGATCAATGGGGACGGAACGGCAGCACGGCAGTGCACGGGCACTAGCGGCAGGGTCGGATCCGGCAGGCTGAATAGCCTGCCGGATCCGTCCTGCCACAAGTGTAAAAGTACCCTTATTACCATTGGAAATTCCCAGCCTGATTCCCATATGTTACATAACACGTGGTTAAAATAATAAAAAAATGATCTTTATTTAAATAACATAATTAGGTAAAAACAGGCACAATACAAAAATAAAAGTCTTCAGACACACTCACAAATATACAAAAGCAACATGTAAAAAAAGCACAGGACTATATACAGAGAAAATAAATTAGTCAATACATTTTGCAGCAAAATTTGGAAGAGAACCTGCATAGCTGGAGCAAAAAAAGGTCAGGCCGTAAAAGATTCTGGAGTGCTTTCTTGGTCAGTCAGAACTATTTAAATAGGCAATGGACTGTCAAAGCCGCTGTCTTGCTGAAGGGATGCAAAATCCAACAATAATTTCCGTGAAGGTAGCTGGCTGCCTCGACCTACATCTGAGTATGGCTTCGATTCAACAGCTGTAGGCGGGTGACCCATAACTTTACTAGGATGCTGTGTACTAGGAGTCTGATCTCTCTTCTTTACAATGTGTGCAGAGTGATTCTGACCTTCATATCTGCTGCCAAAGGTATCATGACTTCCCTCCACAAAGGAAAATAAACCTGTTCCTGAAACATTCACAGGAGCGTTTGGATTTTGAGACTGTGCCTTCAAATTGGTTAAAGGGATTTGCGTAGTCCGGGTCAAAAAGAGACCTTTACTATTCAAACAGCTCCAGTCATTGCTTCCATTCTCATCCCGCACTGGAGTTTCTTGGAGCTCAAACTTTTGTCTATCTGATCGGCACTTTGGATTTCCATGGCATGAGCGATCTCTCAGTCCATGTAAAAACGACGGCTCACTCTGCTTACAAAATGTGACCTGGAGAGAATCTACATTAGTGTTTGGACTATTACGATCAAGACCATCATCAAAGGGTGTGCTCATAGCCTGTCCTGCACGCGCTGGTGAAGGTTTGTGCTCGACACAGTCCATTGCATATTGTTGTAACACTTCATGTTTAATGGCAGCAGAATGTTCACCATTAGGGAATCTGCCTCCATCCAGCTTCTCTTTCATATGCCTCCTGATGAGCTCATCCAGCGTTTTCTGTTCTGTGCTTGGATCGGTTGATCTGTCACTTGAACATCTTAGAACATTCTTCATTGGTTTAATAGTTTCAGGCTCAGTTTCATCTTGGTTCACTGCTAACCCTAATAAAGATCGAGATATATATTAAAATGTAACGCCCTTATTTATTCCATCACAATCTACAATGATTTGGGGGGGGGGGGGGGTTACTATCTGTCCTGGGGGAAAGAGCGCCTTACCGGTATGAGGAGAGTTATAGGCCATTCATGCTCCTCTGGAATTCTGGGAAGAAAGGGATGCAAATGAGCTCTTAACAAGCTCTACCTCTATTGCCACCAGAGGTAAGACAGCTATCCTGTAAGTCAATGTTCATCTCTTTAAATAAGCCTTGAGACATGACTTGCATATTAAATAAGCCAGCACCTCATCTGCAGACAGCCGTTTCGGGGTAATTGCCTCTTATCAGTGCAAAGCAGAGAGTACTGGCTTAAGTGGGTGAGAAGCTTAAGACAGGATTAGGAGGGGTACTCTCTCCTTGGGAACAGAGCGCCTACAATCGCCCCGAAAGAGCTGTCTGCAGATGAGGTGCTGGCTTATTCTTTATCAAAGTCATGTCTCTAGGCCTATTTAAAAGGGTTGAACATTGACTTATATGGTAGCTGCTTTCTGGTGGCATTAGAGGCAGAGCTTGTTAAGAGTGCATTTGCTTACCAATCTACAATGAGGTACAGTGTGATGTCAAGACACCAGTCACCTGTCAAATGGTGGATGCACAAATAGGATAGATAGGTAAGAGACAGGTTATACAGACAGGACTTCATTTCTAGTGACCAACTCATGTAGCTTTACGTGCACTACTCTAATTTACAGAAGATGACTGGAACGTTGTACAAGACAAGCGTTTTCACCTTGTGGGTCAAGCCAATAGCAACTAAAAGGGACGCCAATGTGACGAAGAATTTGCAAATGTCGCCAAGAAAATACAGTCTTGTTGCCATTTGTGACTAGTCTCGTCACATTGTAGCTCCACATGACCAAGATCCATACATGTACAGAGACTGGTGCAGATCTTTAACACAGAGAACCACACATGTACAGCGCAAGATTACAGCCCCTGCACATTAGCAGGAGCACATCAGTGATGGTCAAGGACCACAAGGAGAAGACAGAAGCAGTTGATCACCTTTGCTTTCTTTTTCTCTGTGCATAGCGCTCAATGGGAACTCTGTAGGGAACAGAGGAAAAGGATATTCTGCTTCCTCTATCGCAGGGATGGCCAACCTGGGGGGCTCTCCAGCTGTTGCAAAACTACATCTACCAGCATGCTTAGACTGCCTACGGCGGGTTGGCCATCCCTGCTCTATTAGAACAGACGATCAGGTGATGGCAAGGCAGAGCTGCTAGTTCCCCCCCCCCCCCCAATTCTGCACTCAATACGGCATGATGAGTAAGCGAAAACAGAATTTTAGAAATTGTTGCAAATTTATAAGAAAAAAAAAAAAAAAAAGGAAAACTAAAATATTGCATTGACATACTGTAGATATGCAGAACCTTTACTTAGTACTCCACTGAAGCACCTTTGGCAGTGATTAGAGCCTCCACTGTTCTTGGGTATGTCGTCACAAGGTTTGCACACCTGGATTTGGGGATTTTCTGTTCTCTATAGATCCTCCCAAGCTCCGTGTCAGGTTGGATGGGGACCGCCTTTGGATAGCTAATTTTCAGGTCTCTCCAGAGATATTTGATTGGGTTCAAGTCCGGTCTCTGGCTGGGCTACTCATGGACATTCACAGAGTTTTCCCTAAGCCACTCCTTTGTTGTCTTGGCTGTGTGCTTAAAGTCATTGTCTTGATGGAAAGTGAATATTCAACCCAGTCTGAGTACCAGGGCACTCTGGATCAAGTTTTAATTAAAAATATCTCAGAAATTTGCTCTATTCAGCTTTCCCTCAAACCTGACCACAGTCTCCTTGTCCCAACTGCTGATTAACACCCACAGCATGATGCTGGCACCACCATGCTTCACTGTAGGGATGGTATTCGATGAGAAGCGCTTGATTTCCTTCAGACATGACGCTTATAATTGATGCCAAAGAGAATCTTGTTTCCAGGCAGGCTTTCAAGCGTCTTTCACTAAGCCTAAATGCACACGACAGTGGTTTTTTGCGGCCTCCGTTCTGTTTTTTTTGCGGATCCAATGGTTTCCCATTCATTTCTATGGATCCGTTAAAAATGCGGATGCCTCTTCCGTTGCCTGGCTGCGTCCGCTGTCCGCATAAAGAATATGGCATGTCCTTTTCTTGTCCGCAAAAAATGGTTTGCGGACCCATAGAAGTCAATGGGTCCGCAAAAAATGCGGATGACCAACGGAAGCCATCCGTTTGTCATCCGCATCCATTTTTTTGCGGATGGTTGCTTGGAAACCAGGGCACTTGTACAGGTACTTTAAGAAACTGGTTCAAGCCTTCCGTTTTTTTTTGAGGATCCTCAAAAAAAACCTTGGAAGACACACGGAAACACAACCTACAAAATTTGCGGACACACGGAACGGATGGGGATGTGAAAAAAAAAAAAAGGAAGACGGAGCCGCGATTTGCGGACAGCAGAAAACAACTGTCGTGTGCATGTAGCCTTAGGAGAGGCTTCTTTCTGGCCACTCTGTCATTAAGCCCAGATTGTGTTGTAAAGATGACTGACCTGCTGGAAGTTTCTCCCATCTGCACTCCGGATCTTTGGAGCTCGGCTACAGTGACTATTGGGTTCTTGATCACCTCTCTTACCAAGATCCTTCTCCCCCGATTACTCAGTTTGGTGGGGAAGCCAGATCTTGGGAACTTTTAGTTCAACAGAATTTTTTATTCACCTTTCTCCAGATCTGTGCCTCCACAAGCATTTAGCTCAGCTCTACAGGCAGCTCTTTCCTCCTCATTGCCTGTTTTTTGCTGTGTCAACTGTAAGACCTTATATAGACCGCGTTGTGTCTTTCCAAACCAAATCCAATCAACTGAATTTACCGCCGGTGGAGTCCAAATCAAGGTGTAGAAACATCTCAAAGATGATTAAGAGAAATGGGAAGCCCCTAGAGGTAAATTTCAAGTGTGATCGCAAAGGGTCTGAATACCTTCTAATAATTTTGTAAAAAATTCTAAAATTCTGTTTTCACTTTCTCATGAGCTATTGAGTGCAGAATGATGGGGAACACTTGATTTTTTTTTTTTAATGTTAACTCAATGCCCCAACATAAAATGTGAAAAAAAGTGAAAGGGTTTAAAGAGACTTTTCGAATGCACTGTAGTTTGAAAAAAAAAAAAAAAAAAAAAAAAAAACACAACATACTTTTTACAGTTCTCCCCAAATAAAAAAATTAAAAATACTCTAAAAACCACTGACCTATGTGTTGTAAATGAACACTGGCTCAGATTTAACCTTTCATTGAAAATGAAAGGTGGAATCTGATTGGCTGCTATGGTCAACTAAGTCAGTTTTCCTTTACGCCAGTTTTGATAAATCCCCCCCTAAAATGCTTGACAAAGGGAATCCATACATACCTAGATGTAAGTTTCTGCTTTGTGTTTTCTGGGAGATAGGAGTTTCAAGCACTTTTGCCATAGTTGCCAACTTGCTTGCAGCTTTCATTATTTTCTTTTCAGCTCTAAGAAACAGAAGAAATACTATTATTAGTTACTGTTATCTGTACATGTATTTCTGTTCTGTACCTGCCAAATGAAATTCCACACAGAACATCTATAAATCTGGGTTTTGGACTATATCCTGGTGGTCAGATAGCAATTTTGTTGACGGGAAAAAAATGACCAATAGTGGAGTAAAGTTAGCCCCATGTCGAAGATAAATGTGGTCAAATTTACTTTCATGCTGCGACAAATATGACTGCATGTATCTTCTTTGATAAAATCACTCATGAGATACAACATTGCCATCAACTTTTCTATTGACCAAAATGTTGGCACTTTTACACCATTTTTTTTTTTTTTAAGTTGCATTGCATATACAGTATTTTTGGAGCTATAAGACGCACCTTTTCCCCCCAAAAAATGGGGGGGTGTCAGTGCGTCTTATGGGACGGATACTAATGAGCGCTTCCATAATGTACAGTAGAACCAGGAAACAGTGAATGCAGCACTCCCTGTGCGGGCTCTGTCCTCGCCGCTTCCTGGTCTTCAGCTGCCACATGCTGTTCTGTGACCTGTGCACAGCGTGCGGACATCTGCGCGCTCTGTGGCCTCCCAATGTGCAATATAGGGTCACAGCACAGCATGGCAGGAAGATCGCTGGACTTCAGGATGGCGGCGTCAGTGTCCGGAGCAAGAGAGGCGAGTTGAATTATTTTTGGTCTGAGATTTTAATAACATTGGGGGTCTGAGCTGAGGTCTGATGAAAAAAAAAAAAAAATTTCTTACTTTCCTCCTGTAAAACCTAGGTGTGCCTTATGGGTAGGTGCGTCTTATGGTGCAAAAAACAAGGTATGTGTCTAAGTGGAAGCAGGCATAGCGCAGCCTTGTTGTTTGTTAATTGGCGACATTTTGCCAGTAATGCAACTATTAACAATCATGTGAATGATTGCACAGTTGTGCAGTATAAACACAAAGTTGTGCGCCCATTTAAGGGTACTTTCACACTTGTGTTGTGAGGATCCGGCAATCTGTATGCAAACCGAAAGCATTTGTAGACGGATACGGATGCAGATCCGTCTCACAAATGCATTGCGATAACGGATCAGTCTCTCCGGTTGTCATCCGGAAAAACTGATCCGTTATTTATTTTTTTACATTTTTAAAGGTTTGCGCATGCGCAGGCCGGAAGAACGGATCAGTCAATGCGGTATTTTTAATGCCGGCACTAATACATTTCAGTGTGAATTAATGCCGGATCCGGCATGTGTTCCGGAATTTTGGACGGAAATAATACCGCAGCATGCGGCGGTATTTTCTCCGTCCAAAAAAAAACTATTAGTGACTGAACTGAAGACATCCTGAATGGATTTCTCTCCATTCAGAATGCATTAGGATAAAACATCAGTTATTTTCCGGTATTGAGCCCCTAGGATGCAACTCAATGCCGGAAAAGAATACCGCTAGTGTGAAAGTACCCTAACGAGCCATTGCAAAGCTCATGTTGGTATGGTTGCAGCACCATTAAATACTATAGATATGTGATCTGCACACCAATAGGGTGGTCTGGGTGCTCATGAGAGACGAATACTTTCAGGGTAGGAATATCCACGGCACTCCAGAATATATCCAGGATTGCTCCTACCCTCCTGCCACCATTGAGATTCCGCTGATAAAGGTCTAATTCAGACTGAAACATCCGGGGGATACAATGTGGCTTAGACATTTGTTCTACTCCTGGATGTGAATAATATTGTATGGAATAAACACTACGTTGATCATTAAAAAGAATTGCATTTTATTTTTCTGGAGTGCCGTGGGTATGGTTGCAGCAGCTGCTCTGTGTATTCTTACTTTAAATCCAGGCCAAGCAGTAACCTCCCCAAAGGAAGCTTGTGGGTGTTTGGGTGCTGGACAGTGAGGAGTCATAATGGTTAGTGGTGGGTGATCATGCACTAACTGGTTGCTTCTGGGGACTTGCACTTGTGGTATATTTCCCAGATGTATTTGTGAATTGTGACATACCCCCACATGCATTGCATTTGCTGTTAGTGATTGTACTCTGCCTCCTCCTGCCTTCCTTACTGTTTTTGAACATTATTGGTCAGTTTTAATTAGTGCAAGAGTGGAGTGTCGATACAAAGTACACGTTTAATCACCAAAAGATTAGTACAGCATAATAGAGGGGTGATACATATCTATGATCTATGACTGAGTAAAATAAAATATAACTTTTAATTGATACTTTAAAAATATGGCCCTTAACTTAATAGTGATACATAAATTAGACACAAAATACGACTGGAACCTGCGTTTTTGGGTTCCAGGAGGATCCAAGTTACAAATGTGCACGGCGGCACCCAGGTATAATGGGATTAAACCGGTGGTCTTACCGCACCATGTGGATCCGTCCTTTAGCCATGCACTGGCCTCCTTACCGGTATATATGGAGGTCTCTGAGTTTTTATATCCAGGCGTTCCGATGTAAGGCAGGTGAAAGAAGGTAGATAACTTACCCTGGTAAGCCCTGCCTGAGACTACAATAGGTAGGTTCCGGTGTATACCCAGGCCGCGGGTCGACCGCGGCATGGGTATAAGGGCTATTGTAGTCTCAGGCAGGGCTTACCAGGGTAAGTTATCTACCTTCTTTCACCTGCCTTACATCGGAACGCCTGGATATAAAAACTCAGAGACCTCCATATATACCGGTAAGGAGGCCAGTGCATGGCTAAAGGACGGATCCACATGGTGCGGTAAGACCACCGGTTTAATCCCATTATACCTGGGTGCCGCCGTGCACATTTGTAACTTGGATCCTCCTGGAACCCAAAAACGCAGGTTCCAGTCGTATTTTGTGTCTAATTTATGTATCACTATTAAGTTAAGGGCCATATTTTTAAAGTATCAATTAAAAGTTATATTTTATTTTACTCAGTCATAGATATGTATCACCCCTCTATTATGCAGTTTTAATTAGTATACACATATGTTTCTTGTGCGAGACACTCACCCCTCATTCTTGCCATCGTCCTTTAGTAACTGCTGCAGACAGGTCAAGTAATACTTGCGCATTTTCCTAGCAGTTTCCTGCCGTTCTCTTAGAACTTCATTTTTCAACATTTCAGCTGCTCTTCCCTTGCTTTCATGTATGTAACGAAGCATGTCATCTGCTTAATTGAAAGGGAAAGAAAACTCTAGTGCATGGTCTGCGCAAAGCAACAGAGGTAATTCAGAATAAAATCAAGCAGCGTGTTTCTAGGCTAGGAACCTCGACACAAGCAGGGAAAAATGAATTGTGTCCATGTGAGACAAGATGCAAAACTTTAACAATTACTTACTGATCTCAGTGGGGATAAATGAGAGCGATAGATAAGAAGCAAAACTTAATGTTGTTAATATTACTTTATTCATCAAAGGCATTTATTAGCTCAGCTATCTACCTGAGAGGTGATAAGTCTGATTGCTGAGGATCCCACCACCGGGAGCCCCACTAATCACTAGAACAGGGGTCAGTCTTATAACTATGGGTCTGACAGAAAACCCTGCACTGGACTCGGCTGTTTCCGTCAGTCCCACAGGCTTTGAATAGAGCAGAACCATGCATGCTTAACCGCTACTCCATTCAAAATCCTCTTCTTGGTGGTCCTGGAGGAATAGACTTAAAGAGGACCTTTCATCAGGCTAAAAAATGTGTACTAAGTATGCTGACATGTAGAGCGGCGACCAGGGATCTCCCTGCACTTACTATTATCCCTGGGTGCCGCTCCGTATGCCCGGTATAGGCTCCGGTATCTTCTGGGACTTGGTTATAATAGGCGGAGCCTAGTATCACTTGGTTATAGTAGGCGTATCCCAGGCTGTAGCGCTGGCCAATCGCAGCGCTCAGCTCACAGCCTGGGAGAAAAAAAAACTTCCAGGATATGAGCTGTGTGCTGCGATTGGCCAGCGCTACAGCCTGGGATACGCCTACTATAACCAAGTGATTCTAGGCTCATCCTAGTATAACCAAGTCCCAGAAGATACCGGAGCCTATACCGGGCGAACGGAGCGGCGCCCAGTGATAATAGTAAGTGCAGGGAGATCCCTGGGCGCCGCTCTACATGTCAGCATACTTAGTACACATTTTTTAGCCTGATGAAAGGTCCTCTTTAAGACCCCTATTCTACTGAACGGTACATTTCTCCTGTGGATGTAGATTTAGTTTTTGTTTCTCCAAAGGAAAACTACCAAGTAGTGGTTGACTGCTGACTGGATAGTAACACACAAGAATATCAACGGGATAAGGATAACTAACTGATCGCTGGGGTCCGACCTCTGGGACGCCCACTGATCCCGAGAACAGATCTCCTGCTCTCCCAATATGATGGAACGGCAGGTCGAGCATTCTCTGTGGGATTTCCAGAAATAGATGAGCGCTGTACTCTCTCTCTCTGAAAGTCCCACAGAGATCCCATCTTGGGACATGTGGGGGTTCTGTGGATAGGGAATGACTTGCAAACTTGTCACAACCCCTTTAATCACTGGCTGGAGCAAGTCACTTCTAAGACCAATGGGTCAGCAGATCCTAGTATTTCTGGTGGGTCAAACCTGGACAGAAAGCGCAGAGTAGGGTGACTGGAACAGCATAATAACGACATAGTAGCAGTGGGTGAGGTGACTAAACTTTAGTTGTAAATTCTCCAAAGAAAACCTCGTTACACCTGATTTCTCTTGTCTCTAAGGGTACCTTCACACTGGTGTTTTTCTTTTCTGGCATAAAGTTCCGTCGTTGGGGCTCTATGCCGGAAAAAAACTGATCAGGATTATCCCCATGCATTCTGAATGGAGAGAAATCCGTTCAGTACGCATTAGGATGTCTTCAGTTCTGTATGTGAACGTTTCTTGGACGATGAAAAAAACTGCAGCATGCTGCAACATGGTTATAAGGGAAAAATAATAGCATTCTTAATAAAGAATGCTTTGTAGAATGTGGATTAAAGGGTTAAAAATAAAAAAACTTTACTCACCTTAGCCACTTGATCGCGTAGTTGGCGATCTCTCTTCTCTCTTCAAGCATTAGCTGCAGTCTAAAGGAGCTGTGATGATGTCACATCACATGGTCCAAATCACATGGTCTGTGATGGACCATGTGATGTGACATCATCACAGGTCCTTTAGACTGCAGCTAATGCTTGAAATGAGATCGCCAACTACGCGATCAAGTGGCTAAGGTGAGTTAAGGACGGAACTCTAGGACGGAAAGCAAAAGTGCAAGTGTGAAAGAGCCCTAAGGGTACTTTCACTGATCCAGGATCCTGATCAGTCTGAAAAATGCCTGGTCAGTCTGAAAAATGCATTGCAATACCGGATCCGTTTTTCCGGTGTCATCCGGCAAAACGGATCCGGTATTTATTTATTTTCACATCTTTAAAAGGTCTGCGCATGAGCAGACTGGAATGCCGGATCCGTCAATGCGGTAATTTTAATGCCGGATCCGGCACTAATACATTTCAATGGAAAAGCTTGCTGCGGTATTATCTCCGGCTAAAATGCCGTTCAGTGACTGAACTGAAGACATCCTGATGCATACTGAACAGATTTCTCTCCAGTCAGAATGCATTAGGATATAACTGATCAGTTTTTTTTCCAGTATTGAGCCCCGAGGACTGAACTCAATGCCGGAAAAGAATAATGCTAGTGTGAAAGTACCCTAAAGCATACACTAGTGTAGACTGCTGCATTTTTCCACCCAACTCCAAGGCCTCATGTAGACGGCCGTGGTATCCCGGCCTGGAATCCAGCTGACAGCAGGAGCGTACGGCGTCATTGTTTGCTATGGCGCCATGCGCTTCATGCTGCCGCTGGACTACAGTAATACACTCGTATAGATCATATGGGTGTATTACTGTAGTCCAGCGGCGGCATGAAGCGCACGGCGTCATAGCAACCAATGACGGCATGCGCTCCTGCTGTTAGCTGGATTCCAGACCTGGGATACCACGGTCCACGCACGGCCTTGTGCATGAGGCCTAAGGCTAGTATTACACTAGCAGATTTTGCAGGTGATTGTCGGGAAGGAAGTGTTCCTTTATGGCAAGCACCTGCTCGTTATTGGAGGAGACCACTGCAATTACATGCAGCAATCTCCTCCACAGTATAGGTACGGGCGATCACCAATGCCATTGCTTGTCCTCATATTGACTAGCTGTTTGCCAGTAGCAGATCGTGATTAGCATGCTTGAAAATCTGGATTGCCGTTCATCGGGAAATCAGCGGCAGTATTACACTGCCAGATCATTGCTAACAAGTGTTCGTGTAATACTAGCTTAAAAGGTGTTCTCTGTGTTTATTTTTATTTTTTATTAATGACCTATCCTCAGGATAGGTCATCAATATCAGATCGGCAGGGGTCCAACACCTGGTACCCTCGCCGATCAGCTGTTTGAGGAGACAGCGACTGCACTGTGCACGTCCGTCTCCCGGCTCTCTTTCTGCCTGCTGCTGCTGTCCCATAGATATACAGCGGTGAGCAGGAAGAGAGAAGGGAGACGGTATGTGCGCTCAAAGCTGATCGGCGGGGGTACCGGGTGTCGGACCCTCGCCAATCTGATATTAAAGACCTATCCTGAGGACAGGTCATCAATAAAAAAAAAACCTTTAAAGCTTTGCCTACATCTTGTTTTGACCTCGAGGTACGATCTCCTGGCATATACCTCCACTGGAGGGCAGAGACTAAACCCACTGCATAAGCACACAGTACAATAAATCCTTCACAGGCTCCTATTGTTAAAAATGTATATACTGTGCAGTATACTTATTTTTGCTGTGTCAGATCGTAGTAGTCTATTTCCTATATAGTGATATGCAAATCAGAATCTAGCTTATGTCAAAAGTACACACTTTTGGCATACACTCTTCGTGCACGAGGATCTATGGATACTTTGGAGACATACGTTGAGGAACACTCCCAATGTATACCTCTGAAGTCCGCAAAAACACAGCCTTGGTCCAGGGATACGTTACAAAATTGGATCAATTACAGATATTTTAAAAATGAAACTATGCCAACACATTAAAGTTTTTGTGAAGATAAATTTCTGGTTGTCAACTCACTTTTTATTTTGTCCACTGCTTTGATATATTGAGCACGCATCTCTTCTAGTGCATTTCCTTTACATAGAGAACAGCCCTTTTCTAAACTCTCGTCTTGCTGAGAACTACAATTAAAAAAAGAGCAAAAAAAATGTTTAAGCTATTGTGAAATACAGTGGATATACATAGTCTACACACCCCTGTTAAAATGTAAGGTTTCTATAATGTAAAAAAAATGAGACAAAGATAAATAATTTTAGAACTTTTTTGACCGTTAAACTTTATAACTCAATTGAAAAACAAACTGAAATCTTTTAGGTAGTGGGATGAAAAAATATAAAAATAAAATAATATGTTTGCATAAGTGTGCACACCCTTAAACTAATACTTTGTTAAGGCACCTTTTGATTTTATTACAGCACTCAGTCTTTTTGGGTATGTCTATCAGTATGGCACATTTTGACTTGGCAAGATTTGCCCACTCTTCTTTGCAAAAACACTCCAAATCTGTCAGTTGCGAGGGCATCTCCTGTGCACAGCCCTCTTCAGATCACCCCACAGATTTTCCTTCGGATTCAGGTCTGGGCTCTGGCTGGGCCATTCCAAAGCTTTAATCTTCTTCTGGTGAGGCTATTCCTTTGTTGATTTGGATGTATGTTTTGGGTCGTCATGCTAAAAGATGAAGTTCCTCTTCATGTTCAGCTTTCTAGCAGAAGCCTGAAGGTTTTGTGCCAATATTGACTGGTATTTGGAACTGTTCATAATTCCATCTATCTTAACTAAGGCCCCAGTTCCAGCTGAAGAAAAACAGCCCCAAAGCATGATGCTGCCACCACAATGCTTCACTGTGGGGATGGGGTTATTTTGGTGAGATGCAGTGTTTTTGTGCGAAACATATCTTTTGGAATTATGGCCAAAAAGTTCAACCTTGGCTTCATCAGACCATAACACCTTTCCCACATGCTTTTGGGAGACTTCAGATGTGTTTTTGCAAAATGTAGAATGGCTTGGATGTTTTTCTTTGTAAGAAAAGTCTTTCGTCTTGCCACTCTACCCCAGAGCCCAGACATATGAAGAATACTGGAGATTGTTGGCACATGTACCACACCGCCAGTACTTGCCAGATATTCCTGCAGCTCCTTTAACCCCTTAAGGACCGGGCTCATTTTCACCTTAGGACCAGGCCATTTTTTGCAAATCTGACCAGTGTCACTTTATGTGGTGATAACTTTAAAACGCTTTTTCTTATCCAGGCCATTCTGAGATTGTTTTTTCATCACATATTGTACTTCATGACACTGGTAAAATTAAGTTGAAAAATGTCATTTTTATTTATAAAAAAATATCAAATTTACCAAAAATTTGGAAAAATTAGCAATTTTCCAAGTTTCAATTTCTCTAACTCTATAATACATAGTAATACCGCCCAAAAAAGTTATTGATTTACATTCTCCATATGTCTACTTCATGTATCGATCATTTTGGGAATGCCATTTTATTTTTTGGGGACGTTACAAGGCTTAGAAGTTTAGAAGCAAATCTTGAAATTTTTCAGAAATTTTCAAAAACCCACTTTTTAGGGACCAGTTCAGGTCTGAAGTCACTTTGTGAGGCTTACATAATAGAAACCATCCAAAAATGACCCCATTCTAGAAACTACACCCCTCAAGGTATTCAAAACTGATTTTACAAACGTCATTAACCCTTTAGGTTTTCCACAAGAGTTAATGGCAAATGGAGATAAAATTTCTGAATTTCGATTTTTTGGAAAATTTTCCGTTTGAATCCATTTTTTCCAGTAACAAAGCAAGGGTTAACAGCCAAACAAAACTCAATTTGTATTGCCCCGATTCTGTAGTTTTCAGAAACACCCCATATGTGGGCGTAAACTGCTGTATGGCCAAACGGCAGGGCACAGAAGGAAGGGAACGCCATATGGTTTTTGGAAGGCGGATTTTGCTGGACTGGATTTTTGACACCATGTCCCATTTGAAGCCCCTAGATGCACCCCTAGAGTAGAATCTCCAAAAAAGTGACTCCATCTAAGAAACTACACCCCTCAAGGTATTCAAAACTGATTTTACAAACTTTGTTAACCCTTTAGGTGTTCCACAAGAGTTATTGGCAAATGGAGATGAAATTTCAGAATTTCTATTTTCTGTTACCTTGCCTCAAAAAAGTGTAATATAGAGCAACCAAAAATCATATTTACCCTAAAATAATACAAACAAAACTGCCACCTTATCCCGTACTTTCCAAAATGGGGTCACTTTTTGGAGTTTCTACTGTAGGGGTGCATCAGGGGGCTTCAAATGGGACATGGTGTCAAATAACCAGTCCAGCAAAATCTGCCTTCCAAAAACCATATGGCGTTCCCTTCCTTCTACGCCCTGCCGTTTGGCCATACAGCAGTTTACTGACCACATATGGGGTGTTTCTGCAAACTAGAGAATCGGGGCAATATATATTGAGTTTTGTTTGGCTGTTAACCCTTGCTTTGTTACTGGAAAAATTGATTAAAATGGAAAATTTGCAAAAAATAGCTATTTTCGGACCGTTTTTATTTTTGTTATTTACATCGTTGAACTGACAGGTTAGATTGTGTGCTATTTCTATAGAACAGGTTGCTACGGACGCGGCAATACCAAATATGGCTACTTTTTGGGGGTTTTGTTTCAGTTTTACATAATACAGCATTTTTGAAAAAATGATTTTTAGTGTCTTCACATTCTGAAAGCCATATATTTTTTTATTTTTGGGCGACTGTCTTATGTAGGGGCTCATTTTTTGCAGGATGAGATGGCGGTTTGATTGGAACTATCTTGGGGTGCATATGACATTTTGGTCGCCTGCTATTACACTTTTGTGATGTAAGGTGACAAAAATGGCTCTTGACACCGTATTTTTTTTTTTGTTGTGTTCACCTGAGGGTTTTGGTCATGTGTTATTTTTATAGAGCAGGTTGCGACGGACGCGCCGATACCAAATATGTATACTTTTTATTTATTTATTTAAGTTTTACACAATATTATCATTTTTAAAACAAAACAAATCATGTTTTAGTGTCTCCATAGTCTGAGAGCCCTATTTTTTATTTTTTTGGGGGTGATTGTCCTATGTGGGGTATCATTTTTTGCGGGATGAGATGACGGTTTGATTGGCACTATTTTTGGGTGCATATAACTTTTGATCGCTTGCTATTACAGTTTTTGAGATGTGAGGTGACAAAAATGTTTTTTTTTACATTGTTTTTATTTTATTTTTTTAACAGTATTTACCTGAGGGGTTAGATAATGTGATATTTTTATAGAGCAGGTTTTTACGGACGCGGCGATACATAATATGTATACTTTTTATTTATTTATTTTACTTTAACACAATAATAGCATTTTAGAAAAAAAAATTATGTTTTAGTGTCTCCATAGTCTGAGAGCCATATTTTTTATTTTTTTGGGCGATTGTCCTATATTAGGACTCATTTTTTGCGGGATGAGATGGCGGTTTTATTGGTACTATTTTGGGAGGCATACGCCTTTTGATCACTTGGTATTACACTTTTTGTGATGCAAGGTGACAAAAATGGCTTTTACACCATCTTTTTGTGTTTTTTTACGGTATTTGCGTGAGGGGTTAGGTCACATGATATTTTTATAGAGGAGATTTTTACGGACGCGGCGATACCTAATATGTGTAGTTTATTTGTTTTTTTTATTTTTATTCAGTGATATGTATTTTTCTTATTTTTACTTTTTTTTTCACTTTTTGACATTTTTGACCCAGACCCACTTGGTTCTTGTAGATCCAGTGGATCTGGTGTCTATATAATACAGAACAGTACACTATATAGTGTACTGCACTGTATTTTCTTTACTTTTCACAGTCTGGTCAGACTTCTGCCTTTAGCAGAAGTCTGACCAGAGTTACTATACCATGGCAAGCAGGACGCTTCTGAAGCGTCCTGCTGCCATGGTAGCTCATCACCCGCTGCCATTACAGAGCAGCGGGTGATGAGAAGAGAGGTGTGCTCCCTCTCTCTACTATCCTATCCCGTCGGGGGCTGCAAAGGTATGGCAGCCCCCGATGGGAGAGGGAGGAGCTCCCTCCATGTTAACACCTTCTATACCACGGTCCGTACGGACCGCGGTATAGAAGGGGTTAAACTGCTGACATCTGCAGCACAGATGTCAGCAGTTTATAGCAGGGGGTCAGCAATGTGCTGACCCCTGCTATACCCACTAGACACCAGGGAAATCGATTGAAAGGAGGCGGGCGGGATCGCCTCCGCGCCGCCCACCCGCAGCACCGCCCGCAATCCCCCCTGCACCGCCCGGGGACACTAATATGGTGGGGTGCAGGGGGTTAAAATTTACACTTTGGGGCATATTTTAGTCTCTGATCCCCGCGGTCACAGACTGCGGGGATCAGAGACTACAGATAGCGCAGCAAACCGCAGGTCTGAATTGTGCCAAGATGCCTGCTGATTGATTTCAGCAGGCATCTTGTTCCGATCACCGCCACGTGCGCAGCGGTGATCGGATATTCACAGGGCGTACATGTACGCCCTTGGTCCTCAAGTACCAGGACGCAAGGGCGTACATGTATGCCCTTCGTCCTTAAGAGGTTAATGTTGCTGTAGGCCTCTTGGTAGCCTCCCAGACCAGTTTTCTTCTCATGAATTTTGGAGGGACGTCCAGTTCTTGGTAATGTCACTGTTGTGCCATAGTTTCTCCACTTGATGATGGCTGTCTTCACTGTGTTCCATGGTATATCTAATGCCTTGGAAACTCTTTTGTACCCTTCTCCTGACTGATACCTTTTAACAATGAGATCCCTCTGATGCTTTGGAAGCTCTCTGTGGGCCAAGGCTTTTGCTGTGGGATGCGACTAAGAAAATTTTAGGAAAGAGCAACTAGAGCAGCTGAACTTTATTCAGGGTTAATCAGAGCAGGGCCGGTGCTTCCATAGAGGCAAGGAGGGCAATTGCCCCCGGGCCCCCGAGTCCTTAGGGGCCCCCAAGCAGCACCGGCCCGCAACTAACTTACTACAATTGGACATGGTGGGGGGGCCCCTTATTGTTTTTCGCCCCCGGGCCCCATTTTACCTAGAACCGGCCCTGATTCAGAGGCACTGTAAATGATGGCAGGTGTATGCCCACTACTATTTAACATGATTGTGAATGTGATAGCTTCATTCTGAAAACAGCTACATGCCTAGTTATAAAAGGGTGTGCACACTTATGCAACCACATTATTTAAGTTTTTTTTGTTTTCTTCCCTCCACCTAAAAGATTTCAGTTTGTTTTTCAATTGAGTGGTACAGTTTATAGCTCACGTTAAAGATAGAGAAAGTTCTGAAATGATTTATCTTTGTCATTTTTTTACAGCACAGAAACCTGACTTTTGTAGACTTTTTATATCCACTGTATACAGGAACAGTGGATTTCTGACACATTTATATAACCAAACACCAGGCTAAGGCTACTTTCACACTCACGTCTTGGCTTTCCGTTGAGATCCATCATGGGCTCTCACAAGCGGTCCAAAACAGATCAGTTTTGCCCTAATGCATTCTGAATGGATAAGGATCCGTTCAGAATGCATCAGTTTGCCTACGATCAGTCGCCATTCCTGCTCTGGAGGCGGACACCAAAATGCCGCCTGCAGCGTTTTGCTGTTCGCTTGACGAAACTGAGCCAAAACGGATCTGTCTCCCACTGACTTTCAATGGAGTTCATGATGGATCCGTCTTGGCTATGTTAGAGATAATGCAAACGGATCCGTTTATGACGGATGCATGCGGTTGTATTATTGTAACGGATCCATTTTTACATATCCATGACAGATCCGCCCAAAACGCGAGTGTGAAAGTAGCCTAAGACAGCCAGCTCCTTCTCACTACCTACATTTTGTCACAAAACCTAGCTGTAGTAATGTATAAGTGCAGTGAATGTGACATTTACGAGTGTCCAGTTTCATATGTTCATGCGATAAGTAGAGATGAGCGAACTTCTATTTTTAGTTCGGCGTCGGGTTATCGTAGCATCCCGTTATGGATTCCATAACGGCATTTGGAATCCATAAGGGGCTGCTTCATTGAACCCGAACCTTGGACAACACTAAGGACCTGGGGTGACGTCACCGTCATGTGATCAGTGCAGGGGGCGTGGCTCAGCACTGGATTGAATAAGAGGTGATCCAGTGCTGAGCCACGCCCCCTGCACTGATCACATGACGGTGACGTCACCCCAGGTCCTTAGGGTTGTCCAAGGTTCGGGTTCAATGAAGCAGCCCCTTATGGATTCAAAATGCCGTTATGGAATCCATAACGGGATGCTACGATAACCCGACGCCAAACTAAAAATAGAAGTTCGCTCAACTCTAGTTATAAGCACCTTGCAGTATATAAAAGCACTATATTAAAATTATGAAATCTCAGAAAGTTCTTAAATCCAAGATAAAGGGAACCTTAAGAAAAAAAAAAACAAAAAAAAAACTAAATGTTTTCATTAAAACAAACAAATGCCTCGCTAATATAACCAGAATATAATAAAATAAAATAAATACTCACCCTTGTGATGAGCCATTACTTTTCATTTCTTCAAGAGTTTTATGCAGCTCAGCATTTTCTTTCCTTAGACTTTGGGCAACAATTTCATGATCTGAAATTAAATAAAAACGTATCAGGAATTACTTAGGTTGTTACAGTAGCCTGTTCTAGCATAAATGTCAGCTGTCAGCCAGACAAAAACCGTTGCATACAGGGATATTTGTCCGGCTGAAAACTGGCATTGATGCCAGAAAGAGTCCGGATCCATATGGAGACGCCTTACTGCACCTTATAGTTGAGAAGGGAGATAGGAGAGGCATTATATCCCTGATTTATCAGAGGTTACTAGATAAATTCTTGGAGGCGTTCCCATTATCCAGAATGAAAGGTTGGGAGAAGGACGTAGGTGAATTGACCAAAGACCAATGGGATGATATTTTGGAGGCGGTTCCGAAGGTATCACTAAGCGAAAGTGGGAAATTGTCACAACTATTCATTTTACATAGAGTTTATGCAAAATGTCCACGTTGTCAGGTGGACCAAGCAGATTTGGTTCACATGTTGTGGCACTGTTCGCGGGTAGGTGATTATTGGACGGAGGTGGTGGAGCTGATCCAAAATGTATACGCATTGCAAATACCCCGTGACCCTAAAGTATGTGTCTTGGGATATGTCTCAGATATTGGTGGGGAGGAGGTTGTCAAAACTGTGGTTGGTAGGCTTTTATATGTGGCCAGGAAATTGATTGCATTACACTGGATCCAATTCAGTCCCCCTGAAATAGGGGAATTTAGGAGAAAAGTGAATACGCTGTCGGTGTATGAGAGAATGATGTACCAGAAAAGAGGTTGTCTTCAGAAATTTGAAAACCTGTGGGGCAGATGGTTGGCTGCTGTGGCTTTATAAGGCTTTTGTGATTGAGGGAGGAAGTGGGGGGTGGGTGGGATGGGTAGCTTTGATGTTACTTCTATGCAATTTCCTAATTGTGATTTGCCCTTTCAAATTCTGTATTTGTATTGGTATCGGGTGATGATTATATGTAACAATGTTACTTGTTTACAATCTTGCTAATAAAAATGATCTGATTTAAAAAAAGAAAGAGTCTGGATCACTAGGAGATACCATTGTAGTCAATAGGAATACGGCAGTTCCTGGCACTGTCAGCTGTGCTGGATACAGTGAACCCCAAAAGTATGTTAGATTTACTTGTATGTGTTAGTATATCTAAGAATATGTGAACTTGGATAGAGCTGCAGCGTGGCTCTACTGAATATAGTGGTGGGTGGGTGCACCAATTAGAGATGTTCCCCAATACTCAAAGGTAATCTATAAATTGCAGGTATTGGGCACTCCTTAGCCAGAAGGGGTAATAAAATTAAAATACATGAAAACATGAAGTAGATCTGCGATTAGATAGTACTAGACTGACATCGCTATTTAAAATGAAAAAAATCAAATTGATAGAGTCCACCCAAGGTAGCAAGCGTTTTGCTGTTATATACTCCAACCATATATAATGAGATTTAGCAAGTTCTCCACTGAGGAAGGGACAAGACATACAAAAGTCCCAAAACGCGTCTGGTTAGTTGTTGAGAAGAATACCGGAGTGTAAGACCTTGTATCTACAAATGGAATAGTGCGCACAAATTGCTGTCAAACGATAAACTACCATTCTGTGAGTAGTAGCTACTAACTCTTCATCTGGACCTCAACTGTCTGCTAGTCACGGGGGCTCTTCTCGCGAGATTTCAAACACTTCAGTCGAAACTGAGCAACGCGGAGTTCGGCGTGGGACGCCATAGCCTCTCCGAATATTGAAGCTCATATCGGTAACAGTGAGTAACCCCCGACAAATGTGACATTATATTCAGCTTGTTAACACCGGTCAGCTCATATGCTCGAACGGAGCTGCGATCAGTGTGTATCACTTACAATTAAACGGTATTACCCATATGAACTCAATAACTGAATAGCCTGTATGTGTATTGGAGGAACAACAGCTGTCTCAAACCAGCACTTAGCTACCATTGTTGTTCTAAAAGATGAGTGGTTGCAACTTTAAATCGACATAAAAGCTATTACTGTTGCTATATCAGAGGAGCGGTTGCGGTTATATGCCAGTAGAAAGTTATGAGAACTTGCTAAATCCCATTATATATGGTTGGAGTATATAACAGCAAAACGCTTGCTACCTTGGGTGGACTCTATCAATTAGATTTTTTTCATTTTAAATAGCGATGTCAGTCTAGTACTATCTAATCGCAGATGTACTTCATGTTTTCATGTATTTTAATTTTATGTTTTAATATGTGTTATTAAATATTGTGTTTCAAATTTATATCCTCAGTATTGCATTCTCTGCATATTCTGGGTAAGGAGTGCCCAATACCTGCAATTTATATATCTAAGAATATGTTCACATCAGCATTCGAGACCAGGCAGGCTGTGTTGGCGGTGGAACAACCTGTGGGGTTTCAAGTGCAGATGTGAACATATTCTTAGATGTTTGGGGGTCATTTATTATCCAAAAATACGCCTATACTAAGTGTATTTCTGATACAGATTGTGGCACAAAGGTTATTTGCGCCGCAATCTGCAACTTTTCCCTGCTCGCTCCAGGCCTAAAAAAGTGGGCATAACATAAGTTTTTTGTATGATGGCGCACATGTTGGGGGGAGGGAGGGGGGTGGGGCGTTTCATGTTCTTATTTTGTTCATTCGATGGATCTGTATACCTTTCTTGTGCAGTATGTATTGTCTTTTTTTCTCACTTGTGAGAATGATCATACATTGTTTTATATTGCTGCATAAAATCATAAATAAAATGTTTAAAAGAAAAATTACATTTAGACTGGCGCTGGATTCGCCGAAGTTATGTAGAGATTCACCGCCAGATATAGGGTATTGTTTCTCAACCAGTATTCTGTGGAACCCATTTAGGGGATCCACATAAAACAGTGCTTGCACATGCAGATACTTTTACATTGGTAACCCATTTTTAGAATGCTCATAGATTCTCGGAATTGGGGCAACAAGCCTGTTTGAAGTAAAAGTGGGAGTAAGGGGTCCTTGGGTGCTGGCAGGGCCGGCGCGTCCTATAGGCTGACTAGGCAGCCGCGTAGAGCGCCCCTTGGGAAGGGGCACTGCTAGGAGCGCCGGCCCCCTTCATGCTGCAGCCGCCCAAGCGCTCTATATTGAGCCTCTGGCGGCTGCAGCACTGCCCGGGCTGGTGCGTCCATGAGGGCGCACCGCCCAGGCGCAGCAAGAGGAGAGGAGCTGACAGGAGGGAAGCGCTCAGCGCTCCCTCCTGTCAGTCCCACATTGTAGCGTGGCCGAGCCCTGTATGGTCCGCGGGTACAGGGAGCATCTGTCTCCTGTACCCGGCCGGACTGACAAGAAGTGCGCACACAGTGTCAGTCTACCCGTCAGTCTACCCTGGTACAGGAAACTAAAGCTCCTGTACCCGTGGACCATACAGAGCTCGGCCACGCTACACTAGAGATAGGGGGAGATTGGGAAAGAGAAAGACATTTGGGGTGTGGGGCGGGGGACAGAATGATGACATGGGGGGGGGGGGAATGACAAGAAAAGGAGAGAGAATGACATGGGGTGGGAAGAGAATGACATATGGGGGGGGGGGGGGAGAGAATGACATATGGGGGGAAAGAGAATGACATATGGGGGAAAGAGAATGACATGGGGGGGAAAGAGAATGACATGGGGGGGAAAGAGAATGACATGGGGGAGAAGAGAGAACTGGCGTTAGTTAAAGGGGTTCTGCAGTTTATTTAAACTGATCGGCGGGGTCCGACACCCGGGACCCTCGCCGATCAGCTGTTTGAGAAGGCAGTGGCGCTGGTAGTAGCGCCTCGGCCTTCTCGCTGTTTACCGCAGGCGCAGTGACGTCACAACTAGTATCACTGGCCTTGGCGGGGTTAAGCTCTGTTCACTGGAATGAAGCTTAGCCCCACCCAGGCCAATGATACTAATCGTGACGTCACTGCAAGAAGGCTGAGGCGCTACTGCCAGCGCCGCTGCCTTCTCAAACAGCTAATTGGCGGGGGTCCCGGGTGTCGGACTCCTGCCAAACAGTTTAAAAAACTGCAGAACCCCTTTAATATGGCAGATCGTATGGGTGGGGCATTGTGATGGGGGGGGGGGGCAAACTTTTCTTTTGCCTAGGGCGGCAAAAATCCTTGCACCGGCCCTGGGTGCTGGAAGCAGTTTTAGGAGTTTCTTAATGTTCATAGGTTTGAGAATCAACAAGCTAAGTAATACCATGAGATAAGCAGCCTGATCTCCCATCAGATAAATTCAAGTTCCACAGATACAAAGAAGGTTTATGTTGCTGATATAATTAGATATATTTAGAGGATTGAATACACAGGATACAAATGTAGCAAATGCTCAGCAGTGAGATGTAAGTAACATGAGTGAACAGTATGCTGCACTCTATGCTCTCTGCATGTGTTTGTACTCACTTTTATTCTGCTCTGCTTTCAGTTTCTGGTCTTTCACTGCTTGCTGAAGATGGCGGCATGCTTTATCCAGTTTGCCTCGAAGTTCTTGACAGACCTTCTTGTACCTCTCAAGCTGCGGCAAGCAGTTTTCACAGCAACAACAGTCTTCTACAGGATGAAAATTCAAAGCAACAATTTTGAGGCTTTATTAACTTTCACAAAGACTTCTTCACGGAAACTAACAAGACAATATGCTTATGTTTTATTTATATGTAATACAAGACATTAAGCATCTCCTCAAAGCGGAAAGTATCTTGAATATCTGCCATTGTCAGAGGCATTTCCTGCTGTAACATTCAAGTACACAGACTGTTGGCCAGGATGGGATAAACAACACAACGAAATAAAACGCAAGGTTATAACATGAAGCCCTTGTGAAGACAGATATTCCTAATACCATAGACGGCGTAATTAAGAGTCTTTGCACAAATAAATAATTGCAGTAAAAACAATTATGCGTCAAGGTATGAAATGCACCGTCTACGTCCACTGGTTTGTTTCCAGCACGGGTAGCTGCCGAAAACAGACGATTGTGGGGGTGCTGGGTGTCGGACCTCCACCAATCTGAGGACCTAACCTGAAGATAGGTCATCAACATAGAGTCAAGAGACTAAAGACCCCTTTACTAATAGGGTTGCCTCCATCATTGCTGAGAAAAAAAAATAGTCCTTCATCCTATTCCCGTCTGGGTAGAAGGAGGAGTTGGAAGGTCCATCTTCATGGAGTTAAATAGAGATGTCAGAAATAGCCACTGCCAGCCAGCCAAGAACAGGTCATTTACAAATATATATTGAACCAGACGGCCTAAAGATGGTCATATATTTCCTCTAGTGTGCAAGCACGACCACCGCTGATGGATTGCAGGGTGCTCTGTAACCATGGAAACGAGCGGTGTAAAATGTAATGGAAAAATGAATCCAGCCAGCAAAGGAAGCAATATGGACAATCACAATACATTAGTAAGTGACTTTTATTAACTTTCTCTACATGATAAATGCCACTTACTGAAGCGAGACACCCCTTTAATCCCATGGGACATAAACCACTGCCAGAGGAGCCTGCCGGCCGCCTATTCCTCTCTCCTCATTGAGAACACATAGTAAAACATGCAGAATATCACCTTAATCATAACATAACGAAAGATTATATTTTTTATCTCTCATCATTATAAAGATTGCTGGCTGCTGTCAGAGAATGCAAAGTCCTTTATAACCAAAGAATGAGTACCTACAAAACTAATACTACACATGACTGACAGCCCGCTACATATGTACCCAAGCTTTGAAATCCCCAAAACTTAAAATCTCTCTTCTGTCCTAGTGTTTGTTACAATGTTTCAGTGTCAGTTTGGAGTGCAGGCTTGTTTATTTTTTTAAATGAGAAGAGGGCTTTTCAAAAAAAAAAAAAAAGTTTTTCCCCTTTTTTGCCCATTATGGCATTCGAACCTTGATTACTGACTGCACTGGAAAACTTCTACGATTTTAGCAATACCCTATTACACCCTGCAAATCACAGGGAGTAATAGGAACACTATGCCCTGGCTACCATATGAAGGTAAAATTTGGGTAGGGTTGTCATGGCAGACTGGATGAAGCCCTTTCTGTCTAACCACTTAGATCCCGGCATCTAAGCGATTAAACGCCCAGGACTAGAGTTACCTTCCACCTCGGCTGTTCTAGGTGGCTGTAAGCTATAGAACACAGACCATGAGGTCAATGACAAATAAGTATGGTATTGGTCATTAAAGGGGTTGTCCCACGAAAATTTTTCTACAGTTTTCAAACCAGCACCTGGAGCTGAATACTTATGTAATTGCATGTACCGTATATACTCGAGGATAAGCCGAGTTTTTCAGCACAAAATTTGTGCCGAAAAAAAACACAAACTCGGCCTATACTCGAGTCATATACTCGAGACGGAGTGGGAGGAGGAGCGGGAGGAGGAGCTGGGGGCGGGCATTTGCGGCGGGGCCGGTGCGCTCACTGCTCTCTGGCCCCACTGCTCCTGTAAATGTTTTAAATACCTCCTCACACGCCGCACTTAATACTCCAGGCAGACCAGGCGGGCGTGCGCACCGTGTCTGACTAATGTCACGTGCCTGCCCGGCCTGCTTTATGAATGAAGCAGGCGGCGCAGGCACGTGACGTCAGTCACGCTGCGCTCGCCCGCCCGGTCTGCCTGGAGTATTCAGTGCGGCATGTGAGGAGGTATTTAGAACAGAGGGAGCAATAGTAATTGAATTTTAAAACTTTACAGGAGCGGTAATTGGGGGGGGGGGACTGTGGATGGCACTGTTATGGGATGGGGTGGCTGTGGATGGCACTGTTATGGTATGGGGGGGGCTGTGAATGGCACTGTTATGGGATGGGGGGCTGTGGATGCCATCCACAGATCCCCCATAACAGTGCCATCCACAGATACCCCCCATAACAGTGACATCCATTTCTACCTCGTCTTATACTCAAGTCACTACTTTTCCCAGTTTTTTTAGGGTAAAATTAGGGGGGTCGGCTTATACTCGTCGGCTTATACTCGAGTATATACGGTAATTAAAAATTTAGCATGGCCAGTGAGTTATCCGATTAAATGTATCTGTATAGCGCCACCTTCTGTTTGTTTTCTTCTTATTTTGTTGTCCTGCTGACTGAGAAGGCCGCACATGCTCAGTTTCATCCTTCAACTGCTTCCTGAGCTGTGATAGGAAGAGCTGAGACACGCCCCCTGAGCTGTGATAGGGAGCGCTGAGACACGCCCCCTGAGCTGTGATAGGGAGAGCTGAGACACGCCCCCTGATCTGCAGCAGAGTAAAAAAAAAAAAAAAAACACAAAAACATACCGTTTGTCTGTTTCTCTGAAAGGTTCTTCTTATGGCTTTTGGAAGCACCTTCTGTATGCCTAATATAAGAACGGTCCTGTGCACTTATGGAGACCTTGGGTTCACGATTAGCAAAACTCTCATCAGGTTTCTGAAACGCAACAAAAAGTTGTAGTAGTAGTTAAGGTGACCATGTATAGAACGGCTATGTAAAAAATAACTCACTATATATTTTTCACTTAAAAACATACAAATAAGTACCTGCTTCCATTTAGATTTTGCATTTGAAATGGCCTTGTAAACAATCCCCTTTACGGACTTCTGTACGCAGGATTGAAGCTTATTTAAAAACTGGGCATCTAAATTGCTCGATGTATGGGACAGACAATCTAGAACACGATTTTCCACCAGTTCGTCATGAATGTCAGACATAAGTCGCTCTATTTCAGATAAAATCTCTTTATCATGATCTTGGATTCTCAGAGATTCTTCATAAATCCGTTGCTTGAGTTGCCTGTTAAACATTTCTGTTACTTCCTCTTCCTTCTGAGAAACCAGTTCATTTTTTTGCTTTTCAAAATCAGCTTTTACTGTGGAAAGAACTTCGCTGATCTTATTCTTATGCTCATTCAAAAATGTGCGGTAATCCTTCTCATTTTGTGCCTGAATCTGTTGAATTTCATCTTGTCTCTCTTTACTCAGCAGAGCACGTGCCTCCCCAAGTTCTACCTTCATCTGGGCCTCAAATTCATCATTCTTCCGCTCCAGTTCCCTTTTCAATGAGGCAACTTGCTCCTCCAATTCTTTCGCATTTTTGCTGCAGTCCCCTTTTCCTGCGGATAACTTCCCGTTTTCTTCAGCTGCAGCATCAGATATCTAGAAAATAAATACATATAAGATATTAGATAACGATGGCTTTTACCAAAAGGACTGTTACACCTAAACAGAAATATTGAAAATAGCAGAACATTTTTCTTTTGTCCTATCGGGAAGAACCTTTACAAATACTATTGTAAATGTGGTTGTCTTTACTTACCTGCTTCTTGACATTAAGATCATGAAGTCTCTCCCACTTTTCTCTCTCGAGCCTCAAGTTTGCTTTGTATTCTGATAAACTAGTAAGTTCTTCTAACCACCTTTTGTGAGCTTTTGTTAGAGCCAATTCCACCTGTCAAAAAAAAAAGTCAACACCAAGCCAAGAAAAAAAATTAAATAAGACCTATACCTTACCGATCCCATTCTGAAGCTGCCCGGGCGTCATCTTGTCTTTCCTTCCTGCTTCTGTCTCAACACACAGGAAATATCCGCCCGCCCAATTGCTAGCTGGGGCGAGTCACTATGTGGAGACAGGACCAAGTAGTAGACCAGAGCGGCCCTGAGCAGTGTCGAAATAAGGTTGATGGGTTGGGAGAGTATCAGTTCATTTATTTTTTTAATCGGCTCTGCGCTGACTGCCACCAGATTTTTTTTTCCCACTGGACAACTTTTCAGACAAGTGATCCTATATTCATGGAGCACTTTTCTTCAAGTCTGGCCAGTTTTTGCCAATAGTATTTGGCGACCTAGAATAGTATTTTTTATGGATGAAAGAACTCTTGGTTCAACATGATAAAATGAAAGTTTAATATAGAATCTTAGGCTACATTCACAGCAGGGGCGGACAGGCCATAGACGCTTCAGGGAAATTTCCCGGTGGGCCGATGACCAGGTACATACTGTAATGAGCTCTCAACAGTACTTCATGTTGTGAGAATCAGGTACTCAGGTACCCGGCCAGTGAGCGCACATGCCCTCCTGAATTCAACTGCTGCGCATCTCACCTCCTAAGCCCCCTGCTCTATAGACAACTGGAAGAGGAGGACAGAAGATGGTGGCTATTGACGGCCACCACGGAGGGCCAGCTTTTTGGGGCAGTATATTGTGCTACACTGTGTTATTTAGTTCTGTGGGCACGGTATTGTTGACCCAGCCTACTTCTGTTGCCCGCCTGTGTTTAATTTGGACCCGCCTATAAAATGGGGCCACTTTTTTTTTTATTCCAGGGCCACTTTAAGTTCCCAGTCCGCCCCTGATTCACAGTGAGCTTTGCAGTGTCCACTTTCCGTATGCATCAGGAAATCTTCTGGGGGTTATGTTAAATATATGCATAGGCCCCCATTTACTTGTAAGAGGCCAAGAGTGTCCATGGGCCTCTGTCAGGCTGGTATATGTTGATTACTTTTTTTTTGCTGTATAGAATGGTTCGGTCCGCTATGTTATTCCTTGCAGAGGTATTCTATGAGAAACACACACTGCATGCATACAAAAAATTTTTTCCCCTATAAGAGTTTTTGAGTAACACTACACTACTGTCTGTATACAGTGGCATATGCTGAGGCGAAGTTCAGGACATCCTCTTACACCTGTGAACTGACTGAACTATTATCACCCATCCAGTGGACAGGCGATCAATGTTAACGGCTGGAATATTCCTTTACTACTTTAGGTTCTTAGTCTGTCTATGGGCCAGTCAAACCAAGCCCAGTTGTGTTCTCAAAAGAATACTTTAATCTTATTATTCTTCTTCATCTGCAGGGAAAACAAACTAAATGTGGACAGTAAAGAAGTAAACAAGATAAAGATATATAACAAATCATGTTATGGCATAGGATGTGAATTTTGCTCAGTATGATGAACCTCAATCTATGTAAATAATGGATACAACTGGACAACACAAGATTACAACTGAATGGTGAACCTTCCTGGATTATCTGCTGAATCCAGTTATTCTACTCCGAATCACAGTGTGGTTGTCATGAAGACATCACACAAAGAATACCTGCTTTGAAATATCCTCCCGATGCCGTGTTTCCAGATCTAGTTGGACTTCCCGGATAGCCCTCTCTTTCTCTTGCACAGCATTATGAAGTTGAAGTTCTAATTCATCTAGCCGCTCAGCTTCTAATGTAGATTGTGTGGTCGCAGTCTCCTCTGTCTGTATTGCATGGTCTTCTAAGTTCTGCAGCGACTTTGCTCTGGCCTCTTGAACTTCTCTATCTAGTTTCTGTCTCCACCGGTTCTCCAGCTCTTGAATTCTTAACTTAATTTCCTGATAAGAAAAGAAAACAAGGAATCCTCTACATAATTGTAAAACAGCCATCAATTATGTACAACAACACGAATAACCAATCAAGATATCAAGAAGATTGTAAAAGCCAAGGTAAGAAGTAATGTTGACGGGGCATACGTTTCAGTTTAAAGAGAAGAGAAGGCACTGCATCCATAACTTTTTCCAGTTACTGACAGTGTATGCTGAATTTTCAAAACCAAATATATAATTAAAGGGCTTGTCCTGGGGAGAAAACACGTTGGAAAGGCTTCAGAGTGGGATTTAAAAAAAAACAAAAACAAAACGGAGACATGGTAAGCGTTCTCCAGGACAACCCCTTTAATCTACACTTAAAGTTGTGTCTGTTCTGGTGGGTTGTCCCACCAAAATATTCTGAAATTTTTAAACCATCATCTGGATCTGAACACTTTTATAATTGCATGTATTTAGAAATTTAACATAGCTACTGAGTAATTCAATAAAATGTATCTGTATAGCGCCACCTGCTGTTTGTTCTTTTCCTTATTTCTCTGTCCACCTCGGTGAGGTGGACGCACATGATCAGTTCCATCCTGATCCAACTGTCTCCCAAGTTGTGATAGGGAGAGAGCTACAGCAGAAAAGACCCACACTCCCTGAGCAGCAAAAAGGCCACGTCCCCTGAACTCCCAGCTTGAAACTAGCAGAGCAACTGGAACAATGAATGGGGAGATCTCTAGATCCACGTGGAGTACAGGGCTGGTTCTAGCTTTGTTAGAAAGAGACTGTCATGTATTATATGAGGTCTGATTATATCATATCATGGAATAACCCTTTTAAGCATCAATTTAAGTAACGCAGTGCATTAGTTAGGCTCTGTTCACATCTGTTTGGAATAGAAGCTACAACTCTGCTGGATCCGTTGCATGACAAACACCAATGTACCCCATTAACTTATAATAAAGTCCATCTGATTGCACCAAGGCGTCCATCACTTTGACAGGAAAAATACTAATGCCTGTGTGATTATGGCCTTACTCAACTTTCAAAGAGGTTGATATATATCAGAAAAACGTTATTAAAAATACAATGAAAGAATTTTTCTGCATTAATAAGAATTAGTGGCATTATCAAAGAAACAGCAAGGGGACACTGCAATCAAAACAGATACATTGCAGTAGGCCTAGTGCAGGGTGAGCGCTCCACAGAGCTCTTCGTTCCAGAAGTTAGAGGCCATGTACACCTTTAGAGTCAATTTTTTTAATGATTGCATTTTACTTATTTTTGGCTAAAAATCATATTTTCAGTTGGCCTTTATTAAAAATATTCAGCTGTTAGTCACAAAGGGCTAACTGTTTTTCTAACTCTGTGACTGGTGCTTTCACTTTGTGCCTATTACCCTTATTTCTGAACTACTGAGCGGTCATAAACACTTATTTAAGCCACATTCTTATCATTAAGATAAGATTGAGCTATAATGAGTCTTTATGACGTGAGAAAGCAGAGATAAGGAGTCCAGCTGCTCCTCAGACGACGGAAAGGGCAAAAAATCCAGACAGCTAGTACAGCATGTCTATACAGAAAAAAGGATTCCATATTGTTAAGAAGGAAAAATAGAAAACATGATTTTTTAGCTCAAAATAAGTATAATGCAATAATAAAAAAAAATTGCCCCAAAAGGTGTACATAAATGCCTTTAAAGTTGGTAAGAAATCAGACTTCACAGAAGTGACTGTCACACGTATATGTAAGAGCATTCCCGCAGGTATGTCCAATATGTACAGGTAATCATATTGTGGTCCAAATCAAGTGATATGTTGTCTACACACCTTCTCCTGCTCCTTTATCCAGCTGCCTTTTGCCAACTCCAACGTTTCCTTCATCGTGCATTCCCTTTCTTTCTCCCACTGGGCCTTTACGTCAAACAAAGATGCTTGGTGTTTCAATTCTAGCTCCGTTTTTTGAGTTTGCGCAGACTTTTCCATGTCTTGCAATTTTTCTCTCCACTTTCAAAAAAATAAAAATAAAAGGATACAATAAAACATTTTTGGTTTGGCATTGTAACCATTTTATGTTCTATCAACAAATCAAAACGTCAAAGTACCTTTTCTTCGCTCTGCTGAAATTCCTTCTTTATGCTGTCTCGGAGATTATCTTCTAGAGCATCCTTCTCTTTACAGACGGCTATATAACATTCCTGCACTGCTGTCATCTCATTGGTCAACTCAGTGATCCGAGACCTGCAATACATACATTCTGGTGTAAAAGTACTGTAATTACACTGCAACGCCTATTAGATGGAGGGAATTAAAATGTCTTACTGTAAGTTAGCTAATTCAGCCTCATAAGCCTGGCACTGATATTGCGTCTCTGCTTCAAATTTTTCATTTAATTCAGTTCTTATATGGTTCTTAATGTCTTCGTGATGCTGTTCATATGTGCGCTCACACCTGCAAAAGGCAAGGAGTCATAAGTCAACACCGAATATGAAAATTTGTACAGACATGGAGGCCTCTGCTGCAAAGATTTCCAACATTGCAGTAAAACCTGCACGTTAGTACTGGAGTCTCGCCTATGGGAACACAGGGCATGGACGTGAATGTCGGCCAGAGCTGCTGATTTTGGCAGAACCAGTCGACCATCTAAAGTGTATTGGGGTGTCCCAACTCCCCCTGAAGACAGATGTCGGGGACAAAGACGTTTAACCCCTTAAGTACCATACCCATTTTAGGTTTGGCATTTTCATTTTTTTCTCCCCATATTCCAATAGCCATAACCTTTT
Source organism: Bufotes viridis (assembly GCA_033119425.1). Classification (NCBI taxonomy): domain Eukaryota; kingdom Metazoa; phylum Chordata; class Amphibia; order Anura; family Bufonidae; genus Bufotes; species Bufotes viridis. The sequence goes on along the minus strand of CM065590.1, from coordinate 119,389,141 downwards.
ACATTTTCTGTTCATATAGCCATAAGACGGCTTATCTTTTGCCGGAAAAGTTGTCTTTTTTAAAGGGCACCATTTAATTTACAATATCTGTTCTTGGAAAACGGTAAAAAAAAAAAATTATTTGCGAGGTTAAATTGTGGGGTTTTGACATCACAGGGTTCACTTGCGCTAAAAATGAAAGGACGTCTTGTTCTGTAGCTCAATACGAATACAGTGATACTACACTTATGTCATTTTTTTTTGTTTTACTGCTAAAAAAAAAATGTTTTAAAACATTTGAAGAAAAAAAACCTACATTTCCTTTGCATCGCCATTCTCTGACAGCCATAACTTATGAGGGCTTGTTTTTTGTGGGACGAACTATAGTTTTTATTGGTACGTATGACTTTTTGATCACTGCTATTCAATTTTGTGGTGGGGAAAACAGCAAATTGTTTGGTTTCCATTTTTTTTCCGTTACAGCATTTTACTGCACAGGAAATTTTTTAAAATATTTAAAGACTTCAGACATTTTCAGATGCAGCGATTCCTAAAAGGGTCCTCTTTTTTATTATTATTTAACCCCCCTTAGGAGGCTACAGCTTGGGATCTTTTGAACCCTTGTGCCATTCAACCTAATGCTACGTGCACAGCTTGGCAGGGAGCTTACCATGGCAGGCCTGTGAAGCTACAGAAGCGTCCAGGCTGCCATGGTAACCCATCGGAGCCCCACGATTTCACTGTGGAGGCTCCGATCTGAAGGCAGAGGGATCCGCATCCCTCTGCCCTACCTCACAGATGCCGTGATCAGTGTTTATAGCGGCATCTGAGGGGTTAAACGACAGGGTTCAGTGTGATCGCTGCTCCCCGTCACTGTGGCTGGGTGCAGGTGGAATATCTGTCAGCCAACAAGTATATAGCCACCTTTATACTAAGGAATCCAATAGATTGATCTTGTCAAAGCCTAACATTTAAAGCTATGCACACATCTGCGGCGGAGGTACCAGCTAAAATATAGGAACCCGTGACAGTGCTAAATGTCTGCACTGACACCAGAACCAAGCGGACCGCAGTATAGTGAATGGCATCTAGCAGGGTCCGGCATATGATCTGGCCATTCTGGTATTCTGATCCCATGGCAGAACAGAATACTGAAATCTAGGCACAAGTGTGCACCTAGCCTAAGCACAAGACACAAAGATTCTGTTGGCACCTTTCAATAGACTCCTTCTTATCTTTATCAAAGTCTTCAAGCATGTGTCTCATTTCGCTGCAGAGTTGCTGGTTCGCAGCCTTCAATTTCTCCTCATTTGCGGCAAGTTCTTTAATACACAGCAAATGTTTCTACAGAGAATAAAAAGAAACAATTCAGGACAATGCGAAAAGAAAGAAATATCTTGGTAAAGATGGCAAGTTGCATTAGTGACAGCCATTACAGATTTTTATTTAAACAGACCACAATTCAAGTTGCAATTGTATTACATTAAACACAATTATTATTGCTACTACTACTACTACTACCACCACCAACATCTGACGTTGTATTTTCTACCTCAATTTCTTGCTGCAGCTGTTGCTTTTCCAATTGCAGTCTTTGAATCTCCTGGTCTGTATCAGCTCCTGGTCTAGGTGGAGATGTAGAATCCAACCGTCTATCAAAGTTACTTGAACTGGCCTACCACCCAAAAACAAAAGTAAGACCGAAATAAAGCCAGTCGTTGTTGCTTACATAAACGTATACAACGCAGCACGCCCTACATACAGTACACACCCATCCAGAGACAGACATAATAAGTACAGCAGACGCGCACCTTGCAGTCCTTGGTCTCTTTTTCAGCACTTTCCAGTAACTTTTTCAGTTCCTCAGTTTTTAACTGATATCCATTCAGATCTGATTGCAGCTGAACAATTTGCTGTCGTTTCGCTTCGTTACTGCTCAAGGAGCGTTCAAGTTCTGCTTTCAGCTCCATAATAATCTCATCAGATGAAAGATGTTTCTTAAGACCATTAGTAAGCATCATCCTACAAATGTATAACAAAATTGAAAACAAATTAAACAAAATAAAAAACAAAATTATATATATTAAAAATAATGATAATATTTATAATAATCTACTGGAAATTAACATGGAAAATAATGGAAACATGAGAGCATTACAATGTCATTAAGCTGAGTACCCCGAGGGCATACAATACGAGACCGGAGGTTGGCTGCAGCGGTTATGTGCCATATACAGCTGTGTCACCGCTTCAGTCTGTAAACAGAAACCAGAGGTGAGGACCGAAGCTGCAGGATTGGAAACACTGGGGGAACTAAGTGGTGAGACTATAGCTCATCCGGTAAATAACTCAGCAACCAGGGTGCATCTATGGATACTTAGGGGGACATCCCATATATAAAAAAAAAAAAAAAAAAAAAAAAAAGGACAGACAATGGTGTGACACACTAGCAGAATAGCCCTGGACCCTGCAGGAAAAGAGGGACGAGAGTCACACCGGCTGACGAAGACTGAGAGACCAAGAGGTCTTGATCGGAAATGAACAGAACTCAGTAGGCTTTAGGCAGAATGAGAGCCAAAACAGACTGCGAACACCTTGCGAATGGAAGAGAACAATCAAACAGGCCACAAACCAGACAGAGGGCTGTAGTAGAGATTCCAAAAAGCCATGGAATTACGCAAAATTTGTAGGCCAAAAGCCCAGGAGAGGCAAGACTGTTAGGCTGGCTTCACACGTCTGTTTAACACGGACGTGAACTTTCCGTGGTAACCTGGGCTGGATTCCTGGATTCCGCGTATTTTTTACGTGCTAACAATGTCGCCAAAGACCTAGCGACGCTGCTAATACAATTATTACAATTTGTCCTGACCCAGAACTTTTTCACCTTCAATGGGTCCTTCTTCCTGCAGCTCCAGGGCACTGCAATGGGAGCGGCTTGTGCGCCCTCATATGCAAATTTGTTCCTGGGGCTGTGGGAGAGGGACCTATTCCTGTCAGACAGACACGCCATCATGGACCGCGCCATTTTTTGGGCGCGGTACATTGATGACGTCTTTCTGATCTGGCAGGGATCTGAGGAGGAACTACATAACTTTTTTAGGATGTTAAATAATAACGACCGTAACATCAAGTTATCTTATGTCCATCATACTATGAAGGTAAACTTCCTGGATGTTTCCATAACGAAATCGATCAATGGACACATACAAACCGATGTGTATCGGAAGGAGACGGCAACCAATGCATATTTACATGCATCTTCTTTGCATCCTAGGAGCACCATTAAGGCTATACCCACCGGCCAGTTCCTACGGATCAGGAGAATATGCTCGGAGGACTCACTGTTTGAACAGCAAGCTACAGAGCTGAAAGATCGTTTCCGCAGACGCGGCTACAGTAACCGGTTGATTAAAAAGGCATATTCACGGGCACGTAGACAAAAACAGTCTGCTCTACTTCAACCACAATACAACAAGATGGGTGATTCCCAAATCAGGTATGTGACCACTTACCATTCACGCTGGCAAGAAATGAGGGGCTGTATGTCCAAATATTGGGAAATTTTGCTTACTGATCCAATTCTTCAGAAAATACTTCCATCACGGCCACTCATCACAGCTCGTAGAGCCAATACATTACGGGACATTATGGTAAAGAGTTATCTACAACCGGCCCCTGTGAAATTGTTTCCAGGGATACCTGAACAACGGGGAGGTTTTAAACCTTGTGGCCGCTGTGTAGCTTGCCCTAATATGGAACGGGCAATTGAATTCACCAGCTCCGACGAACAAAAGATTTTTAAAATTAAACAGAGCATCACTTGTTCCACCTGCAGGGTAGTGTACTATGCTTCTTGTCCCTGCCCTAAAATCTACGTGGGTCTTACTACACGTGAATTGAAAGTTCGAGTCCGCGAGCATATTAAAGACATCATCTCCGCACAGGATATGGAGAGAAGTATGGATTTGAAGCCGGTTGCTAGACACTTTCGAGACTTCCATGGATGCAATCCAAGACTCTTAAAGGTAAAGGGGATTGATTGCATTAAGGGGGACCTTAGGGCTGGAAATATTTCAAAAAAATTGGCTCAGAAAGAGAGCCGTTGGATTTGGACACTTGGGACATTGCGCCCCAGGAGTCTCAACGAAAATTTGGGTCTCTCGTCGTTCTTATGATCCTTAGAACCACGGCTGTGGATCCATTGTTTTTAATTTGCTTTTAATTCATGTCTAATTTCTTATTTTTTGCTCTTCCTTTAGGCCGCGGACGTTTTTTGTCTTTTGTTGCCCTCCATCTGATGCAGGAACAAGAAGACTCCATCAACATTTGTATTGATAGAACCAATCACAGATATATCTGTATATTTGAAGTGCATTGATGTCCGGGATAGCTCCTGACTTTAATATTCTTTATTTATTATATTTTTTTCATATATATATATATATATATATATATATATATATATATTCAACCATTTATTTATTCTTTATTTTTCATTTTTTATTCTTATTTACTTTTGTTGTTCAATTTTTATACATATGTGTGCTGGTTCACATTATATGACTTATCAATTATATTATTGTCCTTCATACACTTCCCCCCCCCCCTTTTTTTCTCACTTGTTCACTTTTTGTGCTTTTTCCTTCATCACTTCACTTCACCTCTGTGTCTATTCATCATCATATTCACGTATTTTCATTATTCTATTGATTCATACACTGGTATTTATTTTCACATCACTTCATTATTTATTTATTCTATTCACATCATGTTTTTATCACATTCACATTATCATGTGTGAGTTGACATATGTATAAATCATGTACTCTATATAATGTTTTTATATATTATTATCTATATTTGTGATTGACCGCTATTATATGCGTGGTTATGCATTTATACTTGATCATTCATTATGTATCCTATATTATTCTTATATAGATGTTTTCAATACCATGTCCTGTTACTTTGTTTACATCTGGGTGTGGGTCCGCTAGTCCCTGACGCCGCGTTCCGCCCCTTCCAGCCAACGCCATTCTGCCAGGTCCGCGTCATCACGTGACCGGTCACATGACCGCGGACGTCACTGGCTGTGCGCTGGCTCGAATGGCTGTGTTTGAGCGCGAGCTAGTCGGGAGGCTTGTCGGCAAAAAAGACACCCAGGTGAGGCAACCAAGTGATTGATTTCCTCCGCGTCCCATTGGTGGGCTTAAGTTTAAATACAGATATCCACAGCGATGGCGTTACCCCCGGACGAAGGCACGCCCAAACGCGCGTCGGGGTTGCGCCATCCTGGTATAGCTTTATTCCCTAATGTGAGTATGTTTCCCACACTGTTGGATATATAATATGCATTTTATACTGATACGGTTGTCCGGACTGGGTTAACCTAATATACTCGTTTACAGTTTGCAATTTTGCGTATAATGTATACCAGGATGGTGTTTTTCCTGTTACCCTCTACCTTTTATGGTCTACACACATATTTTTAATGTATTTATACAATAAAGTGACATATTTTTGGACTTTTTGGCTCCAGTATCGTTAGTTTTTGTGTTTTTCCCAATTGGGAGCTTGTCTGTTATATTATTAAAGGATTGATGTCCCATAGCAGTCACGATATTACATCGTTGTATATTGCACTTGCATTTATTGATTCGGGGGACTTGTTTCCCTGCTTTGACTTGGGGATATCGCTCCTTTGTGGTCTCTTTTTCTTCTTATTTCATGGATTCCTGCTTAGAGCAGGAGCGCACGGCGTCATTGGTTGCTGTGACGCTGTGCGCTCTCTGCCGCCGCTGCAGTACAGTAATACACTGGTATGATCTATATGACTGTATTACGGTACTGCAGGGGCGGCAGAGAGCACACGGCGTCATAGCAACCAATGACGCTGCGCGCTCCTGCTCTAAGCAGGAATCCAGCCCAGGTTACCACGGACAGTTCACGTCCGTGTTAAACAGACGTGTGAAGCCGGCCTTAGTAAAGGTTCTGTCTTATAGAAGCCACCTTGTCGCTGGTAGATGGGCCCAACATATTCTTGATTTTAAAAATATGTGCAAAGAGCTTCTAGTTTTCACACAGTAAGTACAGCAATTCATACAGATTTCAAACAAGGTTTTGACTTTGGATCTATGATCCGAAGCTCGTTTTGCTCACCACTAATAGTGGTAATGCAGTTTACATTTACTCATGTTTTCTATGTTTGCATATGTCTTTATGCATAAAGCCGTGTGCTGGTAGTTTTAGTTCTGGTCTGCTTTTGCACTGCAGCCATGGTAGTGTGCACCTGCAATCTCTTTATATATAGTTTGGAAGTGCTGGTTTACCCCTCTTTTGCACTGTATATTTGCAGAGTGGCTTCCCCTATTTAAACTGTGCACTCCCTGCTCATTTGCCTAGTGCTTTTAATCAGTGTAACCCATAGTTGGATTCTAAATTGCCCTGAAATTTGTAGGCCAAAAGCCCAATAGAGGCAAGACTGTTAGTGTAGGTCCAGTCTCATAGAAGCCACCTTGTCACTGGTAGATGGGTCTGACATTCTTGATCAAAAATATGAGCAAAGCAGCGGCGGACATACCGCCTGTGCAGCTGGTTCAGCTGCACAGGGGCCCAGAGAGGGAGGGGGCCCATTCCAGTGCCAGCAGAGATGTTTTGTTCTTTATTTTATTATTTGTTTCCCTCCCTTCCTCTGCCAACAGGAAAACCTGGTAACCTTAGGGTGCTGTAGGGGGAAGGGGCTTTTAGGGGGGGTCCTGATTAGGACTTAGGGTCCATTCACACGTCCAGTGGTTTGCGGCCCACAAATTGCACTATAATAGAAATGCCTTTTCAGATTAGGACATGTTCTATATTTTTGTGGAACGGAAGTGGGGATGCGGAACGCATCTTTTGCGGCCCCACTGAAAATAAATTTTGGGGAACGGATCCGGGCCCATTTTGCGAAGGTGCGAATGGACCACAATTGTGTATCTGCTGCCCGTTCTGCTAAAACGCCATAGCTGAAGGACCTCATAGTCATGTGATCTTTTCAACAGTGGTAGTAGGACCTGTGATAAGGTCACCATCATGTGATCGGTGCAGTGCAGCAGTGGAGAGAAGTCGAAGAGACCTGTGATGCCATGGAATGAATGCAAGTGCCAGAGAAATGCTGGGAGATGTGGTTCTCCCCATTATACCTCCTCCCTGCTTAGTGGGAGGGAAATATGTTATTTAACTGGAACTGTATGTTAGAAGGGCTGAAGGGAGGGGGTGGGGGTTAGTTACATGGGACTGGATATCATAGAAGACTGTAAGAAGATGGTATTTACATAGGACTGTCTCATATAGAAGACTGGTGGGAGAGGACTGGTGTTATTTACATGAGACTGTATTGAATAAAAGACTCTAGGGAGAGGACAGGCATTATAATTTATGGAGGCACTACAGAGAAGATTATAACTCCAGGGGGTAAGGCAGGGGGCATTATAATTACAGGGGGCACTGCAGGGAACATTATAAATGGTGACGTCTCTGCCTAGCAGTGTAAAAATGTAAATAAAACAGCGCAGGGCAAGGGAGAGCATCGGAGCATGAAATGTCAGAGGGGCTGAGTGGGGGGGAGAAGGGGATATGTCTGAGTTCAGCTCTGAACCCAGACAACTGCTTTAACCCCTTAAAGACGAAGGGCGTACATGTACGCCCTTCGTCCGGACTTTAAAGATGGCGCCCGCTCCCGCACGGAGCGGGCACATGAGCTGCGGGTAAACGCTTGATTTATCAAGCTGACACCCGCAGCTCATGTCCGCGACCGGCAGCGATGCCGATTGCGGACATTTAACCCCTCAGATGCCGTGGTCAATCCTGACCACGGCATCTGATCGCGCAAAACCGAAAGTTTCACTTTCGGTTTTGCTCGGCTCCCTGATGGCCACAAGGGGAGCCGGAGCATGCATGTAGTACCCTAGGTTTCTGTGAATGAAACCTAGGTTACTACTTAGTATTCCTATGGAGCCTATGACTGTAATAGGCTCCATAGGAAATATGTGATTTTCTCATATATTCCAATGCTATTGCATTGGAATATATGAGAATAGCAATCTGATGATTGCATCTTATAGTTCCCTATGGGAACTATAAGAAAGTGGTAAAAAAACAAAAAAAAAAAAGTTTAAAAAATAAAAAAATATAAAAATTCAAATCACCCCCTTTCCCCAAAATGAAAATAAAATAAATAAAAAAATAAAAATTACACATAATGGGTGTCGCAATGTGCGAAAACGCCCATACTATAATAATATTAAAAAATATTCACCATACGGTAAACATAAAACGGAAAGAAAGCGTCCAAATGGCTAATTCGCCATTTTTGGACGCTTCATTTCCTAAAAAAATTAATAAAAAGTGATCAAAACATCATACGCACCCCATAATGGTATCAATTAAAAGTTCAGATTGCCCCATAAAAATGAGCCCCTACACTGCTCCGTACGCATAATTACAAAAAAGTTATAGGGGTCAAAACATGGCGACAAAAAAATGAAATAAAAAAATTCCCACTTTTACATTTTTTTTCACTATCAAAACGTAAGAAAAACTATACATATTAGGTATTGCCAGATTCAGTACTGACCTGAAGAATAAAATTAACCAGTCAGTTTTATCGCAAATCGAACGTTGTAATTTAAAAACCCGTAAAACTGCGGTGAAATTTTTTTTTTGAAATTTCACCGCATTTGGAATTTTTTTCCCGTTTCCCACTACATCACATGCAAAAATAAATGGTAGCGTTAAAAAGTACAACTTGTCCCGCAAAAAACAAGCCGTCATATGGCTATGTGAGCGGAAATATAAAAATGTTATGGCTTTTGGAAGGCAGGGAGCGCAAAACAAAAACGCAAAAATCCCAAAACCCCCGGTCCTTAAGGGGTTAAAGGGCATCTGTCAGCAGATTTGTGCCTATGACACCGGCAACATCATTTTTCTTAGCAATGCGGGCACATATGAACATGGAACCAACACAGATGCCTTCAGCTGCCAAGTGCACATACAACAGGTCTGCCTTTTAATTGTGCAAGCATATGAGGCATAGCTACTGTGAGGGGGCACATATCTGGGCATAACTACTGTGAAGAGGGCACATATCTGGACATAACTACTGAGAAATGGGCACAGATCTGGGCATAACTGCTATGAAGAGGCACACATCTGGGCATAGCTACTGTGCAGGGGCATATATCTGGACAGAACTACTGTGAAATTGGAGGTGCTGGTTTCTCTTGCAAAGGGGACCCATACGGTCTAACCCATGGGGAAGATTCTGCTCCACTAGTGAAAACTCCAAGACCAACCCATGCTGAAGAAAAACTATAAAACTGGAATAGAAAGAACAGGTGGAAGAAAACTCTCTGTGTATTAGCAAGATGAACATGAGGACGAACTGAAACCGCAGAAAGAATAGAGAATAGATCCTGGATTGGACCGGAGTCCCTCCTTGAGGAGACAATCACCAAGTGGGCACCACAGCTAGGAGCGCTGTAGATAGCGCCTTCCAGTGTCCGGGCTCCATAGGAACGCTGGATGAACTGTACGCTGCTGGGCTGCAGAAAGTCTCCTCGGGGCCAAAAGTACTAGATACAGGAACACAAGAAGAAAAACGGTCTAGGGAGACTGGCGAACAGACCCAGCAGGCCAAACCAGAGAATGACCATGAGCCTTAGGAGAACAGCAGAGACAGACAGAGTAGGTTATAGTCCAAAGAACACGCTGCAAACATATACGTTGAAGAAGACTAATGCAAGGTTGCCGAATCGGAATAAACCTGCACAGCAACGGAATATGCCCAGGTGAGGTTCGTCCGTCTTGTCAGGATAACCATGCAAACCCAGAGTTTGAGAATGAAAAGAGATGACCAAATAGGTCGGCTGAAATAAATCCCAGTTCTGATCAATACGGACATCAGAAGTCCAAATTTGTCACTATTCGTGTGGTTTTATTCAAAGAGGTCACAGAGCACCTTCACCAGTATAAAATGTAACCTTCAATGGTATGTGTTAAAAATACCCCAATTTGTGCCTAAAATCTCTATCTCCTTAGGCTTGGTATATACGAACTATTGCTGGGAAAAGGAAAAATATCTGACCCTCCAGCTTTCCCTATAATCTATTAACCCTGCCTACAAAAAGAGAATAGCCACCCTGATGAGGGCGATCCCGTGTCAGGAACCTCCTAATCACCCTGTATGGCCCCGACAATAAATAAGAGTTTCACACAAACTCCATATATATCAGTCTGCCCAGTAAGTTGCTATATATAATACTGTATCCATGATGACACAGCCTGGGGACTAGAAGTCTGGAAAGCTCAGACCTGATAAGCCTGTATAACCAAAATATGGGCGCTAGCTCCAAAGGCCTGGACTTTGCGAGATATTCTGGAGTAAGAGAAGAAGCCATGCTGCTGAGGTCCCAGACAGCTCTGTCAACAATGCCAGACCACAAGATGGGGACAGGCCACGGGAACACGAGTGGGGCCTGGGCAGCCGAGAGACATGCTGCACAGAGCTGGTGGAGAATTCTCATGGGTGGCCAGAGAACATGGCCATCCAGGAGGAGACTGAACTGGTCGGACATGCAGGCCAGGAAGAAACTCCCCATTACCCACGTCTCACCTGCACCAGAGAAGCCCTTCCCAGGCAGGGAGGGGATGACTTCTGAGTGCTGTGGGGTAGAAAACCCCGGTAGTATCCAGAAATTAGGTTAAAGGGGTTGTCTCACTTCAGTAAGTGGCATTTATCATGTAGAGAAAGTGAATACAAGGCACTTACTAATGTATTGGGATTGTCCATATTGCCTCCTTTACTGTCTGGATTCATTTTTCCCATCGCATTATATACTGCTTGTATCCATGGTTACAACCACCCTGTAATCCATCATTGGTGGTCGTGCACAATATAGGAAAAAGCACTAGCCTATGTGCGCTCCCACAGTCCCGGCCACCATAGAGGCTGAGGCTTTTTCCTATAGTGTGCAAGTATGACCACCACTGATGGATTGTAGGGTGGTCTGTAACCATGGAAACAAGCAGAATATAATGTGATGGAAAAATGAATCCAGCCAGCAAAGGAAGCAATAGGGATAATAACAATACATTAGTAAGTGCCTTGTATTAACTTTCTCTACATGAGAAATGCATCTGAAGTGAGACAACCCCTAAAGCGTGGTTGTGCTATGGAGGGAAAATAGCAGGGGCAGAATACTTACTCTAATGTATTCTGCCCCAGCTGGGTCACCTACTTCAGCATGCTGCCCCCTATGGATGGTAGCTAAGCTGCACAGGTGGCTTGCCCGCGAGGTGACACGATCACTGGCTGGTAACAGATTTATGATCTGCCGTTCCTACTTGTCTTCCACAGGCTTGGTGACCTATTGGTCTATCTCGAGTGTGGGGTAACAGGAGGTCAGAACTGCCTTTGCTACCATGAAAAATATTCAGATAAAAATAATAAACAGCAGACCTGCAAACAGGCATGACTGCCTCCTACAGACACTAAACTAAAACCGATTAGCTCAGTGTCAGCAGGAGGGATATAGATGGTAGGAGAAGCTAACACTTTTTCTGCTTAGTGTCGCCTCCTAGTGGCAGCAGCTGTATCCACGGTCTCCTGTGTCTCCAAATGACCCGAGCGAGAATGCAAGTTTCACTGTCTCTTTTCACACAAATCTATATTATTAATCTGCTCTGCTTATACTGCTCTATAACATGCTGCCTGCAGATTATACTGCATTTTGTGCTGACAGATTCTATATATAGTGGACACAGATACAAGAAGTATTTTTGGGGCATCCCAGACAGGGGTGATAAGGAAAATGTACTGAATATGTGGAGAGCTCATGTCCTTTCTAGGAAAAATAACTAAAACACTACATTAATTACATAAGACAGAACTTATATAGTACCTGTTGAATCGTGATTTCTGCCAATTCACTTTCCTAATACCCAGATCCACATAAGAATCGGACAGTTCTTGTTCCTCTTCACCACTGATAAAAACTCCCAGTTTGGCAGCAGACTCGTACATGGTAATTTGCTCTTTTAATTCCTTTATTTCAACCTAAATAATAAAATAAACGCATTGCATCGTTCAAGTTTATATGACTAGCAGCCAATAGAAAAGTTCCATCCCAGTATTGTGTGAAAGAGCTTACACTTTGTAGGCAACTGTACAAACACGCACTGACCTGCAAAGCCTTGTTCATGCCATCACTCATTAGTTTCGAGGATTGCAACTGCTGAAGCTGCATCCGTAACTGTGCAGTCTCCTGAATCGAGCCTAAAAAGCATAAATGAGTAATGAAGAAGAAACTCCACATAAAGGGAGTCTACCCCCACTATATGACCATATACAGCGCTTACATTGTCCTATCGCACACCTATAGATGAATGTAATGGTACCTTTGTTATTTTCTTTAGACATCCATAAGCAGGAAAAACTATGTTTATTTCATATGCAAATGAGCACTCGCAAGTGCCCAGGGGCGGCGTTCAGCGTGTAGGATCCCAAGCTGCTCTGCCTTTTTTAGCGTTACTCCTCCCCAGCCTCTTCCTTTACCTGTCCTCCTATTCCCTTGCATTATCCCTAGGTCCTGCGCCTGCGCACTGCTTCGCCGGGCCAGGGCATGCACACTAGTTGAATTGATGCCGTGCCCACTATGGGCATCGCAGTGTGCATGCCCCTGCCCGGCGAAGCAGTGCACAGGCGCGGGATCTCGGCCAGGCTGAGGGAATAGGAGGGCGGGCAAAGGAAGAGGCTGGGGAGAAGTAACGCTAAAGAAGGCAGCGCAGGTTGGGCTCCTACACGCTGAACGCCGCCCCTGGGCACTTGCGAGTGCTCATTTGCACATGAATGAAAGTACGTTTTTCCAGCTTCTGCAAGTGTAAAGAAAATACAAAGGTACTATAACATTCATCTATAGGTGTGTGATAGGACAATGTAAGCGCTGTATATGGACATATGGTGGTGACAGACTCCCTTTAATGACTAAAAAAATATATATAATATACAATAATAAAAGCTTCACAGTGCTCTCAGTCACATGCACATGAGAAGCTGCTCCCTTCAAGAGCTCGGCCATTTGTGCCATGGACCCTTCTCTCTTCCTAGTTCACTAGCAGGATCACCGTCATGTACCACAGCCTTTTCACCACTCCGGTACACTTCTACACATGGCATTTCACTGCTGAGACTGCTGTAATCACAGGACAATATATTCCAGCTCTTACCCTCTACAGACGCACAGCCACTTGCTGTAGGGATTGTTATGGTTGAAAGACCTAAAAATAGCTAAAATAACTTGAATATATCTTATCCGCTCTCGACAATCAGGAAGCAAAGTGCCGCAGCCTTCAAGTGGATGTGAACAGCAAAAGGCGAAAATGTTCTTGTTCGTCATTAGAAGCGGTCACTAGAGGTACATTTTACAGCATACTAAATGCTAAAATCCCTAACTGCCAAGATTTATTCTGAGCAAGAATCCATTTTGCCCCACGTCTGTGATCCATATTTTCAGCCAATCTTGACCGGTCCACAATCAGCCTACCAATGTCAGTACAGTTCTACCACAGAAGTCATGTTTAAAGGCCCTCTCCCACCTGTGTGCAGGAGATTAGCACATTGCTTCTGACTTTCTTCCAGGCTCCTAGTCAGGCGGTTAATAATGTCAGTTTTCTCCATCTTGATTTCTTCTTGGGTTCTCTCAGATTGTTTCAGTTGTTGCTCCAGACGACTACAGATTTCCTTCTGTTTGACAAACAAGAGTTATGAAGAAACATGAGCAATGCAGAACATTTGGAAAGTCTTCAGACTAATTCTTAAATGGAAGTAGTTTGGAAAAACTAGGACTCTTCCTACAGCTGGCCACCCCTCCAAACAAAGTCATCGGGGGGAAAAAGGCCATGGTAAGAGATGTGACCAAGAACCCAAAGATCCTGTGTGCAGATGGGAGAAACTTTCAGAATATCCACCATCACTGCAGCATTCTCCAACCTAGCTTTATGGCAGAGCGGCCAGAAAGATGGCTCCCCTCAGTAACAGACACGTCTGGAGGAAACCAGGCACTGCTCATCACCTACCCAATACCATGCATACTGGGATGCATGGTGGTGGCAGCCTCATGCTGTGGGGTGTTTTTCAGCGGCTGCGGCAGGGAGACTGGTCAGAATGGAAGGAAAGCTTAATGGAGCAAAGTGCAACGATATTCTTAATAAAAGCCTGATCCACAGGGGATCGGGCAATTGGCGGCAGTATTACACTGTAAGATGATCGCTAACGAGTGTTCATATGAATGCTCATAAGTGATCACCTGCCAAAAAATCTGCAGGTATAATACAGGATTTATTTAAGCCACATTCTTATCAGTACGATAAGGACTGAGCTATAATGAGTGTGTGTATTGTCAGAGATAAGGAGTAGAGTTGAGCGAACTTCTGTTTTAAGTTCGGCTTCCAAAGTTCGGGTTCGGGTTATCCAAGCATCCCGTTATGGATTCCGCTACCACGGACCATTTGGAACACAGGGTAAAGGACCTGGGGTAACGTCACCGTCATGTGATCAGTGCAGGGGGCGTGGATAAGAGGTCGTGGGCTACCACCTCTTATCTAATCCAGTACTGAGCCACGCCCCCTGCACTGATCACATGATGGTGACGTCACCCCAGGTCCTTAGTTTTGTCCAAGGTTCGGGTTCATTGAAGAATCCCCTTATGGATTCCAAATGCCGTTATGGTCCGTGGTAGCAGAATCCATAACGGGATGCTTGGATAACCCCAACCCGAACTTTGGAAGCCGAACTTAAAACAGAAGTTCGCTCAACTCTAATAAGGAGCCCCTCAAATTAGCTGGCTAACTGAGCAGAGAGAAAATTCAGATCCCTCTATTAGATCATCTCAGCCCTGTACAGCAGTTTTTTTTGCAGGACAAGTTGTACTTTCTAATGCCACCATTTAATATGGCATATAATGTAGTGGGAAGCAGATGATTAAAAAAAAAAAAAAAACACCTACACAATTCCGCCACAGTTTACAGGTTCCCTATGCGGCAAAACTGTCCTGTGCCCTTCATTCTCTGGGTCAGCGTGATTACAATGATACTACATATGTGTAGGTTGTTTTTACATTGCCATATTCTAATTCCCATAACTTTTTTATAGTCTACTGAGCTGTGTGGGGGCTCACTTTTTGCGGGAAGATCTGTAGCTTTTATCGATACCATTTTGGAATGTGTGTGTGACTTTTTGACCACATTTTATAAAATTTGAAGCAATGAAAAAATGCCGAATTGCCCATTTGTTTTTTTTTTCCCCATTACGCCATATGGGATAAATATTTTTATATTTTAAAAGTAAGGACGTTTTCGGATGCGGTGATGTCTATGATGTATATATTTTTTTATTGTTTATGTATTTTTTTTTTTATTCTTGGGAAAGGGGGGGATGATTTAAATTCTTTAAAAGATTTTGAACTTTTTTTTTTTTTTAGACCCTCTAGGAGGCTACAATACTGACTAGTCAGATTTTTTTCAGCTTATACTATAGGTCCATACAACTATAGTATAAGCTGAGTTTGCTTCTATCCTGTGTTGGCCTGCCACCTGCAGGCCAAATAGGAACTGCAGCGCTAATATGCTGGGTCTCTTCAGAGAGACTCAACGTGTTACAACAAAGGACCGGTTTCTTCGATCACTGCACGGCATGACCACTGCATTTAAAGGGTTAAACGCCTGCCACTGGCATTATTGCTGGTAGCGGACATTAGCCGCTGGCCTCTGCTGTTTGCAACAGTAGAGACCCGCCAGCTATGGTGGATGCTGCATGCACGAGCGGACTCCATGTTTAAAGACTCTCCCAGCGCCGTACATGTAAAGGAGTTTTCCGAGACTTTAATACTGATGACCTATTCTGTGGATAGGTCTTTAATATCTGATCGTAGGGTCCGACACCTGGGAACCCCGATGATCAGCTGTTTGAGAAAGCACCGGCACTCAGCCGAGGAAAAGCTGAAGACGACGACAACGGAGTTACTACAAGCGGCGCTGCCGTCTCAAACAGCTGATCGGCAGGTGTGTCGGACCCCCACCAGTCAGATAATAATGACCTGTCCCGAGTATAAATCATCAGTATAAAAGTCTCGGAAAACCTCTTCAATTAGTTTTACTCCACATTTATCATTGGAACGTTTTAAGTCGCAAACTCACTGCCATAAAAAAGTGGAATATAAAAAATTTCTGGACAAAACTGACCTCAGATATTACCCTGATGATAAATTACTCACATAGTATTTAAGTACAAAGAACATGGCATTAATAATTTTCAGCTTAAACTCTGAAAACATTAGGCAGCAGAACGTTGCATTAAAATCCCATTCTAGAACTTTATGATAGCCATAAGGTCACTTGTGGCAACTGTTTACTTAGTAAGGAATAAATGAAGCTGCATCATGATCACGATTCTACATCGCCATGGCCCCAGTAAGAGACAAAGCGAGACAGAATCATTCCACAGAGACCTGCTGTATGCTGCTACATCCTCAGACAAACCATACATGCTGTATGCTGCTACATCCTCAGACAAACCATACATGCTGTATGCCGCTACATCTTCACACAAACCATACCTGCTCTGTTAGTGCAGCGTTAACCTCATCCAGCTTCTGCTGAAGGGAAAGCAATTGCTCCTCATTCTTCTTTGTAAGCATGGATACAACAGCCTCATGTTGTTCTCTAGCTCTGTGGATTGAATCAGAACGCCGCAGTTCCATGACTTGCTGCTGCATACTGTCCATCGCAAGCTTGGCAACTTTCAGCTCCTTCCTTAACTGAACAAAACGCATGGAACATTTCAGAACATTGATGTAAATTACAACCAGCTCCGCTCTCAAGAGCACCACAATGCTAGTAATGGCTCAATAACATTTAATATTTGACAAGATTTTTCAGCTTTGTTATAGAAGGCGATTTCTGACACATGTATGCTAAACAGGAAAAGAAAGACAAAACTACGATAAGACAACACCATGATGCAAAACCTGGTAGGCATGGAGTTCCCACGGATGCTACAGTTATGGTGTAGGACTCAGGGACAACCATGTAGGTTGCATGCCAGTTTAGGGTATTTTCACACTTGCGTTATTCTCTTCCAGCATAGAGTTCCGTTGAAAGGGCTCTATGCCGGAAAAGAACTGATCAGGAATATCTCAATGCATTCTGAATGGATAGAAATCCGTTCAGTTTGCATCAGTATGCTTTCCGTTCAGTCACTGTCAGGTGTTTTGGCCATGGCCAGGGCATGCTGCGGTATTATGTCCGTCCAAAATGCCTGATCAGTCGCCGGAATGCCGGATTCGGCATTCATTTACATTGACTTGCATTAGTGCCGGATCTGGCATTGCCAAACAACTGAAGGACGGATCCCGGGAAAACTGTGAGAAAGACTGCAAGACGGATCCGTCCATCCGCATGACAAGCAGAGAGACGGATCCGTTCTTGCAATGTATTTTTAACAAGAGAGGTTTTCCATTTTGTTTTGTATAACTCAGACAACTTCTTTAAATTGACAAATTGTAAAGTACAAAACCTTAAAAAAATTAAATAAAAAAATATATATATATATCTGATAACTCTATAATTCAAGGATTACATACCTGCTCATCGTTTGAGGCCAGACCATCAACTGTTTTCTCTAGGGCAGTAATCTGGCCTCGTAGCTGAAGCTCTACTTCTTTGGAATTTTGAAGCAAACTCTGTGACTCTTGAAGACTCAGTGTTGCTCCATCTTTTTCATCTTAAATGTTACAGAAAGCATAAGCATAAGGTATTGTATATGGCAGGGGTGATCAACCTTACAGACACAGTGAGCCAAAAAAAAAAAAAAAAAAAAAGGATGATTACCAGGAGCCACAAGCTATACATTTACAGTCACCGTATTTTTCGCCCTACAAGATGCACCTAGGTTGTAACAAAGAAAAATAAGAGAAAAAAAAAATTTCATTTGATCTGAGGTCTGATGAAAAATAAGAAAAAAGTTTTTTTTATTAGCAGAGAAAAAAAAAAAAGAAAAAATATATTTTTCACGAGACCTCAGATCAGACTCCTAAATCAGATCCCCAATTCTCATCTGACCTAAAATAAGATCCCCAAACCTCATCAGAGTTCCAAATCAGACTCCCAATGCTCGTATCAGACAACACAAATCAGACTCCCAGTGCTCAGATCCCCCGCCACGCTCAGACCTGACCAACCCATGTTCACTCCCCCATGCTCAGATGTGACCCCCATTCCTCAGCTCAGGACCCCTCCCCATGCTCAGCTCAGGACCCCTCCCCATGCTCAGCTCAGGACCCCTCCCCATGCTCAGCTCAGGACCTCCCGTGCTTAGATCAGACCCCCATGCTCAGATGTGACCCCCATTCCTCAGATCAGGACCCCTCCCCATGCTCAGCTCAGGACCCCTCCCCATGCTCAGCTCAGGACCCCTCCCAATGCTCAGCTCAGGACCCCTCCCCATGCTCAGCTCAGGACCTCCCGTGCTTAGATCAGACCCCCATGCTCAGTTCTCTAATTTAAAAAAAATCTCTTCCCTCTCCTGATCAGGCACTGGTCTCCTGTTCGGGCAGCTGATACTTTGCAGGCCTGACATGCTCTCCACCATGACCTGATGAGCACAGCATCATGTCATAGCGCATGTCTTCATGTACTACGTTCTCACACTGTGTGCATCAGGACGTAGTGGAGAGTGAGCTAGAGCTGCAAAGTAGCAACGGTGCCCGATCAGGAAAAAATATCTGCGCATGGGGTGCAGAGAGAGCCGGCCTGACTGCTTCCCAGCTCCACAGCAAGAGCCGCACTTGAAGAAGCAAAGAGCCACATGTGGCTCAAGAGCCACAGGTTGGCCACCCCTGGTATAGGGAGACCCCCCTCCACCATGAGTATGATAATCGCTGTAAAACTACAACTCCCACCATGCCCTGCTGTCGGCAGATAGCTGTAGACTCTCCAAACATGATGGGAGTTGTAGTTTTGCAACAGCTGGAGAGCCTTAGGTTGGCCATCCCTCCCCTAAAGCATAAGTGTAATATTCAGATAATCTAAGTCGCCAATGTTCTAGGATCTAGCAATGGCGACAAAATATCATGTATCAGTAATACCTATAGCAGGGATGGCCAATCTGAGGCTCTACGGCTGTTGCAAAACTACAACTCCCAGCATCCCGAGACTGCATACAGTTATCAGCCTACAGCAGGCCATAGTGGAAATTGTAGTTTTACAACAGCTGGAGAGCCGCAGGTTGGCCATCCCTGACCTATAGCATCGTACAATGGGTGAATGCTGTGTGAGCCCCCACAAAGGCTTATATCACTGTGTGCACAGAATATACACGTTACCTTTCACTATAGTAAGCTGATGACTCAGGTATCTTAGCTGCCGCTCACTTTCTTCTAACTTTGTATTCAATTCTTCTAGTTGTCTCCCTCGCGCCTTGTAAAGAACTTGTAGCTGTACAAATTGCATATTATTCGATGTACCTAAAAATACATGAGAAGTAATTTCATAGTTTTGAAAAACTAGTCGTTTCCTTACTAGAGAACTAGAAGTCCATCTTACATTCACCTGTATCCAGGAACTCTCTCTGGAGGTCCCCATAATGGTCATCTCTCCTTATAGGATCTTGGCTGGGTACATCTTTTCGGGTACCATTTATTTGGTATGGATTGTATTTCATTTGGATGGTCTCGGAGATCTGATGGCCATTTCCTTCTGATGCAGGGAAAATCTATTAATAAAAAATAAAATCCACTCAATCTAATGTACGTAATTTCATTGACTGACAGCTCTCTGTATACACAGTCATAGAGGGAAGGTCTTATCAGTGACTGACAGCTCTCTCTGTATACACAGTCATAGAGGGAAGGTCCTATCAGTGACTGACAGCTCTCTGTATACACAGTCATAGAGGGAAGGTCCTATCAGTGACTGACAGCTCTCTGTATACACAGTCATAGAGGGAAGGTCCTATCAGTGACTGACAGCTCTCTCTGTATACACAGTCATAGAGGGAAGGTCCTATCAGTGACTGACAGCTCTCTGTATACACAGTCATAGAGGGAAGGTCCTATCAGTGACTGACAGCTCTCTGTATACACAGTCATAGAGGGAAGGTCTTATCAGTGACTGACAGCTCTCTCTGTATACACAGTCATAGAGGGAAGGTCCTATCAGTGACTGACAGCTCTCTGTATACACAGTCATAGAGGGAAGGTCCTATCAGTGACTGACAGCTCTCTCTGTATACACAGTCATAGAGGGAAGGTCCTAACAGTGACTGACAGCTCTCTCTGTATACACAGTCATAGAGGGAAGGTCCTATCAGTGACTGACAGCTATCTCTGTATACACAGTCATAGAGGGAAGGTCCTATCAGTAACTGACAGCTCTCTGTATACACAGTCATAGAGGGAAGGTCCTATCAGTGATTGACAGCTCTCTCTGTATACACAGTCATAGAGGGAAGGTCCTATCAGTGACTGACAGCTCTCTGTGTATACACAGTCATAGAGGGAAGGTCCTATCAGTGACTGACAGCTATCTGTATACACAGTCATAGAGGGAAGGTCCTATCAGTGACTGACAGCTCTCCCTGTATACACAGTCATAGAGGGAAGGTCCTATCAGTGACTGACAGCTCTCCCTGTATACACAGTCATAGAGGGAAGGTCCTATCAGTGACTGACAGCTCTCTCTGTATACACAGTCATAGAGGGAAGGTCCTATCAGTGATAGACCGCTATCTATGTATACACAGTCATAGAGGGAAGGTCCTATCAGTGATAGACAGCTCTCTCTGTATACACAGTCATAGAGGGAAGGTCCTATCAGTGACTGACAGCTCTCTGTATACACAGTCATAGAGGGAAGGTCCTATCAGTGACTGACAGCTCTCTCTGTATACACAGTCATAGAGGGAAGGTCCTATCAGTGACTAGACAGCTCTCTCTGTATACACAGTCATAGAGGGAAGGTCCTATCAGTGACTGACAGCTCTTTGTATACACAGTCATAGAGGGAAGGTCCTATCAGTGACTGACAGCTCTCTCTGTATACACAGTCATAGAGGGAAGGTCCTATCAGTGACTGACAGCTCTCTCTGTATACACAGTCATAGAGGGAAGGTCCTATCAGTGACTGACAGCTCTCTGTATACACAGTCATAGAGGTAAGGTCCTATCAGTGACTGACAGCTCTCTCTGTATACACAGTCATAGAGGGAAGGTCCTATCAGTGACTGACAGCTCTCTCTGTATACACAGTCAAAGAGGGAAGGTCCTATCAGTGACTGACAGGTATCTCTGTATACACAGTCATAGAGGGAAGGTCCTATCAGTGACTGACAGCTCTCTGTATACACAGTAATAGAGGGAAGGTCCTATCAGTGACTGACAGCTCTCTGTATACACAGTCATAGAGGGAAGGTCCTATCAGTGACTGACAGCTATCTCTGTATACACAGTCATAGAGGGAAGGTCCTATCAGTGACTGACAGGTATCTCTGTATACACAGTCATAGAGGGAAGGTCCCATCAGTGACTGACAGGTATCTCTGTATACACAGTAATAGAGGGAAGGTCCTATCAGTGACTGACAGCTATCTCTGCATACACAGTCATAGAGGGAAGGTCCTATCGGTGACTGACAGCTCTCTCTGTATACACAGTCATAGAGGGAAGGTCCTATAAGTGACTGACAGCTCTCTCTGTATACACAGTCATAGAGGGAAGGTCCTATCAGTGACTGACAGCTCTCTCTGTATACACAGTCATAGAGGGAAGGTCCTATCAGTGGCTGACAGCTCTCTCTGTATACAGTCATAGAGGGAAGGTCCTATCAGTGACTGACAGCTATCTCTGTATACACAGTCATAGAGGGAAGGTTCTATCAGTGACTGACAGCTCTCTGTATACACAGTCATAGAGGGAAGGTCCTATCAGTGACTGACAGGTATCTCTGTATACTAGAGTTGTTTCGGTACCAAAATTTTGATTCGGTATCGATACCATAAAAAAGTATTGCGATACTCGATACCATTCGATACCACGCGAAAAAAATAAAAACGCCAAAAAAATCCGCGTGCATTCCACATTTTATGAAACCGCCGGCTCATAATACAACAGTCCTATCCTCCTTTTTTGTGGGGACAAGGCGACTAAAAGAAAATGGCGAATCGTGCATTTTTTCTTTTTCTTTTTTTACGGCGTTCACCGCATAAAAGTGGATTTTTTAATAGTTTGGACTTTTGAGACGCGGCGATATGTAATATTTTATTTATGTATTGTTTATATATTGTATTAAATTGGGAAAGGGGGTGATTTATAATTAATATTTTGGTGTACTTTAACTTTTTTTTTTCTTTTACAGTTTATTTATTAACTATTTCCCCTTAGGGGCTAGAACCTGGGATCTTCTCATCCTATTCACCCTGATAGAGCTCTATCAGGGTGAATAGGACTTAACCCTCTCCCTGCTGCCCTGTGCTCTGTGCACACAGCAGCAGGGAGCAGACCAAGGCAGCCAGGACTTCAGAAGCGTCCTGGTTACCATGGTAACCGATCGGAGCCCCAGCATTACAGTGCTGGGGCTCCGATCACTGCCACTGCCACCAATGAGGAGGAGCTGAGGGGACCCTGTGGCCACTGCCACCAATGATTTTATTACTGGGGGAAGGGGGGACAGGGGGGCACACTGCCCACCAATGTTTTAATACTAGGGAGGGGGCGGAGCACTGGCCAGCCTAATAACGTTGTTATATATCTGCAGGCAGAAGACACAGGCTGCCGGCACCTGCCTGTGACCGGCGCTGCGATCAGAGGCAATTAACCCCTCAGGTGCCGCACCTGAGGGGTTAATTGCCTCTGATTGCAGTGCTGGGTCACAGGCAGGTGCTGGCAGGCTGTGTCTTCTGCCTGCAGATATATAACAACGTTATTAGGCTGGCCAGTGCTCCCGTCCCCAGCTCCGCCCCTCCTCCCGCCCCCTCTCCCTCTATTGGTTGAAGTGGCAGCACAGGGGGAGGGAGAGACTGCCTCCTTCTCCCTGTGCTGCCGAGGAGAACATGGCCGCGCTGAGAGCGGCGCAGCCATGCTCTCCTATACTGGGCTGTGCAGTAGTGCAGCCCAGTATCGATAAAATACTTTTCCTGGTATCGAGTGCGATACCAGAGAAAAGTATCGATTGGGTATCGAAAGTTCGATACCCGAAACAACCCTACTGTATACACAGTCATAGAGGGTAGGTCCTATCAGTGACTGACAGCTCTCTGTATACACAGTCATAGAAGGAAGGTCCTATCAGTGACCGACAGCTCTCTCTGTATACACAGTCATAGAGGGAAGGTCCTATCAGTGACTGACAGCTCTCTCTGTATACACAGTCATAGAGGGCAGGTCCTATCAGTGACTGACAGCTCTCTCTGTATACACAGTCATAGAGGGAAGGTCCTATCAGTGATGACTGCTCTCTCTGTATACACAGTCATAGAGGGAAGGTCCTATCAGTGACTGACAGCTCTCTCTTTATACACAGTCATAGAGGGAAGGTCCTATCAGTGACTGACAGCTCTCTCTTTATACACAGTCATAGAGGGAAGGTCCTATCAGTGACTGACAGCTCTCTCTGTATACACAGTCATAGAGGGAAGGTCCTATCAGTGACTGACAGCTCTCTCTGTATACACAGTCATAGAGGGAAGGTCCTATCAGTGACTGACAGCTCTCTCTGTATACACAGTCATAGAGGGAAGGTCCTATCAGTGACTGACAGCTCTCTCTGTATACACAGTCATAGAGGGAAGGTCCTATCAGTGACTGACAGCTCTCTCTGTATACACAGTCATAGAGGGAAGGTCCTATCAGTGACTGACAGCTCTCTCTGTATACACAGTCATAGAGGGAAGGTCCCATCAGTGACTGACAGCTCTCTCTGTATACACAATCATAGAGGGAAGGTCCTATCAGTGACTGACAGCTCTCTGTATACACAGTCATAGAGGGAAGGTCCTATCAGTGACTGACAGCTCTCTCTGTATACACAGTCATAGAGAGAAGGCCCTATCAGTGACTGACAGCTATCTCTGCATACACAGTCATAGAGGGAAGGTCCTATCAGTGACTGACAGCTCTCTCTGTATACACAGTCATAGAGGGAAGGTCCTATCAGTGACTGACAGCTATCTCTGTATACACAGTCATAGAGGAAAGGTCCTATCAGTGACTGACAGCTCTCTCTGTATACACAGTCATAGAACACAGTCATAGAGGGAAGGTCCTATCAGTGACTGACAGCTCTCTCTGTATATACAGTCATAGAGGGAAGGTCCTATCAGTGACTGACAGCTCTCTCTGTATACACAGTCATAGAGGGAAGGTCCTATCAGTGACTGACAGCTCTCTCTGTATACACAGTCATAGAGGGAAGGTCCTATCAGTGACTGACAGCTCTCTCTGTATACACAGTCATAGAGGGAAGGTCCTATCAGTGACTGACAGCTGTCTCTGTATACACAGTAATAGAGGGAAGGTCCTATCAGTGACTGACAGCTCTCTCTGTATACACAGTCATAGAGGGAAGGTCCTATCAGTGATTGACAGCTCTCTCTGTATACACAGTCATAGAGGGAAGGTCCTATCAGTGATTGACAGCTATCTCTGTATACACAGTCATAGAGGGAAGGTCCTATCAGTGACTGACAGCTCTCTCTGTATACACAGTCATAGAGGGAAGGTCCTATCAGTGATTGACAGCTCTCTCTGTATACACAGTCATAGAGGGAAGGTCCTATCAGTGATTGACAGCTCTCTCTGTATACATAGTCATAGAGGGAAGGTCCCATCAGTGACTGACAGCTCTCTGTATCAGGGGTGTGGAATTCCTATCGCCCGACGCCCGGGACATGCAGTTCCGGGCGCCAGGCATGTAGTTTGTTCAGAAGCTTAGCCCTGCTTCGGGCAACTTGCAGGGCTGAGATAGGGTTGGGCAATATGCCTCCTGCATTACTACTAGCGAGGAGGGCTGGACATGGCCACACGTGCACTGGAGGGAGGGGGCGCGCACCAGACTTGTCATAAAAAAACCTGTCAAACTGCCGCACAAGTCTGGTGCTTCACCGCTGCCTCTCATCTTGCTCTGCTTCACCTCCGTTGCCTCTGCTCCGCCTCCTCCATGCTCGGCTCCGCCTCCCCCTCACTCTGCTCTGCCTCTCCCTCGCTTGGCTTCGCCTCTCCCTTGCTCCGCTCTGCCGTGCTTAGCTCCCCCTCGCTCTGCGTCGCTTGGCTCCGCCACTGCCCGGATAGGCTCCACCCCCTGTCAGTGCAGAAGTTTGAGTGACATGCCTACAACTAGGTGGGACCTAATAAATAGCCTTTTCTTTGAGCCATGGGGCAGCTCACATATACAGCAGTAAGTGATCCTGCTGCCATCTACTGGAACATTACCAGGACAACTTTGTATAATCATCAAAGGGAGTCTTTCACCACAAATGTCCATTATATAAAATTAACACCATTTTGTCCATAACAGTCCCCATATTAAAATGCTTCTTACCATATTTTGGTCCGTTGCAAAGTTGGCTATAAAGCACTTTTATTTGATATGCAAATGAGGGTCTGAAGGAGCCCAGGAACGGTGTTCCAACGGCCGGTGCCCAGGCCCTCACTGATTTTCATATCCAACCACTCCCCTTTCACCCCTTTGGCACGCACTTTGGCTGATCACCTCCGTCCTCCATTCTGAAATCCCACGCCTGAGCCGATGACAGCCCTCTGATGCGATGCCGGCTGGAACATAACGTACGGGCTGGCGCATGCACACTCCAAACTCTGATGCCTCTGCCCATAATGGGTCATACAGTGTGCAGGCGCGGACATCCCGTTCATCGGCACAGGATTTCAGAACTGAGGAAGGAGGTGATCAGCCAAACAAAGGGTGGGCCAAAGGGGTGAAAGGGGAGTGGTTGGATATGAAAATCAGCGCGGGGCCTGGGCACCGGCCGTTGGAACGCCGCCCCTGGGCTCCTTCAGACCCTTCTTTGCATATCGAATAAAAGTGTTAGCCCAACTCTGCAACGGACCGATATATGGTAAGAAGCATTTAATATGGGGACTGTTATGTATAAAATGGTGTTAATGTTATATAACGGACATTTGTGGTGAAAGACTCCTTTCATATGGGACCAACACGTCTTCACTCCAGTGTCACAGGTTGTCACCTGTGATGTGGCACGCATGTAAATAGAGAGGTCACTGTGTACATACAGGACGTGTATATCTGTATATCGTGTGTACGGGGCTCCAGTAGACTGATGGTTTACATTGATGGGGTTTTCAGAGGCGTCGTCCCCCTAACAGCCCACTACTGACTGCTAACATAACCCCTGGCAATTCCACAATTCCTTCAGGTAATCCAGCTGTCCATGGGGAGGATTTATAGGGGCAAAAGAACTTACTATTTGAAGTCAGCTTCCTCATGTACTTGGGGGTGGAGAGTGACAGCTCCACAGAATGACCCCCCGCACACCAGCTGTCACTTCTAGCCCATGTGGAACCCTGTCCTCTTCTTTAAAATCTCCCAAAGAAGACTTTCTTATTTTTTCTATCAGGACAAGTAGATTGTCATGAGGGACAAGTAGATCGAGCCCCCGCTTTAGACCTTCGACAAGTAGTTTTTTTTTTAATTTCCACACCCCTGCTGTATACACAATCATAGAGGGAAGGTCCTATCAGTGACTGACAGCTGTCTCTGTATACACAATCATAGAGGGAAGGTCCTATCAGTGACTGACAGCTCTCTGTATACACAGTCATAGAGGAAAGGTCCTATCAGTGACTGACAGCTCTCTCTGTATACACAGTCATAGAGGGCAGGTCCTATCAGTGACTGACAGCTCTCTGTATACACAGTCATAGAGGGAAGGTCCTATCAGTGACTGACAGCTCTCTCTGTATACACAGTCATAGAGGGAAGGTCCTATCAGTGACTGACAGCTCTCTCTGTATACACAGTCATAGAGGGAAGGTCCTATCAGTGACAGCTCTCTCTGTATACACAGTCATAGAGGGAAGGTCCCATCAGTGACTGACAGCTCTCTGTATACACAGTCATAGAGGGAAGGTCCTATCAGTGACTGACAGCTCTCTCTGTATACACAGTCATAGAGGAAGGTCCTATCAGTGACTGACAGCTCTCTGTATACACAGTCATAGAGGGAAGGTCCTATCAGTGACTGACAGCTCTCTCTGTATACACAGTCATAGAGGGAGGGTCCTATCAGTGACTGACAGCTCTCTCTGTATACACAGTCATAGAGGGAAGGTCCTATCAGTGACTGACAGCTCCCTCTGTATACACAGTCAGAGGGAGGGTCCTATCAGTGACTGACAGCTCTCTCTGTATACACAGTCATAGAGGGAAGGTCCTATCAGTGACTGACAGCTCTCTGTATACACAGTCATAGAGGGAAGATCCTATCAGTGACTGACAGCTCTCTGTATACACAGTCATAGAGGGAAGATCCTATCAGTGACTGACAGCTCTCTCTGTATACACAGTCATAGAGGGAAGGTCCTATCAGTGACTGACAGCTCTCTCTGTATACACAGTCATAGAGGGAAGGTCCTATCAGTGACTGACAGCTCTCTGTATACACAGTCATAGAGGGAAGGTCCTATCAGTGACTGACAGCTATCTCTGTATACACAGTCATAGAGGGAAGGTCCTATCAGTGACTGACAGCTCTCTCTGTATACACAGTCATAGAGGAAGGTCCTATCAGTGACTGACAGCTCTCTCGTATACACAGTCATAGAGGGAAGGTCCTATCAGTGACTGACAGCTCTCTTTCTATACACAGTCATAGAGGGAAGGTCCTATCAGTGACTGACAGCTCTCTCTGTATACACAGTCATAGAGGGAAGGTCCCATCAGTGACTGACAGCTCTCTCTGTATACACAGTCATAGAGGGAAGGTCCTATCAGTGACTGACAGCTCTCTCTGTATACACAGTCATAGAGGGAAGGTCCTATCAGTGACTGACAGCTCTCTCTGTATACACAGTCATAGAGGGAAGGTCCTATCAGTGATTGACAGCTCTCTCTGTATACACAGTCATAGAGGGAAGGTCCTGTCAGTGACTGACAGCTCTCTCTGTATACACAGTCAGAGGGAAGGTCCTATCAGTGACTGACAGCTCTCTTTCTATACACAGTCATAGAGGGAAGGTCCTATCAGTGACTGACAGCTCTCTGTGTATACACAGTCATAGAGGGAAGGTCCTGTCAGTGACTGACAGCTCTCTCTGTATACACAGTCATAGAGGGAAGGTCCTATCAGTGACTGACAGCTCTCTGTGTATACACAGTCATAGAGGGAAGGTCCTGTCAGTGACTGACAGCTCTCTCTGTATACACAGTCAGAGGGAAGGTCCTATCAGTGACTGACAGCTCTCTTTCTATACACAGTCATAGAGGGAAGGTCCTATCAGTGACTGACAGCTCTCTCTGTATACACAGTCATAGAGGGAAGGTCCTATCAGTGACTGACAGCTCTCTCTGTATACACAGTCATAGAGGGAAGGTCCTATCAGTGACTGACAGCTCTTTGTATACACAGTCATAGAGGGAAGGTCCTATCGGTGACTGACAGCTCTCTGTATACACAGTCATAGAGGGAAGGTCCTATCAGTGACTGACAGCTCTCTGTATACACAGTCATAGAGGAAGGTCCTATCAGTGACTGACAGCTCTCTGTATACACAGTCATAGAGGAAGGTCCTATCAGTGACTGACAGCTCTCTGTATACACAGTCATAGAGGGAAGGTCCTATCAGTGACTGACAGCTCTTCTGTATACACAGTCATAGAGGGAAGGTCCTATCAGTGACTGACAGCTCTCTGTATACACAGTCATAGAGGGAAGGTCCTATCGGTGACTGACAGCTCTCTGTATACACAGTCATAGAGGGAAGGTCCTATCAGTGACTGACAGCTCTCTGTATACACAGTCATAGAGGGAAGGTCCTATCAGTGACTGACAGCTCTCTGTATACAGTCATAGAGGGAAGGTCCTATCAGTGACTGACAGCTCTCTGTATACACAGTCATAGAGGGAAGGTCCTATCAGTGACTGACAGCTCTCTCTGTATACACAGTCAGAGGGAAGTTCCTATCAGTGACTGACAGCTCTCTCTGTATACACAGTCATAGAGGGAAGGTCCTATCAGTGACTGACAGCTCTCTGTATACACAGTCATAGAGGGAAGGTCCTATCAGTGACTGACAGCTCTCTCTGTATACACAGTCAGAGGGAAGGTCCTATCAGTGACTGACAGCTCTCTCTGTATACACAGTCATAGAGGGAAGGTCCTATCAGTGACTGACAGGTATCTCTGTATACACAGTCATAGAGGGAAGGTCCTATCAGTGACTGACAGCTCTCTGTATACACATTCATAGAGGGAAGGTCCTATCAGTGACTGACAGCTCTCTCTGTATACACAGTCATAGAGGGAAGGTCCTATCAGTAACTGACAGCTCTCTCTGTATACACAGTCATAGAGGGAAGGTCCTATCAGTGACTGACAGCTCTCTGTATACACAGTCATAGAGGGAAGGTCCTATCAGTGACTGACAGCTCTCTCTGTATACACAGTCATAGAGGGAAGGTCCTATCAGTGACTGACAGCTCTCTCTGTATACACAGTCATAGAGGGAAGGTCCTATCAGTGACTGACAGCTCTCTCTGTATACACAGTCATAGAGGGAAGGTCCTATCAGTGACTGACAGCTCTCTCTGTATACACAGTCATAGAGGGAAGGTCCTATCAGTGACTGACAGCTATCTCTGTATACACAGTCATAGAGGGAAGGTCCTATCAGTGACTGACAGCTCTCTGTATACACAGTCATAGAGGGAAGGTCCTATCAGTGACTGACAGCTCTCTCTGTATACACAGTCATAGAGGGAAGGTACTACCAGTGACTGACAGCTCTCTCTGTATACACAGTCATAGAGGGAGGGTCCTATCAGTGACTGACAGCTATCTCTGTATACACAGTCATAGAGGGAAGGTACTACCAGTGACTGACAGCTCTCTCTGTATACATAGTCATAGAGGGAAGGTCCTATCAGTGACAGCTCTCTCTGTATACACAGTCATAGAGGGAAGACTTTTGGATGTTGATTGGTCGTTGCTGGACCTCACATCCACTCTTTGGATATTGTCCATGACTTGTTGTCCTACAAATGGTCCGTGCAGCTTTCCTCCATGCCCTGTTGCTGACACACATCGCTGTGTCAATCTGCTTGTATGGTTTTACTCTAATTGCTTAAAGGGGTTGTCTCATCACAGACAATGGTGGCATATTGCTAGGATATGCCCCCATTGCCTTATAGGTGTGGGTCCCATCAGGAATGACCGGCTACCGCTCCTATTCACTTCTAAGGGCCTGCCGGCAGCCCCACAGAAAATGAATGGAGGGTGGCTGTGCATGCTAAGTGCGCTCTCCACCACTTTTGGGGCTCCGTTCACGATATTGGTGCGGGTCCCAGTGCTGTGACCCACACCTATAAGACAATGGCGGGCATATCCTAGCAATCCATTGTCTGTGATGAGACAACCTCTTTAAGCAATCAGGGTGAAACAATACAAGTAGATTGACAGAGAGATGTGTGTCAGCAATAGGGCATGGAGGAAAGCTGCACGGACCATTTGTAGGACAACAAGTCATGGACAATATCCAAAGAGTGGATGTAAGGTCCAGCAACGACCAATCAACATCTAAAACTCTTTATCAAATTTATTTCTGGAGTCTGCCATAACTGCTGACAGCACTATACAGGTGACGGGATGGCCACGCAGGTTGCACTGAAGAGAAATCAAAGGACCACCTCCTGGGCACTTGTGGTCACAGAGTTGGGGGTGGACTAAAACTTTGATTTCTCCATAAAACAACCTGTATGACTATCACATATAGTATGTTTGCCATCAGCAGTTTTGAGGGGTCAAAACAGACTCCCTTCAAACTGCTCTTGGAAAAAAAAGGACAATTTGTCTGTTTGATAAATAAGGCCAATTCTGAAATATCTATTGATGAAATCATTTAGAAATCAGATGAGGTCAGAATTTACCTTCACAGACACGTCTCAAGATGACATTTGGATGGAGTTTGAGTATAAAATGCTTTCAGTTACAGACCTGGAACTGCTCATGTTTATCCTCTGGAAAGCCTTCGCCCATCTGATGTCCACTATTGGTATATGGCTGAAAGTCTTCTGGAAGATGATACAATTCACTTGTTGAACAATGGTCGTGTCCATCATAATGGCCGTCACTGTGAAAGCTTCCTACGTTAGAGTCATTATTTGCAGGTTCCTCTGGATAGCTGTATTTATTATGGAAGTGATTTTCTCCTTTGCCTCTGTTAAGAGCTCCCCACCCGTTGGGCATTTCTTCTTCCACCTCTTGGTTTCTAGGGGGTCCGTTTTGTAGGCCCATATATTGAGCAGAATTTGTTCGGTCGCTATAACCATCTTGATACTGCCAAGCGATAACAGAAAATCAATAAGAACAAGACTACTTTAGGCTACGAAAAGGAAAGAAGTCAAGTCTTGAAGGAACTTACATTTTGGTGAGCAGACATTCCTTCATCTTTGTCCCAGTGAGGATGCCTTAAAACAGGAAAGTAAATAGTCTCTTTTCTTTAGAAATAATGGACATTTTGTATTATTTTCATTGTCAGTGTAAGCTGCAACTTACTGTTCGGATAAGTCATGGTCACTACAATCACTGAAGTTAGCTTCTGAAGACGAGCAGAGGCTGTCCTCAAGCATATCATGAGGAAGGTCTGTTAGGAGCTGCTGCAACTGTAGAGAGAGATAGGACCATCATAAATATCCATCAGACAGTAAGAGGGAAATTTGGGGTAAAAAGGTTTTTTAGTCGTAATCTGCATTTTATGCCGCTCTCACCAAGTCTACAAAAAGGGGGTTACGAGGGCGGGGGCTTCGTCCCCAGCAGATTCTTCATTATTTACGCCAGAAAGTGGCGTAAATAGTGATGGAAATCTACGGCTGTAGGTTTCATTCCGGCACACAGAGAGCCTGCACCACGTCATAAACGGCATGCCCCTTATGGCAGCGCAGTCCCCATCAAGCCTGCACAGAGAAAGGGGCTCCACATTTTTAATAAAAACCAATTGAAAGAAAATCATTTTTATGTCAAAGGGAGGATAATGCAATAATAATTAAAAAAAAAAATTGCCCCCAAAGGTGTCCCTAGCCTTTAGGTCACGCCCATTTCCCACTAAGCCAAGCTAATTCATTGAACAGGGAATAAAGAGTATAAAACGCATATGAAATGTGCTGCAGTGCAAAGCATACACAACATTTTTCAGCTTGGTAAGTCTCCCCCATAGTTCAGTGTATTTATGAGGGGAGTGTTCTCCCACCTCACCCCGATTGACAGAACGCAGCTACCTATGAATCACGGATGGGAGGCAGGGAGAGGTGGAGGGTGTACTCCTATCATCAATGGGGTGTTTAGACAGGCCGATGAAGGGACAAACAAATTAAAGGCACATTTAATAATCCGGGCATTTTAGCCACCGGTCTTAATAAACCCCTAAGCTGGCCACAGTTCTGCCGAAGTTATGAAGAGGCGCCGGCCTCTCCGTAACTTTGGCCGATCCTGCGCCAGTTTTTAGTGTAACACAGCTTTCGAGATGTCTTACATTTAGACCTTTTTCTACGCCATAATCAGACGTAGAAAATGGTAAATGAGACGGGCCTACCCTTCCCCATGCCAACAATTTTAGACCCGGCGTGAGTGGTGAAAAAACGCTGAT
Organism: Bufotes viridis; assembly: GCA_033119425.1. Lineage (NCBI taxonomy): Eukaryota > Metazoa > Chordata > Amphibia > Anura > Bufonidae > Bufotes > Bufotes viridis. The sequence goes on along the minus strand of CM065590.1, from coordinate 119,356,246 downwards.
GGCGGCGCAACTAACAGTTGCGCCACCATCTATCCTGAAATGCGCCTTATATATCGGTTTGTCAATACAATAAATGACCCCCTGAGAGTCTGCATGTGCCTCGTCATCGGGCCACGTAAAAGGGGCTTTTAATAAACTATTAGGAAAAAAAAACCTTCAGAAGAAATACATTTGGGAACAGATCATCGCTTTACATGAAGCTGCGGAGGACTCTATCACAGCAGGTACAGCATTTCAAAAGCAAATCAACAACATTAATAGTCACTACAACCGTCAGCAGATGGTGTCAGTAAATTGATCCCCCGGGTGGAGCTACAGAAAGGTGTGCGACACAGGTAATCCTGAGCCATTTGTCTCAGCCACTAATCCACTGGATCAGAAAAGACAAAAGGCCGCGCTCATAATACGAAGCAGCCTTCTCACCTCTTGCTCCCTGGCATAATCCTCTTTATCGTATTCCTCTTCATCATGCTGGGTCTGCAGCGCCCCGCTATCAAAGTCTAAAGACATCGTAGACTAATTCTCTGTGATCAGAGCCTTCAATCCTACCGGGGAAAAGCAGAAATAAGAGCCATAACTATAAAAAGTGCAATACACAAACCACAATTCTCGTCCTGCTAGATAACGGACCACATGTCTGCGCCGGTCATACACAAGATGACAATCTGATCAACTATCACTAAATGGCCAACAGCGGACTACTGTCTGCTTACGTCACCTGCCATGGTGGACTTTTTGGGTCATCAGCTCGAATTAGATTAATACGTCAATTACGGCCGATCATTCATCAGACGAATTCTGTTGTCTTGCAGGATTTTTTTTTGTGTGTCCTTGATCTGCCAGTTTAGGCTCTGTTCACATTGGTCGGCATCAAAGGCTTCTTTAGGAATCATATTTGTCAGGGGGAAAAAATAGCCCAGCATGCAAGACACCACGATGGAACCTGACGGACCCCATTATAAGTCAGTGGGGGCGTCACCCCACTGACTTATGATAGATAGACCAGTTAGTTATTTTATGCTTTCTGCTCCTAAGATGGAACAGAAACAAGAAATGAGATTGGAGAAATAAGCAGAGCATTCCGGCTAGTTTCACATTAGCGCCAGGGTTCTGACGGGTTGCTCCAGCATACTTTCCGGGTTGCGGCAGGCAGCCCCTGTCAGTTACAGCAGGGCAGCCCATGGAGGAAGGCAGGGATTGTTTCCTGATCGCTGCACTTCCTCCTCCGATCCCAGCGGTCATGTGATCGTTGGGGGCCAGGTGACTGCCTGAGCTGATGGGTCTTAGCAGACCCAGATCAGCTCTGCAGTGAGGCTACACAGCCCTGTACATGCGCTCTGGTCAGGAATGGGGAGTAAATGGCTGCGGTTGTCCAGAAATAGAAAAACCTAGCTGCTGTCTTTCCAGCCCTGTCCACAATTAGCGTCTGGTATTGCAGCTCAGCTCCATTGGAGTCAGTGGGGCAGAACTGCAATCCCACCTACAACCTGTGGACAGGGGTGGTGCTGTTTTAAAAGAAAGCAGCCATATTTGCCTAATTCTGGACAAGCCCTGTTAAAATGGACTTCACCTTTGAGCACCCGCTCCCTACTGTCCTACTAGAGGGCTATTCACAATGCAGATTTCTGCCATCTGAATAGCGTCGCTGTAATTACAGTCCCATTCACATGGGCAGAATGCTGCAGGGGACCAGACCTTAGAGGGTTATTCCACCTCTGTAGATGGGGTGCTAGTAGTAGTAATTGAGGGGTGCCCCAGCAGTGGGGTTTGCCATGTCCATAGCAATATTACACAGGAATCTCCCCGATCGGGTGCACGATGATCCACAGCCCCGTCACAGGGTCTCTTGCACAGAACTCCCATCAGGCGTTCCACCTGGCACTTGTAGTCCTCCTGCAATCACCGATCTATAAAGTAGTAAAGAGACAAATCCTCGCAGCTGAGGTACACTTACACCAACCTCGTCCGCCACCGAGCGCCTCGCGTCATGGGCTGCCCGCAGAACCGCTCCGTTACCACAGCACCGGCGCTACAACATCAACATCTCCCACTTCCCTCTCAACAGTCAAAATCGGAGCCAAGTCACTGATTGGCCCAGCTACCACAAGAGTGACAGCCACACCGCCCAATCCACAGGCGGCATCGAGCCATGGGGGCGTGGTTAGCCGAGGCGCTTCCTGGGTAGGTAGAGTTCAGAAGGTTAGGCTGAGCGGTTCAGTCAACAGCCTCTTGCTAGAGTTCCGGTGGGCGGGGCAGTGGCGCGAGGGGCAGCGGGAAGGCTGTGGGCTGAGATAATTGGTTGGGAGGCTGAGCTGCGTTATTGACCGCGCTCTGCTCTGGTGTGCACTGTGTGGGCCACTGTTCGCTGTACACACATGTATGTGTACATATATGTAATATGCAGGTACAGTACATGTGTATAAACAATACAGTACTAATAATGCCACAAATAAACATTCAGTCATGTCATATAGTTCATTGTGCGACCTCAGGACTGACTGACAGAAATGAGCCTAAGGTCACTATGTAGTTTTCACAATTACTTTTGTTCACCATGACTAAGGGCAGCAGCAGGGGTGTATGCTGACCCGCCTCCCCCCCCCCCCTTTCTAGGGCCGCTTTAAGTTCCCAATCCATCCCTGGGTATACCCCAGAAAAAATGTATCAATATCTAATCATGTGGCCTTGAGCATCAATTACAGCTTGACAATGATGTCTCATGCTGTTCACAAGTCGACTTAGGCCTTATTCACACATCCGTTGTGTTTTGCGGATCCACGGAGCCGCGGATCCGCAAAACACGGACACACCGGCAATGTGCATTCCGCATTTTTGCGGACCGCACATTGCCCGAACTCCATAGAAAATGCCTCTTCTTGTCCGCAATTGCGGACAAGAATAGGACATGCTCTATTTTTTTTGCGGAGCCGCGGACCAGAAAATCGGCGGCGCGCTCCGCAAAATCGGATGCGGAGAGCACAGTGTGTGCTCTCCGCATCGTTCCCGGCCCCATTCACAGTCAATGGGTCCGCATGTATTCCGCAAAATTGCGGAATACATGCGGACTACATTGCGGATGTGTGAATAAGGCCTTATTGTCTTCTGAGGCATGGCATCCTACTCCTCTTGAAGGGCGCCCCTCAGGTCATTGAGGGTCTGGGGTACAGAGTTACGAGCCTCTACGCCAGGGATCAGCAACCAGCACACCAGCTGTTTTGAAACTACAATTCCCAGCATGCTCCATTCATTCCTATGTGAGTTCTTAGAAGAGCGGAGCAAGTATGCATGCTGGGAGTTGTAGTTTCACAACAGCTGGAGTGCCGGAGGTTGCCTACTTCTGCTCTACACAGAGACTCAGCTGATCCCAAAGGTTTTCAATGGGATTCAGGTCTGGAGCAAGTGCAGGCCGCTCCATTTGAGGTCCTCCAGTCTCCAGCAGCTGATCCTTCATGATGTGACCTCGATGAGCTGGCGCATTGTCGTCCATGAAGATGAAATCAGGCCTGTGTTGTTCATGCAGAGGCACAATGACTGGATTACTGATGTTATTCAAGTAGTATGGGCTTGTCACTGTACCATTCACTAAGTGTAGGTGTAGGGCAGTTCTGTATTGCCTAGACACACCTGCCCACACTGTAACACCACCACCAAAGTCTCGTCTGGTGACAACAGTGGCTGATGTATAGCGCTCTCCTTTATGTCTCTAACATTGTTGGCGGCCATCATTTCTGCTCAACGTGAATCGACTTTCATCAGTGAACAGCACTGAGGCCCACTAGTCCCTCGTCCAGCGTAGATGCTCCCTGGCCCATGCAAGACGATGACGCCTGTGGTCAGGTACCCTTGCAGGTCGTCTAGCACGCAGACCACGCTGATGTAAACGGTTTCAAATGGTCTGATGTGACACTTGGGTGCCTCTTACCTCCCTTAAATATACCTGGAGTTGTGTGGCATTCATCAGGCAGAGCTGATCAGGGTCAGCCAAGACCCTGCAACTCTCCTGTGCCCAAAACACCTGGCGATCATGTGATCACTGGATGCAGTAGGCACCCGCGCTGCCTCTGTTCACTGCATATAGCTCACTAGGTGCTACCCACTGATCACAGAAGACAAAAACAGCAATAAACCACTTCTGTCTTCTCCTTAGGGCCCCGGTGGTTAATAACACCAGGGGATCCGACCTGCTTCTGCCAGAGTGCAGGAGATTTAATCCTGCATTGTACATGTGCACGTTCTTAGATTTATTTTACTATCCTCTGGATAGGTCATCAGTATCTGATCGGTGGGGGTCCGACACCCAGGACCCCCGCCAGTCAGCTGTTTGAGAAGGCAGTGGTGCTCCTGTGAGTGCCATGGCCTTCTCTCAGCTTTCCCTAGGCCGGTGGCGACACATTCATCGGTCACATGGCCTAGGAGCAGCTGAGCCCCATAGAAATGAGTGGGGATGAGCTGCGGTACCAAGCACAGCCTCTATACTATGGACAGCGCTGTGCTTGGTAAGCTGCGAGAAGGAAGTCTTCTGAAAACAACTGATCGGCGGGGTCCCGGGTGTTGGATCACATACTGATGACCTATCCTAAGAATAAGTCATCAGTAAAACAAAATCTCAGAAAACTCTTTTAAAGCCCAGCAGCTTTCTATAAGTACCTTCAAGTGAGACACGCATTCAATTCCACATTTAGGGGTCCGACTGTGAGGGTTGGGAGAGATATCGCTCTATATCAGATTCTGTCCAAAGGGGTGAAAAGAGGGATGATTTCCATTATATACAAGTTGCTATTAGATAAGTTTTTGCTATTACACCCGCTGGTGGCTAGGGGCAAGTGGGAAAAGGATGTGGGCGAATTAACGGATGTTCAAAGGTCTGACATACTAGAGGCAATACCTCTTTCCTCCTTGAGCCAGGGACGTAAACTCTCGCAGCTGTCTATAGTCCACAGGGTCTACAAGACACGTTTTTTTTGTTCCGCATAGGGTATAGACCTACAGCTGACTGTACAAGGTGCTCGGTGGAATCTGCGGACTTGATACATATGCTGTGCAAGTGCGAGAGGCTAGGGAGGTATTGGAAAATGGTAATTTAGACTATACATGACGTATATAAGGTACGGGTACCGCTTGATCCTAGAGTGTGCGTGCTGGGTCATGTTTCTGAACTTGCCATTAGTCAGGTATATAAAATAGCGATAGGCAGAGTGCTATACGTAGCTAGAACGTTGATTGCCTTGCATTGGATACAGATAGCTCCGCCCACCTTAGGTGAATTCTTGGGTACAGTAGACACGATGTTAGTATACGAACGGGTGGTATTCCAGAAGCGTGGATGCCCATCAAAATTTGAAACGTTATGGGAGCCTTGGCTGTCATTTCGACGTTTGAATAACAATGTCTAGTATTGTATTTTTGTACTTCCATACTACAGTGGGGCGAGGGGGGAAGGGAGAAAATTAGAGCATTGCTAATTGTTTAGTAGTCTGATGGTGGATCCTTTTCCTACATTACCTGGTTTCTCTGCATATCCGAGCGATTGCTGAGCGACAGATCTATGTGAGGGCTTGGGTTTTTTTTGTGGGATGACCTGTAGTTTTTGTTGGTACCATTATAGTCTGTATTCCGCTCTTTTTTCACTCTTTTTAATACCTTTTTACCAAACAGGATGAGCAAACAGCAATCTTTGCATTATTTGCAGCTGACAGGTAGGCCTATGTGAATGGTGGACCTGGAGGCCATTGCTAGGCCCCACAGATCCATACAAATCATCGTCACTCCGCAGTCACGTTACAGGGGGTCAGGGATGGAGTGACATCTCACGTACACCTTGCATATTTTTTATGTGCGGAAATCGACCTGCCGTGTGGGTTTTAAAATCCACTTTACGTAGAAAGGCTTTCCCTCAAAGACTTCAATGGGGTTGCCAAAATAAAAATAATCCTCGATAAAAAATCGCACCAAAACCACGATAAATAGTGCAGATTTCTGTGCGGACTTCATGCGTTTTTCCTGCATACGGAATGTGTGCCGGTAGTAAGACTCATATAAGAAGCACACTGGGGATTCTAAAATCTTTCATTATTTTTTCCAGAGCTCATGAATGAGGCATAAAATACCACAGTCACATACACCGCTCACAAAATTCTTCATTCAGGATGGAGGCATGGATCCTGTACCTACCACCTGACAGAATCCGCAAGGTGTGAACATGATGTAGCTCTCCATCTCCTGGACCACCGCTTCGCTGATCTACAGTGTCATGTACTGAACATCAAGGTACATGTCATATCCTACTATACAAGGAAAGTCATGAGCCAAATGTTATCTATATAGAAATGCAATATTTATTGAAAATAATCATGAACAAAACAAGAAAGATGAGCAGATAGTTTTCACATTTATTATTTCTTAGTTATCTATGAAATGTATTAGATGGACCAGAGAAAATCATTTCCAATATGAGCTTGAAACACACGTTCTGTTTTCTGTACAGTAAATGGATTGCCCTCAGGTAATTGTTAAAATGTAAAGGGGTATTCCAACCCTACCAAGTGACCACATACGGTATATCTATGGATATGTCGTCACTTTGTGATCATGGGGGTGAAACCTCTACTGATCATGAGAACAAAAGGACTGAAGTCACTTTTGTCCAGCACTGAGCATTAAAATAATAGGGCTGGGTGTACCTGCACAAAGCCTACATGGCTGCGCTAGTCCCAGCACCCCACAGAGCTTCCCTTTATTTTAGAAATCGGTTGGGGTCCCAGCATGTGACAGTAACTTCATTATGTTAAATATGAAGTTTGATCCCTGCACACACTGTAGTCAGATTGACTTGTTGTAGTCGCAAAGGTGGAGCTGCCCAGCTTAATAGTCAATGTGTCCATAACCTTAAAGGGGTTCTCTGTCTCTCGGCATATGGTCTAATAAGTTCATGGTGCTAACCTGTGGAGAGAAGCTCTTTTACATAGGACTTACATCGGACTCTCCTGATACCACCAGGTCCTGACCAGATGTGACTGCTTCTTTTCCTGTTCAGCTGCATTATGTCATTATAGTGCAGCAGACCGCTGCATCGGGGGAAGCGAGGGAGGGTAAGTGCCATGTAAAAGAGCTTCCCTCCAATGGTTAGCACCATGCCCTAATTAGACCAAATGCCCGAGAACCCCTTTAACATGCCTACTCTGGCTTGATTGACATCCCTGCTGCCAGGATACAGCATCTCAGGCCAGCAATGGTGGCATCCAGTACAGAAGAAGCTGAGGCCTGTACACCGCGCACACTGTGCATCCTCTGGATGCTGCTCCTCTTATAGCCTATTTGTGGGTACATGTATGTCTGACAATGATGGGTGTAGTGGTAATCATTTAGTATTATTAGTGTTGCCATTTTCCTTAGTATTGTTCTCCAAATCTACAGTGAGGTTGTTTTGGGTACCATCAAACCATGGGCAATTTCATATAAACCTGGATATCCTATGGCAGGGGTCGGCAACCTGTGTCATGCATGCCAGAGGTTGCACGCAAACCGCATTCTGCTGGCACACCAGCTGTCGCCAAATGACGGCAAGACTTTTCTGTCTGGTCACCATTTGTTACTTTCCCCGCCACCTCGCTGTATCTTAATGAAAAAAAATACTTTAAAAGCATCACACGCGTCTGCTAGGCCTGCCCCTCACACTTCCCGCCCCAGCCTCCGCAGAGGAGCTACCTCACTGCTGCTGCGATGCTCCTCCTCAGGACTGCTTTAGAAAGATATCTGAATGGACTGGGGATGGGGAGAGCAAGGTGAGCTTAGGGAGATAGAGGAACAGGCTCTGTGACCAGTTTGGGGGTGGAGGGAGGTTGGGGAATGAGCACTGGGACTAGTTTGGGGGTGGGGGGAGGATAGTGAAGGGGGATCAACGAGCACTGTGATTAGTTTGGGGGCAGGATGGTGAAATGGGAAAACAAGCACTGTGACTAGTTTGGGTTGAGGATGGTGAAATGGGGAAACGAGCACTGTGACTAGATTGGGGGTGGGGGGATGGTGAAATTGGGGAACGAGCACTGTGACTAGTTTGGGTGTGGGGAGGTGAAATGGGGAAACGAGCACTGTGACTAGTTTGGGTGTGGGGAGGTGAAATGGGGAAACGAGCACTGTGACTAGTTTGGGGGTGGAGGGAGTGAGTCTGCATGTAATTGGAGCCATCTTTATGACTATTTTCGGGGAAGGGGGATGGTGATCCTGCATTTGATTGCTGAGGGGGATGATGAGGCGCAAGTTTTCTGATTACCATACTTGGGAGGTGGAGGGGATGGTGATCCTGCATGTGATTCTTGGGGGGAAGTGGGTGGTAGGAGGATGATGGGCCTAAATGGGATTGCTGGGGTAATTAGAGGCTAGTTATGATGGGAAAGCCAGCTTTCTGACTACTTTGGGTGATTGGAAGGCAGTGTTGAGCCTGAAAATAATTGCTGGAGGGATGGGGGATAAGCTCTTTGACCAGTTTTTGGGGTGTGGTGAGAATGGTAAGCATGAATGTGAGCTCTGATTGTTATTATTGTGGTGGTTACCAGTATATGGGGCCCCAGTGTATGGCGGACAGTGGTGGGGTAGGGCAGCCCTCAGTCAGTTAAAGTGAGTAAAGGCTGTTCTCTCCTGGTTGGTGGAGGTGGTCCCCCATATGTTGGTCCCTTAGGCAGATTCAGATGAGCAGTGACATGTTGAGAATTTTGGGATGTAGCTAGTAAATACCTGGTTTATGTCACATGTTTGTGTTGTATGACTTTGTATGGCAACGCACACTGAGCGCTCCAGCTCATTATTTTTCTGGCACTCCATACATAAAAGGTTGCAGACCCCTAGCTTAAAGAGGACCTTTCACTGGTCCACAGTTTATAAGGCAAATGTATATACATGCAGAGCGGCACCCAGGGATGTCCCTGCACTTACTTGTATCCCTGGGTGCCGCTCCGTTCGTCCGCTGTAGCCCTCGGTACCGGCGCTCGTGCTTCTGTTAATTTTGCCTGGGGCGGAGACATCTTCTTTTGCCCTGGGCGTCTCCTTCTCCCAAGGCTGGAGCGCTGGCCAATCGCAGCGCTCAGCTCATCCTGAATATGAGCTGAGCGCTGCGATTGGCTAGCGCTTCAGCCTTGGGAGAAGGAGACGCCCAGGGCAAAAGAAGATGTCTCCGCCCCAGGCAAAATTATCAGAAGCACAAGCGCCGCTACCAGGGGCTACAGCGGACGAACGGAGCGGCACCCAGGGATACAAGTAAGTGCAGGGTCATCCCTGGGTGCCGCTCTCTATGTACATACATTTGCCTAATAAACTGTGGACCAGTGAAAGGTCCTCTTTAAGGCCTTTTTTACAGGCCTTGTGTATTTCGGCCAGTATTTAGCACTGGAATGGATCCAGAATAGATGCAAATCTTTTCATTATGCTGTTTCTGTGTCTAGTTTCTCCACCTGGTTTTACGTAGGTTACAAATACTGATGCTAAATCCTGACCAAAATACCCAAATGTGAATGTGACCTATGAGTAAGTTGCTTGAGCCTGGGGTTCAGCTGCAATACCCAGAGGAATTGTATGTAGGCGTAAAGGATGCAGATGCTTCCCTGATCTAATTCACTCCTATAGGCCACTGTCTGATATAGAAATATGTGATATCAGTCATTGAACTTATGTTTCATGGATGCCATATAGACTCTACTCATGGATGCCATATAGACTCATGTAATCCTGTAATATTCTTGCACTTTAAATGTTACTATTCCTTTACTGTTACATCACCACTTAGTTCATATGGCACATATATAGGTCCCTAATTGGGGGAGAATGGGGGGGGGGGGGATTTTGGCAAACCCCCCGACTTGGCTGAACCTTTAAAGGGAAGCTTACTTACCTGCTTCTTAGTGCTGGCTTCCGCTGCTTCTTCTCCCAGCCTGTGATGCTCTACTGGGCTGCCTCACTATAAACATCCGGTTTGAAATCGCCTGCAGCCAATCACCGGCCGTGACAGTGACCTGCTCACCTTACGTTGTGACAAATGCTCACATGACCCAAGGGGATCTGGTCACCACCACGGCCAGTGATTGGCAGCGGTGATGTCAAACCGGATGTTTACAGCGAGGGGGCCCAGTGGAGCAGACGGGAGACGGGGAGAAGAAGGAATTGGGAGCCAGCGCTGGAAATCAGATCCACCCCCATTCTTGCACAACCCCTTTAAAAAGTATTGAGCTATTGTTACATGAAGAGTCGAAGACAGGACATTTGATAATGACAGTATGTCACGAAAAAAAGAGCGCACTGTTAGTAAAAATATAGTGTTACTAAAACTTCATGTTGGACTCATTAGATGTATATACATGCCGACTTTGCTTATTTTTCCGTGATTTCATTTTAATACGATCCATATTTTACAACTTGCAATAATATCATAAAGCTTTACACATTATAGTGAGATTTCTAGAGATGACTGTAATATATACAGAAACATGTACCCAGCTAAGAACATTCATTCCAAGGCACATACCACTCATTTTGGCTGACGTACTATTGCGGGGGTTGTGCTTTCAAGTATTATTTGCTTGTATATTTTTGGACAGAACTGTGACAGCTTCTACAGCAGTTGTTGTGGAATCACTCTTCCTGAAGACAAATCACATCTACGTTTAAAAGTGGCCTACAGAGCCTTCATTTATCATTTACCACGTCTCTTCATGATTGATTTAGGTGGATAAGTTGTGTTTACATGTGAATAAAATGGAACAAGCGTCCAATAGTTCATATGCAGGTATTATAAATGCAGTCCTTTTCATCCCTGAAGAACATCAACTTCTGGCCTTCTCACCGGCTGCCTCAGACTGAGCTCGCTTCCAGATGAAGTAATCGGTAACTCATTTTCCATGTGGTACTTTATTAGGTGGCCGACATTGTCAAAAACACGATCTTTCGTTCTCACCTATTAGATAAAGAAAATGTTCAATTACAACTATGTTTTAGGTGTCATAGATGTGTGTTCATGCATGGTAGAGACTTCATATAGATCACATCTGAGATACTAATTTCCAAGAATTTCTGCCCTCTATCAAATTTCTGTAAGGCCAGGGTCATACAGTGCAGTTCATGATATCACGCTGTGGGCAAAGTCAGGACCGTGTACAGATAAAGAAAAGTATATGGGTCTAATTTTCATTCTCTTAGGGTCCATTCCTGGTTCTGGGTAGACCTGATCTCAAGCTGACAATGCATATAAGATAAAAGTTAGCCAAACCCACCCGGATTTATCAGGCAACATGCCCATTATTCCAGAAGGAAATGAACCACCGCCAATCTGAGCATGTCTGTCATGGTGTGGTCTGGAGAAATATCTGAGAGCTAATGAATCTACAGTATAAGACAGGCATCCTCAAACTGCGGCCCTCCAGCTGTTGTAAAACTACAACTCCCACAATGCCCTGCTGTAGGCTGATACCTGTAGGCTGTTCGGGAATGCTGGGAGTTGTAGTTTTGCAACAGCTGGAGGGACGCAGTTTGAGGATGCCTGGTATAAGAGATGTGTAGTGAAGGTCCACCTTAAGGCTGGGGATAAAGGGCGACAAGAAAGTTGCACAACATTGGATCTAATGATTGCCAATGGTGACACAAGGGGGGGGTCAGTCAGCACGTCCCTGTATGCAGGTGCACGTAGCTATGGCACATATACATACAAACAAAAAAATGCAACAGCACTCTGCAACCAGAACCCTGCCCTGCCTCTAAGATAGAAGCTATAAGAGGACATTAGTGTACGTTTTGATCAAAAGGTAATAAGCCACTCGCCACGCCAAGGCTGTCCCATGAGTGGTCCTAACACTAAATCTGACCTGTTATGGGCCATGACAGCCACATAAAATCCTCCTAACGCTGAATCTTACCTGTTATGGGCCATGACAGCCACATAAAATCCAGGGAGTGTGGGCCCAGCATGCATGCTGGGATCAACCGTTCTTATTAACCCTTTCTGGTGCTGTAACAGAACAGCCTCCATTAGATCCAGGGATGCAGGTACCAACATGCATGCTGAGCCCACTGTGCACTCCTCCTGGAGCCAGATGGTCACTAGCAGGTACTATGAATGCACATTCAGCTTTATACTCACTCTGATTAAAACCAGCCTCTAAGGCAGACAAACTTGTCAGGTGTGCACGACTGAAAAGGAGGTTGCCACACCTCCAACACATACTAAACAGAAACACAAGGGGGGGTCAGTCAGCACGTCCCTGTATGCAGGTGCACGTAGCTATGGCACATACACATACAAACAAAAAAATGCAACAGCACTCTGCAACCAGAACTCTGCCCAAGATAAAAGCTGTAAGAGGACATTAGTGTACGTTTTGATCAAAAGGTAAAAAGCCACTCGCAACGCCAAGGCTGTCCCATGGGTGGTCCTAACACTAAATCTGACCTGTTATGGGCCATGACAGCCACATAAAATCCTCCTAACGCTGAATCTTACCTGTTATGGGCCATGACAGCCACATCAAATCCAGGGAGTGTGGGCCCAGCATGCATTGCCAATGGTGTTGCAATGCAATATGTGACATGCTGAAACTGTGATGCAACAGTTGCAAAAAATCCAGCCCTAATGGATTTTGTGTCTATCATTGCAAAAAATGACTTTTGGCAACAAGAAGTTGCGTGACACGTGTCATCATTTCTATTTCTAATGTCATCATGTAGCCCTAGCCTCACTCCAATAAGTTTAATGTAAGGTTCAAGGGAGGAGCGACTCGCCTGTAACTTGGCTGTGTAAAATAGTCGCACAACAACAGTTGCAGACAAGTTGCACATATTTCTTTGTGTGCGACTTGTGTGTGACTTGACGTCACGCGACACATGTGGCCATGTAGCACCAGCATGAAAGGGCTTTCCTGAGGACTGTACTCGGCTACCTCTGGCATTGACCTAGAAGTGAATGGAGCAGTGGTCCCACATGCATACTACCACTCCATTCACAGGACTTAGGGACATAAGACAAATTATCCTCCTTTTTTTAAATTGACGCGTTCTTTTGTGTTGCTAGTAGTCTTTGTCTGAAAGACCATCACAAAATAGTATGACCAGTTTTTTTATTTCATGCAAGAAAAGCAAAGCAAGGAAACACGTACTTTTCCCTCTGGGTCCACCAGCAGGAGATGTTTTGGGTGCCCACCATGAAGCCCACTCAGCACGTATTGACCGACTGATGTTGTCCTTTCTCGAACTAAAAAATCTCCATCGTGAATAAGCAAGCTCTCTGCGAGCTTTCGATTCATCTTTCCATGATACCATACTTCCTTCTGCATGGAGCTCCTGATGGATGTTTTGCTTGCCTGGCAAAGGTCTTCAGCATCTTGAATTACTATAACGTTAAAATATAATAATTAATATGGTAATAATTCATAATGTAATATTAATAAGGAAAATGACATTAGTATAATAGTATGTGCGGCTCCATCTCACTATACTAGCCTTCATTTGAGACATATGGGATTATCAATTACTTTAAAAAAAAACATTTTTTATAAATAAGTATTATATCAATGTGACCCTCACCTTAAAATAAAAACATTTGGGTTAAAAACAAATGTATCTGCCTTAAAGGGTAAATTCACACAGTATAAATACACAATGGAAAAATCTAACGTGTTTGCTGCAGAAACCACAGCAGAAATCTGAGGTTGACCCTCGGATTTTATCATGGTTTGCTGGCAAAGATCCACCTTCATTTTTCTGCCCGTACAATGTCCTTTCTTGAAAAATCTGCTGCCATATGGATGGCTGTGGAAATTAACATTGAGAAACAATGGGATGTGGAATTCACTACATATTGAAACAAGTTATATAACAATGCAAAAAAATGAGAAATGAAAAAAGTAAATTTTTTTGCGTACTTGATTTTACACAGGCTCTTCCAGAAACTGAAATTTTATCTTGATTTTCAGTTTTTGACACTGTGTTCATATAACATGGATCATCCATAATGTCTCTGCCGGACAGCATATCTTGCATCTGTTCAGTGTGAACAGTGAAGCCTGAAAATACAAATGTATGGTTTCATATCACTGGTAACTTAGACGACCATACATTTTTATGTAAACTCCAGTCATATGCAAATTATGTGAGGGTATAGAGGAAGCTGATACAGCTTACATATGGAGTAACGGGCTCCATGCCCCTTCCCAATGGCAAGTGTGCACATGCCCTGTATTCCTCCTGTGTACAATCTATGCGCAAGAGCAAAAAAAATAAAAAATGGCCTAAGGGTCATTCTGGCCATGGGTACAAGGTCACACTCTCCTGCCCTGGGTTTGGGGGTCAGCAGAGGCCATCATTTTTGCATTGAAAACATGCATAGTTGAATACTAAAGTATGACAACATAAGGGACTCCTAATAATCCTTAATTAGAACTCAGTGTTTAAAGGGGTTCTCTGGGAATTAGGAAAATGAAAATACTTAAATATTAATTTATTATAAATATATTCCCAAATTCCTTTCATTAGTTAGAGTTGCTAGTTTTGTCTACAGAGCAATCACTAGAAGAAATAAAATGGCCACAGTCCTACCAGTACATACAGAATCTGTCCTAATCACACAGGAGGACAAGTTACTTCACAACACTGAGCTAAAGAGCTGCCTCAGCCTCCTCTCTGCGGGAATGGGAATGATGAGAAGACATGAAGTACAGAAAGGAGGGTGGGGGTACTGAGCAGCAGTCTCCATTACTACAGCTCCATATCACCACAGTCTGTCCTGTCCATCCTCTCTGTACTTTATGTCTCCTCTGAACTAAATTCCCCAGAGATGCAGCTAAAGTTCTTATCAGCTGTATTCGGGATCATAATCACTGACAAGTAAAGCAGAGAGGAGGATGAGGGAGCTGTTTACCTCAGTGTTATGAAGAAACTTGCCCTCCTGTGTGATTAGGACAGGTTCTGTGTGTACTGGTAGGACAGTGGCCATTTTGTTTCCCCTGATGATTGCTCCCCCGACAAAACAAGCCATAATAAATAATGAAAGGTATTTGGAAATATATTTATTATGAAGTAATGTTTAAGTATTTTCATTTTCTTAATTCCCGGAGAACCCCTTTGATGCTGATGAATGCAGGGCTGTGCTCGCCGCTCTGTTTAGGTTCCAGTTCTTTTGACAACAAGAACATCATGATCTGCAGCAATATTCTTGCCATCAAAAACACTGGAATAAAGACACAAGCCAGGCAGACATATTATAAGCCATGTGATCCTAATGCAGTGGAAGTAGAACTCAATGTAACCAATTTGGATATTTCAGTTAGTTAATTAATTATTAAAAACAGTTTTGCAATACAAAACCAAAATCCATCCAATCAAGGTCCATGAGGAGTCTTCTCATGTTATTGGCTGTTCGCAATTGCAAATATTTATTAAAGCTAATAACTGCAGATAAGATTTAGAGATCTCTGTTCATCTTCACTAATCTCTTGGCAGATGACTGTGCCCAGATCAATTGTAATATTTTTAACTAATAAACCGTTTTCCCAACTCATAAGTTCCACTTAAAGTGCCCTTTACATGGACCGAGAATCTGCCAGATAATAACTAACAAGCGTTTATATGAACACTCGTTAGCGATTATCTGGCAGTATAAGGCTAGGTCTACACAATGTTGCGCAACAATTTTATAATGGTAGTCTATGGTGTCGCATTGCGACATGCTGCGACTGCTACACGACTGTCGCAGAAAAACCCATCTTGGATGCATTCTTTGCGACTCTTGCGTCGCAGTCGCAGCATGTCGCATGTCACAATGCGACACCATAAACGACTATTATAAAAATTGTCTAGCGGCATTGGTGCGACAAAATGTCGCGCGACACATGTTACAGTGTAGTCTTGCCCTATGTGTCGCGCGACTTATTGTCGCGCAACAAATGTTGTCGTGTAGACCTAGCCTAAAAGTGCCACCAATGTGCACACAGAAAAATCATCATTTGCCAGCAGCAGATCGTACTGTGCAAACAGCATCTGCTGCTGACAAACAACGAGTCTGTGTGGGGACGAGCGATGGCATTAGCGATCACTCCTTTCCATACTCTAGAGGAGATCGCTGCATGTAAATGTGTCGCTCTCCTCCGCTGACCAGTAGGTGATTGTTGGGAAGGCACACTTCCTTCTCTATAATTGTCTGCTGTATCGCCCCCTAAAGGGAACTTTAGAGTAGAGCTGATCCTACATTACAATCCAGGTAGATAATAGATAGATTAGATAGATTAGATAGATAGATATTGTTGTACATATATTTACAATCCAGTGCTGTTATATTTAGACAATTAGGACCAGTGAGCAATGCGGTATAAAATATAATAAACACCTCGTACCTACTGTCTTCGGGTTCTTTATACAGTTCTCATATATGTTGGCACTTTTGGGGCAACCCACCTATTATAGAAAACACCATGTTCAGAAAATACACACAGATAAAAAGGAGCATACTACTTGTAGTTCTGAATGATAATATTTATTTGGTGTCATACCATTTCATTTATTATCCACTAGCTGGACGACCCTGCTTCGCTCGGGTATATTTCATCTATTTCATTTAATGTTTGTGTGTGTTGTTAAAAGATATCAACAGTATCCACTTTAACAGTGACCTCCACAGCCCCACAGCCCCCACCCCTAACACTGACCGCCCCCACAGTGCCCTGTCTCCTTAAAATGGGACCTCCACAGCAGCCAACCCCCTTAACTTTGACCTTCACAGCACCCCACCTCCTTGACAGTGATGTCCACTGGAGCCCACCCCCTTAACAGTGACCTCTATAGCACCCACCCCTTAACCCTGACCATAGGTTACAGTCCCGTTAACTGTAACCTCCACCATTTCCCACCCCCTTAACAGAGATGTCCAAAGCGACTGCTCCCTTAACAGTGACCTCACAGTACCCCGCTGCCTTAACAGTGACCTCACAGTACCCCGCTGCCTTAACAGTGACCTCACAGTACCCCGCTGCCCCTTTAACAGTAACCTCACAGTACCCCGCTGCCCCTTTAATAGTGGCCTCCACAGTGCCCGCCCCTTTAGCATTGACCTCCCCAGCGGCCTGCCCCTTAACAGTAACATCCACAGCGCCCTTCCCTTTAACAGTGACCTCCACACCGGCCATCCCTTTATTAGTGACCTCCACAGTACCCCGTCTCCTTAACAGAGATTTTCACAATAACCCACCCCCTTAACAGTGACCTCCACAGAGCTCCATTCCCTTAAAATTTGACCTCCACAACACCCCGCCCCCTTAACAGTGACCTCTACAGCACCCCGCCCCTTAACAGTCACCTCCATGGCGGATCATCCCCTTAACTGTGACCTCCACCATTCCCTGCCCCCTTAACAGAGACCTCCACAGCATCCTGTCCCCTTAACAGTGACCTCCACGGCATCCTGTCCCCTTAACAGTGACCTCCACAGTGACACGCCCCTTTAACAGTGACCTCCACAGCGGCCTCTACAGCAATCTGCCCCTTAACACTGACCTCCATAGTGGACTGTCCCCTTAATTTTGACCTCTATAGCAGCCTGCCCCTAGGGAGGCCAGAGGTCCGGTTTTAGGCAGGACAGTCCGGCTTTCAGACTCTCTGTCCTCTGTCCACCGCAGGCCCTGGAAGGACAGATGGATGTCCTTTTGAACAGCTCACTCTCAGACAGCAGCACTGTGCTGTCTCAGCGAGAGCTGCAGGGAGAAAGTCATCCTCCCTCCCCTCCTGCAGCTGACAGAAGTTGATTTTTACCTTCATTTTTTTAATCCCCGTTGGCTGCGGAGTGGGAGGGGGCGTGGCCTAACTGGGTCAAGGGCATGGCTTAGCAGGACTTGGGGGCAGGGTTTTTAAGTTTGGCCTGAATAGCCACCCTACCTGCCCCCTGAACTGTGACCTCCACAGCACTCCGCCTGCCCGTAAAAGGAAATATGTCACCAGGATAATCACTATGAAGTAAAGCCATAGCCTAATAGCACTTAGTAGCTTATTTCTAGATGTGCCTTTGTTTCAGCAATAGATGTTGTTTATCTTCTGGAAATCTAGTTTATTTGGTATGCAAATTAGCCAGTAAGGTGCCCAGAGGGGCATCACTCTTGCAGGAAGGAGCCCATGCACACTTCTAGGCTAAGGCTTTACTTCAATAGCGATTACCCTGGTGACAGATTTCCTTTAAAGCTGACCTACAGCAGTGAAGAAAAATGGCTGGGTTGTTATGGAAACCTGGTGTAAAACTGTGTATGTGGAGACTAAGGGCCTGCAAGCTTCTATTGGCTGAAAAGGGTCATGTGACCAGGCTTCTATTAGCTAATGCATCTTTTGGGAATATCTCAGGAACAATATGTGCTAGAGAGCTATGCAATAGCCACTCCCTCTGCACTTAAATTGACAGGCCCTGGCAGTGGAAACATCATAATGCCTGGCCTTGTCAATCAAAGTACAGAGGATGTGGCATTTGCAGAAAAAAAAAAAACTATGACTCTAGGTGTAACAGTAATGCCCCAGTGGTCCAACAGGCTTATTTGCATATATTAAAACATTATTTTTGACAGCAATGCGGGCACATAGCCACTGAGTTATTGACTGAAATCTATCTGGATAGCGCCACCTGCTGTTTGCTATTTTTTAAATTTCTCTGTCTGGCTTATTGCGGTAGAACCATATGCTTAGTTCCATCCTTTAACTGCCACCAGCAGCAGTAGAAAAGACACATCCCGTTAAAAGGTGCACGCCCCTTAAGTTGCCAGCTTGAAATCTAGGAGAGCAGTTGGATTAATGAACAGAGCTTAAAGGGAACCTGTAACCAACTTTATGCTGACCTCACTGGGGGCAGCATAAATTAGTGACAGAAATGCTGATTTCAGCGGCGTGTCATTTATGAGCTAAAACTAAGTGGTTGCCGAGAACCAGCATCACAATCATTGCAGACTGGGCCTGGAAAAGAGTCAAATCTACTTGAGAAGAGTCATGGTTATTTATAATCTCCTGCACTCCCCGCCCATCTGCTGATGATTGGCAGTTCTCTCCTAGAGAGAAAGGGAGAAAACTAGGTAGAAGCCTGTCAGTCATCAGCAGGTGGGCAGGGAGAGCAGGAATTTTTTGAATAACCATGACTCTTCTCAGGTGGCCGTGACTCTTTTCCAGGCCCAGTCTGCAATGATTGTGATGTTGGTTCTCGGCAACCACTTACTTTCTAACTTATAAATGACAGACCGCTGAAATCAACTTACATGTCTCTACTTTATGCTGCCGTTAGTTTGGGCAGCATAAAGTTGATGACAGGTTCCCTTATTAGACAGATTGTTATGTACTGTATGATATTAGATTTTCATTTTTTACATTAATCATGGGATAACTCCTTTAAATTCCCTGTATGTAGTTCAGGGGCGCTGCTAGGGTCTCAAAAGATACCCCCTATAGTGTCCCCAGTCAGTATAATGTCCCTAGAGTGCCTTCCCCCTATTGCCCCATTAGCTATAATGACCCCCTGTATTGCCCCCAGTAGTTATAATGCTACAGTAAATACAATGCTCCCTACAGTGCCTCTAGTAAGTATAATGCCCCATATAGTACCCCAGGAGTTATAATAGTCCATATAGTGCCTTCAGTAGGTGTAATCTTCTTCTGTAGTGCCCCGAACAACATCATGCAACCTTTTTATAAAAACGAACAAACATCTTGACATTACAGTGGTGCTGAAGAATGTAAAATTTAATTTAAAGCTTTATGTAAATTTCAGTAGAAAGTTGTAGGACCTACTTTGGGGTCTTTTTTATCACCATCCGATCTAGATCCTGCAATTTCCTCTGGCATTCTGTTGTCGAGTAAACCACCTGCAGGGGGCTCTTTTCCTGGCACCTCATTATAGTATTCATAGCCTTCTTTTCGTTCTGTTTTCTCAGCCACATTAGTAATGCCTAATTCTTCACTAAACACAAAAAGCACATATATCAGTATGATTATAGTAATGCACATCGAAAAGACAACATACATAGATTCTGCCGAAATTAACAGCATGTGTCCATTAAAGGGGTTCTCCGGGAATTAAGAAAATGAAAATACTTAAATAATACTTTATTATAAATATATTCCCAGATATCTTTCATTAGTTATAATGGCTCGTTTTGTCTAGGGAGCAATCATTAGGAGAAATAAAATGGCCGCCGTCCTATTAGCACACACAAAACCTGTCCTAATCACACAGGAGGACAAGTTTCTTCACAAAACTGAGCTAAAGAGCTGCTTCATCCTCCTCTCTGATCTACTTGTCAGGGATTATGATCCTGAATACAGTTTAATATAAGCTTCATCTGAATCTCTGTAGGAATGGAGTTCATGAGGAAACATGACGCACAGAAAGGAGGGAGGTGATGTGAGTAATGAGCAGCAGCACTTGTACGAAGTCCCCATTACCACAGTCTGTCCTGTCCATCCTCTCTGTACTTCATGTCTCCTAATGAGCTCCTTTCCTTCAGAGATTCGGCTGAAGATCTTATCCCCTGTATTCAGGATCATAATCCCTGACAAGCAGAGCAGAGAGGAGGATGAGGCAGATCTTTAGCTCGGTGTTTTAGAGTAATGTGTCCTTCTGTGTTACTAGGACAGGTTTTGTGTGTACTAATAGGACAGCGGCCATTTTATTTATCCTAATGATTGCTCCCTAGACAAAACAAACCAATATAGCTAATGAAAGGTATTTGGGAATATATTTATAATAAAGTACCTTATTTTTCACTTTATAAGACGCACCTGATGATAAGACGCACCTAGGTTTTTGAGGAGGAAAATAAGAAAAAAATATTTTGAACCAAAAGATGTGCTTTTGGTGGGTTTGAACTAATGGTGGTCTGTGGATGACACTTATGGGGCATCTGTCGATGACACTTATGGGGGATCTATGGATGACACTTTTGGGGGGATCTGTGGATGGCACTTATGGGGGGATCTGTGGATGGCACTTATGGGGGATTTGTGGATGGCACTTATGGGAATCTGTGGAGGACATTGTTATGGGGGATCTGTCGAGCACCCTGTTATGGGGATATCTGTGGATGACACTGTTATGGGATATCTGTGGATGACACATATATAGCATCTTATGCTATATATGTGTCAACCACAGATCCCCCCCATAACAGTGTCATCCACAGATATCCCCATAAGTGTCATCCACAGATATCCCCATAAGTGTCATCCACAGATATCCCCATAAGTGTCATCCACAGATATCCCCATAAGTGTCATCCACAGATATCCCCATAAGTGTCATCCACAGATATCCCCATAAGAGTCATCCACAGATATCTCCATAAGTGTCATCTACAGATATCCCCATAAGTGTCATCCAGAGATCCCCCATAAGTGCCACCCACAGATCCCCATAAGTGTTTTAGTGATGTATCAGTGGGGAGGGAGGAGGGGGAACATCTACTCTAATACACCGGCCCCGCACACAGCTGTAAAGTATACCATATTCATATGAAGCTTCATCTTTGTAAAAGTACCCAAACCCTGCTCTAGTACTTACTAACTACCGTGGCATGCAGATTCGCCGCCACGCCAGCAGCTTGAGATTAACATCTCTCCCTCCTTCATGCACCTCCTGCCCCGCCTCCCTGCTTCATTCATAAAGTGGGAGGAGCAGGCAGATGCTGCCCCGCCACCATTGTCCCCGCCTCCTCCCTCCCCACTGATATTTCGCAGGCTGCGCTGTGCAGCATAGCGTCCAGCGAAGTATCAGTGTTCGTTTTATAAGACGCACGGCCATTTCCCCCCTACTTTTGAGGGGGAAAAGTGCGTCTTATAAAGCGAAAAATACGGTAATATTTAGGTATTTTAATTTTCTTAATTCCCGGAGAACCCCTTTAATGAATATCATGTTACAGATAAAAGGTTTTTTCTTTGGATAGGTAATCAGAGTTTGATTGGTGGAGGTCCGACACCCAGGACCCCCGCCGATCAGCTGTTTTAGAAGACACTGGCACTCCTGTGAGCACTGCTGCCTTTTCGCAGCTTACCAAGCACAACTCCATACATTGTACAGCGGGTGTTCTTGGTATCGCGCTCAGCCCGATTCACTTCTAGCATGCAGGATTTTTTTTCCATCTAAAATAACGGATCTGAGGTGGAAATGGTTAAAATAGTTGCAAAATGTGGAGAACTGAGCATATAGGATGCTTAAAATACGGGATCCATTCTTTTATTTATTTTTCTGTTCTTCTGACGGATCAAAAGAACAGAAAACTAAACGGTGATGTGCACCCAACCTAACATTAAAGAGACAGAGCATGCTGGTGGTGTTTTAAGGTGCTGCCATGCTATATATTTTTTTCTTGCCGTCTTTTTGGCTCATAAATAACAACATGAATGAAAGTCATGTGATTTTTACGTGCTTTTTTGGTGCCACATTTTTTTTTTTAGACTATAGAAACATCTATGGGAAAACATCTGAAAAAATGTCACACCCAGAATATACTGTGATTGAAAAATAAAACACCAAGAGAGCAAAAGCAAGTAATGGTCTTAAAGCACACCTACACATGTCTGTAGGGCATTTTATAATTTACTATTTGCAGCATTTTTTGTTTAAAAAATGAATGCCCAAAAAAAAAAAAAACTGCCATTATAAAAGCATGCTGTGTGTTATATTTGGGGGGAGGGGGTTGGTAAGGTATACATGCCCAGCAGATGTCAACATTACTTTTTTTTTTTTGTATTCATTGGCTCCAAAGATATTTTCAGCATAGTAGACAATTACATAGCGGAAAAACTCTCTGTGAACATGGCGTATGATTGCATGGCATGTAGTAAAATTTGCACTATATTAGCAATTCCTAAAGAATCTTTGCCTCTGCAGTGTTGGTTTAGGTCCAGCACGTCCACAAGCTAGGAATGCATCCACATGGGACCAGTAGATCTCCTCTCACCATCAGTGGAATTCATTGTGGTAGAACCACTTTAATCCAAATGCTGAAGATACATTGACCGATAGCTAAGGGTAAAATGCGGTTTACAGCGAAACTGTTCTTGTAGTTTTGAGGGAAGAAATCTAGATGATAAACAAGATGCTTACAACAAAGAGGCAGATAATCTGTCTATAAAGACGTTGGGAGGTAAATGCATAATGAGCATGTATTGGGAAAAAGTCTGAAAATATTGTTCTAGGGGATGCATTTTAGAGTGGAGATCACTGTTGGTGGTATGCCCCTTTCCCATTACATTGCATTCATATATTATTTTATCACATATTTTCTTCCCGGGTTACGATGTCAATGTCATTTTTTTTGTTAATTGCCACATCTGGAAGGCTTCATGTAAAATCCCTTATCATCTTCCATTACAGCATTCTGTGGCCTCTATGGATTTCTCAGTTTCTCCGCTATGCTCCTTGGAAGATAAAGTCTTTTTTATGTGATAAAATACAAACATGGTTTATTTTAATTGGCAAGCGCTCTGAGACCTCTCAGAAAAGCACCCCACGGAAACGTCTGCATTTTATTTCCCAGAACCGCAGAGGGAGAAAAAGCATTTCCTCTCTCATAACTTGTGGATGTTTTCAATTTGTACGAATGTTGATATATGTTATACTTCGTTAATTTGCTTCTAGGAACTATATATAAAAAATGTCACCCACAGTATAGTAATTCAATAAAAGTCTACCGTACTATACAAGTTTTTTTTTTTGTATGTGTATATATATATATACACACACACAAAGCCTGTACTACAGGAAAATAAAATTTTGGTGACTAAATTATTATATATATATATATATATATATATATATATATAATGGAAAACGATGGCGGCACTGGTGAAGCGAAAAAAATTGGGTGGTAGGTCCCAGGGTATAGCTGCTTACCCAATGTCATAGTCAGGAAATCGGACAGCACTAGATAAAAACAGTGATTCATTCACCCATGAGGTACAGTGAGGCAACGTTTCAGCTCATACAAAGAGCCTTTCTCAAGCAATAAACACAAGTGCAATATGGGGTATATATAGCTCAACCCCTACAAGCAATTATCAATAAAACAATTACATCAATCATCGTGTTGAACATAAAACAAGTTATAGCATAAGTACAAAATATATTCAAAATACACATAAAGTGCAGATCAGTACATGCGTATGCATACATATACAGAAATAAAGTGCATACATAATAGCGATCTTAAAGAAATTGCAAAAAAGTGCAAAGTGCTGTGGATTAGACACATGTGTGCAACATGATACAATATAAAAGTGGGAGGAGTGATGAAACACATGAAAAGCAAAACATACCCTACAGGTGTATCTGGGTCCCACATGCAAACTATTGCAGAGTGTGTAGTGAATGCCAGTGCGCAAGCGCCAGGTTGCATCAAAGATATGAGACATAGAGTTCCCTAGTGCCGTTCGTGGAGCATGCGCTCTACACATTAGCCACTCGAGCGGCCATTTTTTAATAGGTAAGCAGTATGAGACCGTGCGCGCATGCCCATTCGTAAATATTACGAGCAGCACCATCACGGAATCTGGCAAAATCATATCATATCTAGCCCAGAGTCATATCTATAGGGCATCTTGGAGGATAAATCTATGGGGAGAATGCACCTCGTCAAAGGTGCAAACCCTCTAACATAAAGGGCTAAATGTCGGGACACATGACACATAGTGCCACGCATGTCAAAACACGAAGCCTAAAAGATACCTCTTGTCTATAGCCCATACCAGGGATCTCCTGATGACTCAGAGCTGAAATTAGATAGAATA
This sequence comes from Bufotes viridis, assembly GCA_033119425.1. Taxonomy (NCBI): domain Eukaryota; kingdom Metazoa; phylum Chordata; class Amphibia; order Anura; family Bufonidae; genus Bufotes; species Bufotes viridis. The sequence continues at coordinate 119,331,475 of CM065590.1, read as the reverse complement.
ATAGTATGTTTGGCCCAACCTGGGAAAGAACAAAAACAAATAAAAATATTGATAATATAATTCCTAACATGGGCATGGGGACGCAGTATTCTTCCGCAGGGATAGGCTTGTTTTTCGCTTTCCGGAATCCATATTTGTTCAACATCACTTCTGTGAAAATAAATAAAGGAACCTTGCTCTCCTCCTGACGAAGCAAATACGCGAAACGCGCGTAGAGGGGATGCCATTCCTGCATAGGAGTACCAGAGATTATTTCAGGGTATGTGACCTCGGTTCATTTATGTTCATTATACCTGTCAGCTAGGTCTTCGTATTGATAGAGAAGGATATAGCATGTTATGTTGAGTGATGCCTGTTGGTACTACATCTGCTATTAACTTTATGTGAATATTGATTAGCTGTGCATTAGTGAGTAGGAGGATGTATTATTGGGGTCAGGATAGAGTGTAGAGAACTTAGGATCTGTCATATGTAGTTAATTTACCCTTGATATTATTTAATGCAGGATATTATGGCGTTTTTATGAATGGTTTCCCATATATGATATATTGTTGTGTATGTTTTTATTAATATATTCAATAATCTATTTATTTTAATAGAACTTTGTGACATCCGTATTTTTGAGATTTAGATTGTAATGAATTATGTTTGCCATAAAATGTATCACGATGACTTTGACTTGGCTATTTCTGTATCTTCCATTTGTATGGGCCGCCAATTCTCATTAAGAAGTGGGTGGGCTAGGGATTGGGATTGGTGATGATGCCACTAGGCTGTTCGCCAATAATCATACATTTATAGTACGTCAAAAAAATTGCCATAAATGTTAAAGGGGTTTTCCGGGATTTTGATATTAATGTTCTATCCTCAGGATATCTAATCAGTATCAGATCGGCGTGGATCCATCTACTGGCACCCCTACAGATCAGCTGTTTGAAGAGACCGGTGAGTGTTGAGGCCTCCTTGCAGCTCACCAAGCACAATGCCGTCCATTGTATAGCGGCTATGCTTGGTATTTCTCAGGCCCATCCACTTGAGTCGGACCCCAGTCGATCTAGTGTTGATAACCTAATCCCCTTAAAGGTGTTGTCCTAGTTATATAAAAACTATGGCAGACCCTTTTCTCCCTTGCAGCTCCTAGGCCACGTGACCGATGACGTCACTGGCCAAAGATGAGGTGCTCACCGAGCGCTGCTGTCTTTTCAAACAGCTGATTGGAGGGGAGCCAGGAGTCAGACACCATTCGATCTAAAGTTGATTACCTAATCCCTTTAAAGGTGTTGTCTGAGTTATAAAAAAACTATGGCAGCCCCTTTTCTCTATTGCTTCTTCCAGCACTTAGTACCTGACCTCCCTGGCGCTGAAGTCCTCTTCCTTGATGCAACAGTGATATTCCATTCACATAAGTAACTGTGTAGTTTCTGGCCTCAGCAGAACATGAGATGTCACTGTTAAGGCCAGTGATTGGCTGTGTGCACATAACATCACTGCTGCAGCCAGGAAGACAAACAGTAGTGAGGAGGATCAGAACACATAGCTGTAAGCGGCAGGGGAGAAAAGCGGTAACTATTGCATTTTTTGTTACCTTAGACCTTTTACTGGGGCTGCCCGAGTTTTTCTTTAACTTGGACTACCCTTTTAATTATAGGAAGAATCTCCATTATTAAAGGACTTTGGCCGGGATTGATTTTTTTTGCCATATGTTCCCATGATATAGGGGAAATTAGTTAAATATTGGAGGGGGCATGCTGAAATGTGTACTTGCGGTTATGAAAGAATTTTTGATAAGAACCAATCAGTGGTGTAACTACAACTGAATAAGCCCCACAGCAAATTTTAGAATGCACTCCCCCTAGCCCCCCCACCAACCATGCAACTTCTTTGCAACCCACAACTCATGTGCAACACCCACTCCTATGGCTAGATTGAGCACTTAGACAAGGCCTGGCAGCCGCTCTGTCCGTTTCCTACAGTGTCGTTGTTTATAATGTCATTGTAAAATATTGCTAAGGGGGCCCTGACAATAAAATCTTTTAGTGCTCCTCCTAGGTGGGCCCCTTCTGAGTTTGGGCTCCAAAGCAGCCACTTCCCCTATAGCTACTCCTCTGGAGCCAATTCTAAGGTCACATATGGAAAATAAAAATCAACCCCAGCCAACTCCTTTAACATCTCTGCTCTGCACTCTCGATATCATGTGGTATAAGCAGGCACAATGTGGTTGCAGGAAGAAGTAGATTCCATATTCATAGTTGGGCTGCATACATTGACGTTATTGAAACCTTGCAAATCTCAGCAGTCATGTTAACACGTGCTGAAAGCTTTTAAGCTTGATAGACATGTTTAAGTATAACATGTGGCAGTGATCCACCTCAAGAATTAATGTCAAACTTATGACCAAAGTCAAATACATGTCAATGTTATTAATTTACAAAGTAGAAAACTGAGTGTTAAAAATGGCAAGCAGCTGTTATCTGCTGCTGCTTAGGAATGTGGTTGCAACAAAAATGGTTCTTAGCCAGTGTTATAAGTCATAGAGTTCTGATTCTGGTGCCATGTGTTGGTCCATCACTCTGCTGACGCTGGTACAAAGCGTTCGTTATCTGCCAACTACAGAGATGCCACATGCAAGTGTTGGAGAGTTAGGGTACTTTCAAATTGCAGCATAGCTATCCGGCAGGCTGTTCCAGCGGGTGAACAGCCTGCCGGATCCGCCATGCTGCAAGTACCTTTGTGTTGCCGTGCTGCCGCTCCATCCCCATTGACTATAATGGAGTGGTGGGCGGAGCTACGACGCAGCACATCTGTGCACAGCAAGGATTGCCGGACTAAAAAGTTGGACCTGCAGTACTTTTAGTCTGGCGATCTCTGGCCGTGCACTGCCATGCTGCGCCATAGCTCCGCCCCAATGGGGACAGAGCGGCAGCACGGCAGCACACAGGTACTTGCGGCATGGCAGATCCAGCAGGCTGTTCACCCGCCGGAACAGCCTGCCAGGTAGCTATGCTGCAAATGTGAAAGTACCCTTACTTGTGGTCCCCCAGCTATAAGTTGTGGAGCAGTAATCTACACAGAATACTATTTGATATTTGCAGCATAATTTAAAGATTACCTTTCTTCGATAAAGGATGGACTCTTCAAAAATTGTTTGAAGCGCAGTTCAAATGCCTGACCAATTGTATTGATCACCTCTTGAGCTTGGCTGTTTGGACATTCCAAAATGTGACAAGCTAGAAACAATATAACACAAATGGTTGTGAGAAATCTTAGCATCAGATATATACTTCCGCATAGCTTTATACAGTATATCTAAAAATATGTCATAGGTATGTAATAAAAGACATCCTGTGTATAAAATAAAAAAACTGTGCACAGAGCCTCCATAAGAGTGTCACTTACAGAGCCCCCTAACACATTGTTAGCCACAGTGACCCTTATAGCAATTTCACTCATAGAGCCCACCATAACAGTGTCACTCACAGAACCCCCTAACAGTGTCAGACACAGTCATCCCCATAAAAGTGTCACAGAGCCTTCTAACACATTGCCAGCCACAGTGACCCCATAACAGTGTCACTCACAGAGCCCCCTAACACAGTGTCAGACACAGTAACCCCTATAAGAGTGTAATTCACAGAACCTCCAAACACAGAAGTAGCCACAGTGTCCCCCATAACACTGTCACAGAGCCCTCTAACAATGCCAGCCACGGTGTCACAGAGTGCCAAACACAATGACTCAATTGCTCTCATACAGTGAAAGCCACAGTAATACCCCTAAAAAAAACACCCACTTAGCTTTGCCCCTTTATGTATGTAGATATGTTGCCATAGGAGGAAAAAGTGGGGAAAATATTTTTTTTCCTCATGTACTATACTTTCTGACACAATCTTCCCCTGCATTCTTTCACATTTTGCATAGTAAATCTCTTCAACAGTGGCCGATATTTACTAATGTGTCAGCACAAAAAATCTGTCTAAAAAGTGGCACAATTTGGAGCACATACAGTTAGGTCCATATATATTTGGACAGAGACAACATTTTTCTAATTTTTGTTCTATATATTACCACAATTCAGATGCAGTTGAAGTTCAGACATTCAGCTTTAATTCAGTGGGTTGAACAAAATGATTGCAAAAAATGTGAGAAACTAAAGCATTTTTTTACTCAATCCCGTCATTTCAGGGGCCCAAAAGTAATTGCACAAATTAAATAATTGTAAATAAAATGTTAATTTCTAATACTTGGTTAAAAACCCTTTGTTGGCAATGACTGCCTGAAGTCTTGAACTCATGGACATCACTAGATGCTGTTTCCTCCTTTTTAATGCTCGGTCAGGCCTTTACTGCAGCGGTTTTCAGTTGCTGTTTGTTTGTGGCCTTTCTGTCTGAGGTTTAGTCTTTAACAAGTGAAATGCTCTATTGGGTTCAGATCAGGTGACTGACTTGACCATTCCAGAATATTCCACTTCTTTGCTTTAATAAACTCCTGGGTTGCTTGGTCAAACCCCAGAATTCATCCGGCTGCTTCTGTCCTGTGTCACATGATCAATAAACACTAGGGACCCAGTTCCACTGGCAGCCATGTATGCCCAAGCCATCACACTGCCTCCGCCGTGTTTTACAGATGATGTGGTATGCTTTGGATCATGAGCTGTACCATGCCTTCGCCATACTTTTTTCCAGGACGTCCTCCATGACAGCACACATGGAGGATGTCCTTCTACTTCTGCGTGGACAGGAAGCACAGAGAGGTTAAAAGCCCCTCTCTCCCCTACATCACCAGTGTTCTTCCTGTCCCACGGGCGGATGCAACAGAGAGGATTATCTGGGTTTCAGGTTAGGTGGTCCGGTTTAGGATCGCAGCGTTAAGCCTTCCCTTCCTTTACTCTTTCGGGCCAGGCTAGCACTTATCAGTCTCAGCTGTACGCCGAGAGCCGGTGCGACTCCGCTCCCCCCTGGTTGTGGGTTCTCGGAGTGGCATAACCGCACGCTTTCCCGAAATAGGCCGCACGGCAGTGCACAGTAATGACGTCACGGATCTCGCGAGGAGCGGGAAGATCCGGAAGCCGGGCGAGCGGTAGCGCAGACATGGCGACATTAAGGTAGGATATTAAAATGCCTCAGGGAAACAAACCTATCCTAATCATGGAAGGTTCTGCATCTGGTCGGCCTACTGGGGTTCCGAGTTCAGATAGCGCTATACAGGGACATGTAAGTGGTATCCTTATTGAGCTGCATTGATGAAGCTCTTCAGAGTTTGATGGTAGTCCCTACATTCTTTTCTTGCCAGGATGAGTCTGAACATCACAAATCATCCTCTGGACAGAAAAAGAGAGTTAAAAGATGTGCTACTTGTAGCAAGAAGTTGTCTGAATCTTATACCAAGCAACTGTGTACCTCCTGCATTGATAAGATTGTGAAAGAGGAACAGCCCTCTCTTTTGTCTGAAATCACAAAAATAATTGAGGATAAAGTACAATCCTCAGTGTCCAAGCTGGTCCCAAAGATCCCACAGACACAGGCAAAAAAGACCCAGATTAGATACGGAGTCTGACCTAGAAGACATGGGCATTAATTCTGAGGGGGAAATAATGGAAGATGTGGAAGATAATGGAGCTTCTGGAGGAAAGGAGATTCTTTTTTTCCTCTGAACATTTAGATGCCCTTTTTACAGCAGTAAGGCAGACTATGAACATTGAAGATGTCGCAAAACCGAGATCTATTCAGGATGAGATGTTTGGCGGCCTCAGATTCAAGAGAAAAAACCTATTCCCCGTGAATGAAAATCTAAAATCCATGGTTCTAGAAGAATGGGAAGAATCAGAAAGGAAATTATTTATTCCTAGGGAATTTAAGCACAGTTTAGCCTTTGACCCTAGTGAGACCAAACTTTGGGTAGAAACACCTAAGGTAGACAGTCCCATAGCAAAAATCATGAAGAAACTTCCTAACCATTTGAGGATTCCTCCCAGTTAAAAGAAAATAGAAAATAGAAAATTTTTAAATAGAAAAATGGATGGTCTCCTTAAGTCCTGGGATACAGCAGCTGCTTTAATTAACACTAATATAGCGGCCACCTCGGTATCTCGTTCTCTATTTTTATGGCTTTCTCAATTAGAAAATCATCTCTTAAGGGATAATCCCAAGGAAGAAATCCTGGAAACCATTCCAATGTTAAAGATGGCCACAGCTTTTCTTTCTGATGCCTCGGCAGAATCCATGAGGTTTGCGGCTAGAAATAGTGCCCTTACAAATTGTACTAGGCGTGAATTATAGTTAAAGTCCTGGACAGGAGATATCCCATCAAAAAATAAATTATGTAGCATTCCTTTTACAGGAACGTACTTATTCAGACCCATTTTAGACTCCATTTTAGAGAAGGCGACTGATAAGAAGAAGGGGTTTCCAGAAGATTGAAATAAGGTCTCCCATTCCTTTCAGAAGCCGGGGCCGCGTTACTCTACCCAATCGTATAGAGGAAAAGGCAAGACAGGGAGATGGAGTTATCCTAAAGGAGGAAAAGGAAGAGGTTTTCTCCTTAATCCAAACTCCAGCCAACAGAAACAATGACTATCCGGTGGGAGGAAGACTGAAGTTCTTTCTTCCTCAGTGGTAGGAGATAACATCAAACAGATGGATCCTAAAAATTATAGTCAGGCTACAGAATAGATTTCCTTCATCTTCCTCCAAGAAAGTTTACGGTAACAAGTTTCAGTCAACCAGTACAGAATGAGGCAATCTTACTAGACCTCAGAAAACTCTTGAGTCTTCAAGCCATTATTCCTGTTCCCCAGGAGGAATGGGGTTTAGGTTACTACTCGAAGATATTCCTAGTAAAAAAAAACAAATGGCAGTTACCGAACCATTCTCAATCTGAAATCTCTAAACCATTTTGTAAAGTATCAAAGATTCAAGATGGAGTCGATAAAATCAGCAATCCGATTGGTAGATCCAGGTGCTCCAATGTGCACAATCGATTTGAAGGATGCATATTATCACATTCCCATTTGCATAGAACTTCAGAAGTTCCTAAGATTCGCGGTTCGATTAAATTCAGCAATTCTTCACTTCCAATTTCAATGCCTACCCTTCGGTCTATCCTCAGCTCCAAGAATATTCTCAAAAATAATGACAGAAGTAGTAGCCTGGTTAAGAAAGGAAAGGAATGTATGTATAATACCGTATCTGGACGACTTTCTACTGACAGCTCCATCACAGAAGATCCTGGAACAGCATCGAGAATTCAGTCTATCCAGCCTGTCTTACCTAGGCTGGGTGATCAATTTGGAAAAATCAGACCTTGTACCAGAAACTAGGAAAAGATTTTTAGGGACACTGCTCGATTCAGTACAGCAGAGATCTTTTCTTCTAGAAGACAAACAGGAAAATATTCAGACAGAGATCTCTCTATTTCAAAGACGAAACAGATGGTCCATAAGATCAGCCATGAAAGTTTTAGGTCTAATGACATCTTGTATTTACACAGTGCCTTGGAGCCAGTTCCACTTAAGACCTCTACAGAAGACGATTCTGACTCAGTGGGATCGCGACTTAACTCGTCTGGACAGAAAGATTTATATTCCGCACCAGGTAAAGGAAAGTCTTACTTGGTGGAAGGACCGGGGAAAAATGTCCGTAGGAATTCCTTGGAGTCTATGGCCACAAATAATAGTGGTGATAGATGCAAGCAAAACAGGCTGGGGAGCCCATATCCAGGACCAATACTATCAGGGTCTATGGGATCACAGGATGGCCCAGATGTCGTTGAATTTTCGGGGAACTCAAAGCAGTTCTAGAAGCCCTATTGCCAGCAGAAGATCTTCTTCAGAACAAACATGTTCAAGTTTTATCAGACAACATGGTGACTGTCGCCTTTTTAAAGAGACAAGGGGGAGCGAAATTTCCCCTTCTCCAGAACCTGGCATCTCAAATCTTCAGCTGGGCAGAAGGGAAGGTTCTGTCCATATCAGTGGTCCATCTAAAAGGGAAGGACAATGTGACAGCAGGTTTTCTAAGCAGAAACACAGTCCAACCAGGCGAATGGCAATTAAAACGGTCAATCTTCCGTCAACTGTGCAAAAGATGGGGAACACCACAAATAGACCTGTTTGCCACAAGGAGGAACAGTCAGTTGGCAAATTTATTTTCTCTATTCCCAGGGGACAATCCTGTGGCGATGGACGCACTATCCCAAAAATGGGACATGAAGTTGGCTTACGCTTTTCCCCCCTTTCCACTAATAGGGGCGGTGTTGAAGAAACTAAAAGCAGAGAGGACTTCTTTAATTTTGATTGTTCCATTTTGGCCAAAACAAAATTGGTTACCCATGCTACAGAACCTAGCGCAAGAGGAACCTTGGGTTCTACCAGGGGAGAAAGACCTACTAACACAGGGTCCTCTTCTCCATCCACAAGTGGACAGGTTGAAGATGACGGCCTGGCTGCTGAAAAGTAAATGTGGAGACCTAGAGGTCTTTCCAACAGAGTAATATCTTCCATGTTGCAGAGCCATAAAAAGGTCACTTCTCAAATGTATACAAAAATTTGGAAAAAATTCAATTCCTGGCGGCAACTCATGGATAAAAGAACTATGTCCTCATCCATCCAACAGATCTTGGAATTTCTTCAAGAAGGGTTTGACAAGGGTCTTCGGCCCAGCACAAGTACAGATTTCTGCCCTTAGTTGGTTTCTGGATTCTCCTCTTGCGGATCATAGATGGATACGGAACTTTACTCGGGCCATCTCCAGGATTCGTCCTCGAAAAATCTGTTTGGTTCTCCCTTGGGACTTATCGTTAGTTTTAGGAGAATTATGTAAACCCCCCTTTGAACCTATAAAAGATTGCCAGATAAAGATGCTGTCACTTTAAATGACCTTTTTGGTGGCAATTACCACGGCTAGGAGAATAGGAGAAATACAGACCTTCTCGTCTAATAAACCATATTTGAGGGTTTTAGATGACAGAATCGTTCTAAAATTAGATCCATCTTTCATGCCAAAAGTAGCTTCTTCCTTTCATCACGACCAGGAAATCGTTTTGCTTTTTTTTTCTAGCCCTTAAAATGAAAAGGAGCAAAGTTTTCATACACTTGATGTAAGGGGATCAGTGTTACATTACTTAGAGGCCACCAGTTCCTTCAGGAAAGATCCAGCTCTATTTGTTCAATTTGCGGGAAAAAATAAAGGGAAGCAAGCTTCTAAATCGACTATTGCTAGATGGATAAGATCTACAATTCAGACAGCCTACTCTACCCAGGATAAACCCTGTCCGATCAGAATTACAGCCCATTCCACTTTGCAAAGCAGCCACCTGGTCTAGCTTCCAGACCTTTTGTAGACAATATAGACTAAATTTATCTAACAGTGCAGACCTGGCCTTTGGTCGCAAAGTGCTTCAGGCTGTAGTCCCTCCCTAGGCGTATTATCTGGTATTACTTCATGTGTGCTGTCATGGAGGACATCCTGAAAAATATTATTTAGACTTACTGGTAAAGTTCTTTTCCAGGAGTCCGACATGACAGCACCCTTATTCCCCGGTATTCCCCGGTATGGAATTCACCGGTGTGAAGTAAGAACACTGGTGATGTAGGTCCACACAGAAGTAGAAGGACATCCTCCATGTGTGCTGTCATGTCGGACTCCTGGAAAAAGAACTTTACCAGTAAGTCTAAATAATGTTTTCTTTCCATCATTCTGGTAGAGATTGATCTTGGTTTCATCTGTCCAAAGAAGGTTCTTTAAGAAGTGTGCTGATTTTTTAAGATGTGTTTTTTTTTTAGCAAAGTCCAATCTAGCCTTCTTATTCTTGAGGCTTATGAGTGGCTTGCACCGTGCAGTGAACTCTGTATTTACTTTCATGCAGTCTTCTCTCTATGGTAGATTTGGATATTGATACGCCTATATCTTGGAGAGTGTTGTTCACTTGGTTGGCTGTTGTGAAGGGGTTTCTCTTCACCATGGGAATTTTTCTGCGATCATCCACCACTGTTGTCTTCCGTGGGCATCCAGGTCTTTTTGCATTGTTGAGGTCACCAGTGCTTTCTTTATTTCTCAGGTTGTACCAAACTGTAGATTTTGCCACTCCTAATAGTGTAGCAATTTCTCTGATGTTTTTTTCTGTTTTCACAGATGAAGGATGGCTTGTTTCACCTGCATGGAGAGCTCCTTTGACCACATGTTTACTTGTCAGCAAAACCTTCAAAATGCAAGCACCACACCTCAAATTAACTCCAGGCCTTTTATGTGCTTAATTAAGAATGAAATAATGAAGGAATTGCCCACACCTGCCCTTGAAAGCCTTGGAGTCAATTGTCCAATTACTTTTGGTTCCTTTAAAAACAGGGTGCCACATGTAAAGGAGCTAAAACTCATAAACCCTTCATCCAATTTTAATATTTCCGTTCCGTTAAAAGATAGAACTTTTCCTATTCTTGTCTGCATCAGACAAGGATAGTACTGTTCTATTAGGGGCCAGATGTTCCGTTCCACAAAAAACGGAATGCACACGGATGTCATCCTTTTTTTTGCGGATCCGTTTTTTACGGACCACAAAACCATACAGTCATGTGAAAGAGGCCTAACTTGAATATGTTTTAGTAAACAGGTAAAAAAAATAAAAAAAAATTTGTGTCAGTATGAAAATATATATGGACCTTACTGTAGGTATTATACTTTTTATACTGACATGCTCAACAGGAGTTGGGCTTAGCAGAAAGTGGTGTTGATTTACAGGATGGGAGGAGGTGTAAAATATACAATTTTGTGCCAAATTATGCCACAATTTTGGCCTATAAATCTGTCTCAAAGTAAGCAATAGTTAGTATAGAGTCAGAAAAATATCTATCCCTGCACCAGATCTATCATCCATCCCGAGCCCCTTTGATAAATCTGGTGCAGATATGGACAGTCTGTCTAAACGTAATGGCATCTTTAGAATTAGGCAATCTGGTCCACTTATTTTATTTTTAAGGAAACGTTTCTCATTTTGAATGTGGATATGCTGTTACAACATTCACCATTAGATGGCAGTGTTTCCCAAGTTTGATATCCAGTGTCTTAGGGTGCTGCCACCCATTCAGGTTTTAGATATAGGAGTGGATCAGGAAAGGATATAAAGTATTAATACACTACTATAATTTTTTTTTATCAACCCCTGTCCAAAAAAAGTGTAAAAAAAAAAAAAAACAGCTCAACTCCAAGGTCAAGTTTTCGAGACAGATTTTCCTGCAGGTTTTTCAGCCAAAGCCAGAAGTGGATTCCAACAGAATAATAATTTTAAAGAAAGGACTTATACTTCTCCTACCTGCTGGATCCACTTCTGGCTGAAAAATCTGCAGGCAAATCTGCCTGCTCCAAAGAACTATGGGAATCAACACTTAAAGCAGGCATCCTCAAACTGCGGCCCTCCAGCTGTTGCAAAACTACAACTCCCAGCATGCCCGAACAGCCTACAGGTTATCAGCCTACAGCAGGGCATTGTGGGAGTTGTAGTTTTACAAAATCTGGAAAGCCACAGTTTGAGGATGCCTGACTTAGAGGGTACACAACATGTATGGCAGCACATAGAATCAATATGTTTCCTTATTTTGGACTTTATGTAATTCCTCTAGGAGAGAATACCTCCCCGCATGTGGAGTCCAATGGAGCATGCATGCACCCCTACCAGAGACCCATTACGTCTCCATAAAAATGGAACACTATTATTGCCATGTGCATAAGCCCTTGTGTCATTCTTACAGCTATAAAAGGACTTCCGGCCTTGATCTAGCGCCATGTGTGAAGCGTTTGAGCAGGTGTGTATGATTCTCTGACTGCATGAGGTAATTTGTGGGGCTATATAAGACTGAGAGGGGTGGGCATTGATACATACGATCGCTTGAGGAAGCCAGTGCGGGCGAAACGCGCGTCGGGACATGGGAGGCGCAGGTGGGAACAGATATATCAGGTATTATTGTATTTGGGGCCTGTTGTCTATGTTGTACCTTTAGTAACCTTGAATATTAGAAGACTTCGGAGTGCTGCGATCTTCTTTCACTTGGTACCTTTAGTAGGGCATATGCACTCTAGTTACCTTATACAAACCACTTTGGTGTTTTGATAATGTTTATGGAATATAGTATGTAGCGCCCTACATTTTGACTACAAGCATCAATAGGGTTGCTGGGGTTGTATATGCCTCAGTGATCATATATTATATTATTTATTATTATCGAGTTTTACCATACGTATGTAATGCTGTATGTAGGGCCCCACTAATGCTATTATATATTATATAATCCTGATATTATATGAGCTGCGGTTATACTTTCTCCCGTGAGGGTTTGGATCCCTTTGTGTTTTTTGTACGACCAACCATATTTATGTGATTTTATAATGATGGATTTGATTATTTTAATCATGATAATAAAGATATTGATTGAATAGAACCCGAAGGTGTTGTGCTTGTGTATATTGATGGGGTGTGTCCGGGCGGCAGTCCCACGCTAAAATTTGGTGTATAGCTATAAAAGGATGTTGCAGCTAGAAAAGGAATGATTACAAACCGAAAGGACAAAGTTCCTTCTACATTACAGTCAGGGCCGGATTAACGTAGGGGCGGATGGAGCTGTAGCTCCAGGCCCCTGCGTAAAAATAGGCCCAGCAGCCGGGCTGTTGCAGCCCGCATAGGCCACCCGGAGCTTGGCCCGCAGCCTCACTGAAGTCGCCTGGTGGCCGCCCGCCTGTGTCACTTTAAGATATTCAGACGCGTCATGCATGACGTGCCTGTTAGGCCCGCCCCCTACGCTCCCCCATCCCCCCTCCCCCGGACTCCACAGAGGAGCGATAGCAGAGAGTGGCACTCTGCACCGCTACTGGCTGGCCTCTACTGCCTCACCGCTGCGCGTCTCCTCCTCTCAGGACTGCTGCCAGAGGTATTCACAGAAAGTTTGTGTGTGAACAGATTGGGGGTGGTGGGGAGATCATGGATGGGAAAACCAGTATGTGACCTGATGGGGACTGGGGGCAGGAAGGTGAACTTGGGGAGTTGAGCATGTCACCAGATTGGGGTCTGGGGAGGGGGGGGGGGGAGAGGTGAGCTTGGGAGATGGGGGAATGAGCATATGGCCACATTTGCGGTGTGGGGAGGAAGGTGAGCTTGGGGAGATGGGGGAACTAGCATGTGACCAGATTGGGATTGGGGGCCGGATTGTGAGCTTCGGAGATGGGGAATGAGCACTGTGACCAGATTGAGGGAGGGGGTTGGTGAGCCTGAACAAGATTGCTGGGGGATAGGGGGCTGGTTATGAAGGGAAACCAGCTTTCTGACTACTGTGGGGGATTGGGGGAAGGAGTGATGAGCCTAAAAATGATTTCTGGGGGGAATGGGGAACAAGATAATTGACTTCTCTGGGGAGTGTGGTGGGGATAGTGTCGGAATGTGATTAGTCTGTGGGGGGTGAGATCTAAGTTTGATTGGTGCAGCTCTGTGTGGGTCACCAATATATGGGAGTACCAATGTATGTCGGACAGTGGTGGGGAGGGCAGCCCTCAGTCACTTAAAATGAGCAAGGGCTGCTTTTCCCCACTGTAGCCCCACTATGCGGTTGGTGGGAGGAGGGTCCCCATATACTGGTCCCTTAGGAGGATTCCGATGAGCAGTGACAATCTTTACAATTTTTTTTTCAGAAAAGTTGTAAACTTCTTTAAGCCGTGCAGGTCAGGCAGTATTGTTGAAATATTTGGGACATAGCTAGTAAATATACGAAAATGGCGCACAGGGTATTTAGGCAATAGAACGGGGTGCTCTCAGAGAGGTGATACCACCCAACACCTCAGTAGTAAAGTAAATTGATATAAAAGATCTGGGCACTCCACTGATATAGGGGAATAAAATGAATTATTTATTAAAATGAAGCAGATCCAATAGTGACATTACAATGTGCAAAAGTGCTGGATACCCACAATTCAACTAAAATACTGAAAAAAGTGTCAATGCAACAAAGTGCATGTAGTGCAAAAGTGCAATGAATCAATTAGAAAATAAACAATGGTGCCCACACTGTATAAACTTATATTCCATATATACTCATGTAGCCTCCAGTAAATGACCGAATAAAGTGCATGAACAATAGCAGCAGTGTTCCTACAATAAGGTCTCAATAGCAGCAATATTTTTCAGTACGATATAGGTGCCACAAAAGCAATTTTACTTCAATCAAATATTAAGCTAGTTCAGCGATAACGCACACAATATATTACTGTAGTAGAGTCCAACAGTCTTTGGTGCGTTTTATAAATGCAGCAATCCCCAATGTGTGCCTACGCCTCCACACAAAGCAACAGGAGACAATGCTTCCCTCTGGCGCACTACAAGTGCCTTTAGCGTCTGGAGCTGAGTGCAGCAGCGGCGTCCCGCTGGAATACTTAGTGACACGTGTTTCGCTACTACCGGCGATTAAAAGACAATCTCCACTGTGCTGATGTTAGTTACATTACCCACTCTGGACGTCAGGCTTTCTGTATCGTCCTTGCAAGCAGTATTCCTTTGGGCTCAGCGTCTTCGTGAAACCCTTTTAACCAGTTCCCGACCGCCGTACGCAGGATTGCGTCCTGCGGGCGGCCGGGATCTTCTGTTTGGACGCGCCGGGGCGTCATCTCGCGAGACGCGAGAGTTCCTGTGAACGCGCGCGCGTTCACAGTGAAGCGCGGCTCGAGAGTTGGACTACAGCCTGCCAGCGATGATCAATCGCTGGCAGGCTGTAGATGCGATATAAATCGCATCAAACAGCTATATCAGACGCTGTTTTATGAACAGCGTCTGATATAGCTGCTACCTGGTCCTCTGGTGGTCCCATTTTCTGGGATCGACCACCAGAGGACCAGGTAACTACAGTAAAAGTTGCACCAAACACTACACTAACCCCCCACCCCCTCACCTATTAACCCCTTGATCACTCCATCTAGACCCCTGATCACCCCCTGTCATTGATCACACCCCTTGTAAGGCTCCATTCGGACGTCCATATGTGTTTTGCGGATCCGTGGATTCACGGATCCGTGGATTCACGGATCCGCGGATCCGATCCGCGGATCCTCAAAACACGGACACCGGCAATGTGCTTTCCGCATTTTGCAGATCCGCACATTTCCAGAACTATATAGAAAATGCTTTTCTTGTCCGCAGTGCGGACAAGAATAGGACATGTTCTATATTTTTGCGAACGGAAGTGCAGACTCGGAGCGCGATCCGTAATTCCGGATCCGAGCGGGACAAAGTCTGTCCCCATAGAAATGAATGGGTCCGCAATTCCGTTCCGCAAACAGAATTTCGGACGTATGAATGGGGCATAAGGGTCCCTTATCACCACCAGTTAGTTAGCTACTTGTTAGGTAGCTAGCGCCCAGCCCACCGCACCGCAGTCACTGATTTTGGCAGAGATTTTTCATCCACATTGATCGATGCGAATGAAAAATCTGTGCCGTTCATTTTTTTTTTTCAGCGCAGAGGCTGAACGGAAAAAAATCTCATTACCCGTATGCTCAATATACGGAGAATCGCAGAAACTCCTAATGCTGGCCATACGTGTAATGACTGCGGAGACCCTCAAATGCCAGGGCAGTACAAAAACCCCACATGTGACCCCATTTTAGAAAGAAGACACCCCAAGGTATTCCGTGAGGGGCATGGCGAGTTCATGGAAAATTTTATTTTTGTCACAAGTTAGTGGAATATGAGACTGTAAAAAAAAAAAAAAAACAATTTCCGCTAACTTGTGCCAAATTTTTTTTTCTGTGAACTCGCCATGCCCCTCACAGAATACCTTGGGGTGTCTTCTTTCCACAATGGGGCCACTTGTGGGGTATTTATACTGTCCTGGCATTTTAGGGGTCCTAAAGCGTGAGAATCCAAATGCGTAAAAATGGCCTGTGAAATCCTAAAGGTACTCATTGGTTTTAGGGCCCCTTTGCGCATCTTGGCTGCAAAAAGTGTCACTCATGTGGTATCGCCGTACTCAGGAGAAGTAGGGCAATGTGGTTTGGGGTGTATTTTTACATATACCCATACTGGGTGTGAGAAATATCGCTGTAAACGACAACTTTTTACATTTTTTATTCAAAGTTGTCAATATACAGAGATATTTCTCTCACCCAGCATGGGTATATGTAAAAATACACCCCAAAACACATCGCCCTACTTCTCCTGAGTACGGCGATACCACATGAGTGACACTTTTTGCAGGCAAGATGCAAAGGGCCCAAATTCCAATGAGTACCTTTTAGGAGGGCATTTTTACGCATTTTTCTTCTCACGCTTTAGGGCCCCTAAAATGCCAGGGCAGTATAAATACCCCACATGTGACCCCATTTTGGAAAGAAGACACCCCAAGGTATTCGCTGAGGGGCATAATGAGTTCATGAAAAATTAAACTTTTGTCAAAAGTTAGCGGAAAGGGAGACTTTGTGAGAAAAAACAATAAAAAATCAATTTCCACTAACTTGTGCCAAAAAAAAATATTCTATGAACTCGCCATGCCCCTCATGGAATACCTTAGGGTGTCTTCTTTCAAAAATGGGGTCACACGTGGGGTATTTCTACTGCCCTGGCATTTTAGGGGCCCTAAAGCGTGAGAAGAAAAATGCGTAAAATGCCCTCCTAAAGGTACTCATTGGAATTTGGGCCTTTGCATCTTGCCTGCAAAGCGTCACTCATGTGGTATCGCCGTACTCAGGAGAAGTAGGGCAATGTGTTTTGGGGTGTATTTTACATATACCCATGCTGGGTGAGAGAAATATCTCTGTATATTGACAACTTTGAATAAAAAATGTAAAAAGTTGTCATTTACAGAGATATTTCTCTCACCAAGCATGGGTATATATAAAAATACACCCCAAACCACATTGCCCCACTTCTCCTGAGTACGGCGATACCACATGAGTGACACTTTTTGCAGCCAAGATGCGCAAAGGGGCCCTAAAACCAATGAGTACCTTTAGGATTTCACAGGCCATTTTTATGCATTTGGATTCTCACACTTTAGGGGCCCCTAAAATGCCAGGTGAGTATAAATACCCCACATGTGACCCCATTTTGGAAAGAAGACACCCCAAGGTATTCCGTGAGGGGCATGGTGAGTCCACAGAATTTTTATTTTTTGGCACAAGTCAGCGGAAATTGTTTTTTTTTTTTTTTAATTTTGTTTTTTACAAAGTCTCATATTCCACTAACTTGTGACAAAAATAAAATTTTGCATGAACTCACCATACCCCTCACAGAATACCTTGGGGTGTCTTCTTTCCAAAATGGGGTCACATGTGGGGTATTTATACTGTCCTGGCATTTTAGGGGCCCCTAAAGGGTGAGAAGAAGTCTGGAATCCAAATGCGTAAAAATGCCCTGTGAAATCCTAAAGGTACTCATTGGTTTTAGGGCTCCTTTGCGCACCCAGGCTGCAAAAAAGTGTCACACATGTGGTATCGCCGTACTCAGGAGAAGTAGGGCAATGTGTTTTGGGGTGTATTTTTATATATACCCATACTTTGTGTGAAAAATATCTCTGTAAACGACAACTTTTAAAATTTTTTATACAAAGTTGACAATTTACAGAGATATTTCTCTCACTCCAACATGGGTATATGTAAAAATACACCCCAAAACACATTGCCCTACTTCTCCTGAGTACGGCGATACCACATAAGTGCCGCTTTTTGCAGCCTGGGTGTGCAAAAGGGCCCAAATTCCAACGAGTACCTTTAGGTTTTACATGGCGGCTCACAATTTAGCCCTGCCCAAAATGCCAGAACAGTAAACACACCCCACAAATGACTCCATTTCGGAAAGTAGACACCCCAAGGTATTCACTGAGGGGCATAGTGAGTCCGTCTGAGATTTTTTTTTTTTTGCCAGAAGTTATCAGAAATTGAAACTTTTTTTTTTTTTTTTCTCAGAAAGTGTCAATTTCCGCTAACTTGTGAAAAAAATGAAATGATACATGAACTCACCAAGCCCCTCCGCGAATACTTTGGGGTGTCTTCTTTCTAAAATGGTGTAATTTGGGGGATATTTATACTATCCTGGCATTCTAGCACCTGAAGAAACATGACAGGTGCCCAGAAAGTCAGAGCTGCTTCAAAATGCCGAAATTCACTTTTTGCACCATAGTTTGTAAACGCTATAACTTTTACCCAAACCAATAAATATACACTTATTGGATTTTTTTATCAAAGACATGTAGAACAATAAATTTAGAGAAAAATTTATATAGAAATGTAGTTTTTTTTGAAAAATTTTACAACAGAAAGTGAAAAATGTCATTTTTTTGCAAAAATTTCGGTAATTTTTGATTAATAGCAAAAAAAGTAAAAATGTCAGCAGCAATGAAATACCACCAAATGAGAGATCTATTAGTGAGAAGAAAAGGAGGTAAAATTCATTTGGGTGGTAAGTTGTATGACGGAGCAATAAACGGTGAAAGTAGTGTAGTGCGGAATTGTAAAAAGTGGCCTGGTCATTAAGGGTGTTTAAGCTAGGGGGGCTGAAGCGGTTAATATCCGGATTCACATGGGTCCTGACCATACGCGTTTCGGGGTTATTATCCCCTTCTTCAGTGGTTAATCTGGACCCCACATTCAAAACATTTTTATAGCCAAAAGGCTATAAAAATGTTTTGAATGTGGGTCCAGATTAACCACTGAAGAAGGGGATAATAACCCAAATGCGTATGGTCAGGACCTCTCTATAGCCTAGTCTACACCGGCATTTCTACAGCACTGTGCGATACTTCATTGCGGGACATCGCGGAGGTCATAGACCCATGTGAACCCGGATATTAAAAGGGTTTCACGAAGACGATGATGACGAGATTGTCTTTTAATCGCCGGTAGTAGCGAGACAAGTGTCACTAACTATTCCAGCGGGACGCCGCTGCTGCACTCAGCTCCAGACGCTAAAGGCACTTGTAGTGCGCCAGAGGGAAGCATTGTCTCCTGTTGCTTTGTGTGGAGGCTGTAGGCACACATTGGGGATTGCTGCATTTATAAAACGCACCAAAGACTGTTGGACTCTACTACAGTAATATATTGTGTGCGTTATCGCTGAACTAGCTTAATATTTGATTGAAGTAAAATTGCTTTTGTGGCACCTATATCGTACTGAAAAATATTGC
Organism: Bufotes viridis; assembly: GCA_033119425.1. NCBI lineage: Eukaryota > Metazoa > Chordata > Amphibia > Anura > Bufonidae > Bufotes > Bufotes viridis. The sequence goes on along the minus strand of CM065590.1, from coordinate 119,312,334 downwards.
TGCTATTGAGACCTTATTGTAGGAACACTGCTGCTATTGTTCATGCACTTTATTCGGTCATTTACTGGAGGCTACATGAGTATATATGGAATATAAGTTTATACAGTGTGGGCACCATTGTTTATTTTCTAATTGATTCATTGCACTTTTTGCACTACATGCACTTTGTTGCATTGACACTTTTTCAGTATTTTAGTTGAATTGTGGGTATCCAGCACTTTTGCACATTGTAATGTCACTATTGGATCTGCTTCATTTTAATAAATAATTCATTTTATTCCCCTATATCAGTGGAGTGCCCAGATCTTTTATATCAATTTACATAGCTAGTAAATACCTGGTTTATGTCACATACTTGTGTTATATTACTTTCCTGTACGGCTCAGCACACCGAGAGCTTCAGCTTAGATTTTTATTTATTTTTGCATACCTTTATAGATGTTGTTCTTGCCTTAATGTCACTAAACAAAAAAAACTAAAAAAATTTATGGGGGCCCAGTGCGTAACAGGTGTGGCTGGGAGTGCGCTATCCTCCTGGGCTGCAACACTTCTGCCTTGTGAGTTCATGCCTGCACCTTCTTTGACACACACATCCCGTATGCGCTGTGAATGGGGATTGCGGTGCATGTACAGTCTCAGGTTCCTACAGACTCCACATTTGTGTACCGCAATCCCCATTCACCCATTCATGGCACATGCGCAGGATCTCAACACGTCGCTGTCAAGTGAACCGTTGGTGTCAACCAAAGGAGCGGGCATGATTTCACATGGGAGAGGTGTTACAGTCTGAAGGGCACAAAGGGCCCCCTACCCACACCTCTTTTGACACTCTGGGCCCCCATAAGTGTTTTACTTAAAAAAATAAAGGCTAAAGAACAGATTCTATAAAGGTATGCAAGGTATTGATACATCAACATCTATTCAGCTATGCTGGTAATTTCATATGCATAAAAGATATGACAGATTTGTGTTATAAAAAATTGCTCTGCGTTGCGTTTTCATTTTCTATAAAAAGGCCCATTAAAATCTTCAGCACCAGGCCCATGATGCTCTTAATCCGGCCCTGATTACAGTTATACAATTACATTCTGTTTATTCATAGTCACAATAAAGCCGTGTTTCCTCTGTTACCCAGCACTGCACAAGAGATGCATTTATGACGGCCCCTACTCCCAGAGGAAGACAATTAGCCTTAGCATGACTACAGCAAACATGGGGAAAACCTGTAAATTCAGATTTACAGATATACAAATATTTACTGTTTAAAAATGTATCTCTATAGCTTTAAATATGAGCATCTATAAGATGACGCTCCTGCTGTATAGCTCCACACATTGTAGCAATGAGGTGCTAAAATCTGCTTCTATAGTCCTGAGTAGGACAGCAAATGACGCTATAGAAAGAGAGCCCGGATTCTACACAAAATGTATCAAATCCAGTGAAAAATTCATGGTGGGTTGGGGGTCTCAGATTTAGCTTTTGTAAATAGGTTCAGGATATCCAAGGTCCACCTTCGGACAGCCTGCATTCTGACAACTTGTACTACATCCAACAGATAATCGTGATCCCTGAGGCTATGTCCTTCAGGAGAATCAGTCGCAGATTCTGATGTTTTTGACGGGAAGACTAGTGTTACATATAAGTCAGTGAGGTCCATCAGTCAACACCGGTGAGGCAGATTCAGCCATGTGTCATGGTTTCTGTCCTGGTTCTATCAACAGTCTCATTACCATACTGTTATAAAGACAGAATCAGCTATGGTCTTTTAGGTTACGTGACCATTTTTACACCTCTCAATGCCACCTCTTTGAAACATAAGCAGGCAGCATATTGTAGCAGATTGTGATCTTCATGGGTTATGCTGCAGCTGAGGAACTGTAGATATTGGGAGCTGAACAATAAAATAACTCCGTTATTCTCTTCTGTATCACTGTCACTGCTAAATCAGATTTCCTGTAAGATACTGGAGACTCTGTTCAGCTTCATTCTGACTCCTCCATGACTAATTCAGACCACAGAGAAATGTTCTGTATTCATCTCTGTTATCTGTCTAACAGTCTGGCAGCCATCAGGGTACATGCAATGGAATGGAATGCCACACAGCAACATCGTACCTCGTTAAGGCCCTTGAATAAAGCATTCAAGTGCGGCCATCTATAATCAAAAGAGGACCTGTCACTACTGCCAACATGTCTCCTTTAGTGAATACTTTCATTTCTGATGAAATAACAATTCTCAGGCAACTTTTCTTACTGCACTGCGTTTTGCCGTTCCTCCGTTATTCGTAATAAAAATTTCGGAATACATTGCCAACTGGGTGTCACCATGTGCCTTGTCAAAGAGGTGTCTCAGCACTGATTGGAAAGAATAGAACACACCCCCAACTGGGAAAACGGAGTTGTCCATTTTTTCATAAATTTCCAAGAGCAATAACAGAGGAAGATCACAGCATGGAGTTCTAAGAAAAGATTATCCAGAATTTTTATTTCATGAAGAATTCAAGTATTTACTAAAATAGACATATCAGAAGGGCATAGAGTTTACCATAATGTGTATTTATATATTAGTACAGTAGTTATATTTCCAATTATGTCGAGACATGTCAGCCATTGAATAACACTTGATAACTGTTGCCTGAAAACTTATTCGGCCAGTAGCTATGTATCCAAACCCTCCCATGCATATGCCTGCACCTGGAACCAAACCCGAGTTTGGTAAAAAGATTTTTTACTGTAGAAATTAATTTACAAAGTTATTACCCAAAGTCTCGCGAGACTTCGCAAAGTATTAACTTCAGCTCATCGGAGCCAATACATACTAAGGGCTCATACACATGACTGTATGTATTTTCCGTTTAAGTTCCGTTTTCTTGCGTTCCGTATACAGACCGTATACAGAACCATTCATTTCAATGGATCTGCAAAAAAAACGGAAGGTACTCAGTATGCCTTCCGTTTCAGTTTTTCCATTTTGTTCAAAGATAGAACATGTCCTATTATTCTCCACATAACGGACGAGGATAGTACTGTTCTATCAGGGGCCAGCTGTTCCATTCTGCAAGAAACGGAATGCACAAGGACGTCATCCATATTTTTTGCGGATCCGTTTTTTGCAGACCGCAAAATACTGAAAAAGCCATACGGTCGTGTGCATGAGCCCTAATACTGTATAGAGCGCTCGTTCCGTACAGTATTTTAAAGAAGTTTTATGCGAATCGACTTCGCTCATCCCTAATTTCAGCAACTGAAAAATTAATTCCATAGGTATTAATGGTGTTACTACAGCATTTGCAAGGAATTCTGCAAGCCCACTCAGATAAAAGGAACAGTTGCCGACATTTCTGCAGCAAATCTGCATTAGCGTATAATGTGTATAATGTGATGGAAAAATGAATCCAGCTAGCAAAGGAGGTAATATAGATAATAACAATACATTATTAAGTGCCTTGTATTCATTTTGTCTACATGAGAAATGCCATTTGCTGAAGTGAGACAACCCTTTTAAGCATTCTTCACATGCCAGCACTTTGGTCAGTATTCTGCAACAGTATTTATAAGGCCAGTTTCTATGAATGGGTCCAAAACATGTAAGAGGTACAAATCTTCCTCTCTGCAGGTTCCACCAACACTCCTTCTAGTCAGCATCAAGGCTTTTTTTTTGCACAGACAAAAGTACAACTTTTTGGTGACACATGTTTATAGTGTGGATCTAAGAGAGTATATATTAGTGACTATAACAGGAAACATGCACCGTATGTCATACCTCTTTGGTTTACGGGATCCTTAGCTACATATGCAACATAGTCAGTTGTCTCCTGAAAAAAAGTACATTTTTAATATCAAAAATCCATACACCACACAACTTTTAAGGTACATCCAAACGCTGTGGATTTTCCACCATGGAATGTGGGTGGACAGAAGGAGCAAAGTGGATGACATTTAAAGGGGTTCTCTGGAATTTACATATTCATGACCTATCCACACCATAGGTCATCAATATGAGACTGGCGGGGGTCCGACTCCCAGCACCCCTGCTGATTAGCTGTTTGAGAGTGCCATGGCCTCCTTGCAGCTTATGACTAAGCACAGTGCCAAACATTGTATAGCAGCTGTACTTGGTATTGTAACTCAGCGCCATTCACTTGATTGGAACTGAGCTTCGCCTAGGCCACGTGACTGATGAACGTGACATCACATGGCCTAGGAAGAGACCTAAGCACTCATGAAGCACCGCAACCTCTTCATACAGCTGATCGTCAGATTCCCGGGAGTCAGACCCACGCAGATGTCATATTGATGACATATCCTGAGGATAGGTGATCAATATGTAACTCCCATAGAATTGCTTTAAGCAAATTCTTAACAGATCAATTTATGCTGCGGCTTTCCACTATAGATTTCACCTTTTTCAATACATAGGCAAATACACAGCATCTGCATGGAACAGTGAATTTTTCAATTGCTTTTTACTTCCTATGTGGATCCTTAAATGGTCATTATAGCTAAAGTACAGAGAATATAACAAAGAGTTGCCAATGTCTGGGAATTAAGAAAACGAAAATAGTTTAATATTACTTCATTATAAATATATTACCAAATACCTTTCATTAGCTACAATGGCTTGTTTTGTCCGGTGAGCAATCATTAGGAAAAATGAAAATGCCACCATCCTACTAGTCCACACAAAACTTGTCCTAATTACACAGGAGGACAAGTTAAAGAGCTGCGCCATCTTCCTCTATTACTTGTCAGGGATTATGATCCTGAATATAATTTAATATGATCTTCAAATGAATCTCTGTAGGAATGGAGTTCATTAGGAGACATGAAGTACAGAGAGGATAGTGGGGGTGTAGATAATGAGCAGCAGCTCTTGTATACAGTCTTCTCCATTACCACAGCCCCACGTTACCTGTCCGTACTCTCTGTACATGTCTCCTCATGAACTCAATTCCTACAGAGATTCAGCTGAAGGTCTTATCATCTGTATTCAGGATCATAATTCATGACAACTAGAGCAGAGAGGAGGATGAGGCAGATCTACCTCAGTGTTATGAAGTAACTTGTCCTGCTCTGTGATTAGGTCAGGTTTTGTGTGTGCTAATAGGACGGCGGCCATTTCATTTCTCCTAATATGTGCACCCTAGACAAAATGAACCATTATAGCTAATGAAATGTATTTGGGAATATATTTATACTAATGTAATATTTAGGTATTTTCATTTTTTTTATTCCCGGAGAACCTCTTTAACTCAAGAACCCCTTTAACTCATATGTATATAATAATAAAGTAGTGATCATTGGACAGACAGTATTTCTGGATATTATATTATTCCCATTGAAGAGCATTACAATCAGCCTTTGCCAAGCCCAAAATGATTTCTTACAACAGGTAACAATAGAGTACGTTTATAACCTAGCAAAGAGTGATTAGATACGTTTTATTTTTTTTTCATCTAAATAAGTGACAGATATAACATAGAGGGTAAAAATACTGGTGTGTGTGATATATTACCATGTAGTTCATAGTAAAAAGGGTAGAAATATACATGCAGTTTTTCTGGCAGTTTTAAAGCACTTTTTTTTAGCCAAACCAACATGATGGAGAAATATCAGTCATTCCTTTATATGTGGGCGGGGGCGGAGTTCTGGCGGCAGCACGGCAGTGCACAGCGAGTGGCAGCCAGACTAAAAGTACTGCATGTTGTACTTTTAGTCCGGCGGCCTCTCGTCCTATTATAGTCAATGGGGACGGAACGGCAGTCCAGGGGCACACATGAACTAGCGGCAGGACGGACCTGACAGGCTGTTTACCCGCTGGAACAGCCCGACGGACTCCCCTGCCGCTAATGTGAAAGTACCCTAAGAAAACTGTAAAAACAGCCTAAAGCTACGTTCACATCCCTGATAACCTGATCAGGCAGAAAACAGCCTGCTGGAGTTCACCGGATCCGTCCATTCACCACCAGAACAGCCTGCTGGATCTGGTTACCAGAGATGTGAACTTAGAAGCCTTGGAAGTTAAAATTTGTCATTGCGGAATACTTATAATACATTGATCTTATAGCAGTAATAGTACTAATGGCGATGATTATTTAAGTTGTCTTAAAATAGAAAAAAAAATATTGTAGCACTTACTGGATCTCCACCAGAAGCGAATGATATTGACTGCATGTGGTGGTTTGCAACTACCTAGGAAATAAATGCACACACAGAATGTTAAAAACTATAGTCATACGCCTTGTATTTACTATAGCGCACATAAAGCTAGATTCACATCACCGCTTCTGTTGCTTTGCTTTATTATAGGATTTCACATCAATTGCTGGAAACTAATGGCACCTGACCCCATTAACAGTGCTAAAGCCTGTTAAGTTTCCATTAAGGAGCCATCATTTTATCAGACAAAATAGTCAAGCATGCTGTACTCTTCTGTCCAGCATTTTGAAGAGAATCTGCAAGGCCCTATGCAGATGAAAACACAGCCTAAAACACAAGCCGACATTTACAACAGTCTGGGGCTGGCACAAGGGGCAGACTGGTCAAAGACTCTACAGGGAAACTTCCCGGAGGGCCGAAGCCCAGGGGCCCACGTGAGCCCTCCTCTCAGCCAGCCAGTGGCTGTTTATGGGGATCTATTTTGTGCTGCTGGGGCAGTATTTTGTGATGCACTGTGGTATTTTGCTCTGTTGAGGGGGTATAATGTGCTGCAATATGGTATTGCTGGCCCTGCCTACTTGTGTTGGCCCTGCCCCGCCTTCTGTCAATTTGGACCCAACTACAAAATGGGGCCACTTTTAATTTTTTTCCAGGGCTACCTTAAATCCTCAGTTCGTCCTTGGCCGGCACTCTCTTGCTTTGTTTCTCATATTAATTAACTATTCTGTATCTTGAGTCTTAAATCAAATGAAATCACAACATAAATATTTTATAATATGTTTATACATACATATTAGGTCTACAACTACAGTTTGTAGACCTAATCCCAGGATGTCGGACCTGCTCCAAAGATTCCTAGTTTTAAGCAGGCTTTAAAAATTCACTTAACAAAGCTTATAGAGGACCTTTCACCTCTCCAGACATGACTGCTTTAATAGCTTCATGTATTCCCCATGTAATAACAATTCTGCAGCATCTATTGTTATCACTCAATGTTGTGCCATAACTCCTAGTAGAAATAATAAAGGAACGGCACAATATAGAGCCATAAGAATAGATGTTCCAGAATTGATATCAGGACAGGCGACAGGTCCTCTTCACATAACAACAGTTCTACAGTAGGTCCATGAAATATCTTTACTTTAACCTGGGCTACCATTGACATATTGCTCTGCACTTCATATCCAGGACTGGCTCTGATACTGACTGGGAGAGGGATTCATACAGTTTTGTTAAAGGGGTTGTTTCATATCAGACAATGGGGGCATATCACTAGGATATGTCCCCATTGTTTTATAGGTGCGGGTCCCATTTATCGGGAACGGAGCCCCGCAAAATGGTAGCTGAAGGACTCCTGTCCAGCCACCACCAAGCGTGAGTGAATGGGAGCGCAGCGTGCATGACCGGCCACCACTCCCATTCACTTCTATGGGCCCAACGAAATAGCCGAGCCAGTGCACGTCTATTTTTGGAAGCCCCATAGAAAGTTAATAGAGGGTGAGTGCACATGCGCAGTCCAGCCTCCACCACTTTCGGGGCTTTATTCTCGACATAGGTATGAATTTTATAGGTGCTGGGACCCTCACCTATAAGACAATGGAAGCATATCCTAGTGAGTAATTCATGAAGAGTAAACCTTCATCATAATCCATGAATAGTACACCTTCCTCCCAATCCATGAAGAGTACACCTTCCACATAATCCAAGAAGAGCACACCTTCCTTTTAATCCATAAAGGGTACACCTTCCTTATAATCCATGAAGGGTACACCTTCCTCATAATCCATGAAGAGTACACCTTCCTCATAATCCATAAAGAGTACATCTTCCTCATAATCCATGAAAAGTACAACTTCCATATGATCTATGAAGAGTACAGTTTCCTCATAATCCATGAAGAGTACACCTTCCACATAATCTATGAGGAGCTATGACTGGAGAAGTAGTCACTTATGCAGGAGGACAAGGCTGATGATGACTATGACACTGACTGTGGCCCGGCCATAATAACCAATCAGCTTAGTAGGGGGCGGAACCAAAAAGAACTGGGTTCTAGGGTACGCATGGCAAGTTCTATGCTTTTCTTGCTTACATACTGACAGGCATATCAATACTTTCAAGTAATCTGATGATTACCAGATGATCCTCTGGTGGGCCCAAGCTCTTATACAATAATGGGCCCCAAAGATCCAGGAAAAAAAAACACTTGGCTGCCTTTTCAACCAATCACTTGCCACTAGGATCTATTTCTTTAATTCAAAACCTATTAAATGTTATTTTTTTTCTCAAATCTTTATTTTTATTTTCATTATAATGAAATTCTTACAGATAATGGCAATGCCATGCATAGAGAATAACATATAACACAGAACCGACTCCAAACATATTCCAGGTCACATTTGCGTATTATCCTCATTTAGAAGCGATGATATAAACATATTAACACAGAGATACATAGATACATAGATGTGGCTCCTTTACCGTGTAATAAAGTACTGTTTGGTAATCCTACCAAATACTTGTGTCCTGTTCATTGATGGATACCCTGCCTTCCATTCATGTGCAGTCTCAGCTCAACCTAATGACCAAAATTCTAACTCCGCTCCTCTCCTATCCTTCCTAGTTTTTGCGTCTAGGTGGGGGAGCATACCTATGCTCATGTGCCCAGAGGCAAAAGCCACATGTAAATGTCTAGGTGAAGATATAAAGCTAAATGGGGTGGAAAGAACATTACAGATGCTATGAGCTGCGGAATTTTTTATACCAATCTTGCCATGGCTTCCATGTCTTCAAGTATTTATCATGTGATAGTGATTCCCAGCTTGTTAGCTCTTCCAATTGACAGATATCTTGAACTTTATTTACCCATTCCTGGATACTCGGGGTTTCTTTTGATAGCCAATATTTAGGTATTAACAATTTGGCCGCTGCAATAAGTTGGGCTATCAAGGAGTGATTCTTCAACTTGTAGCTAGCATCTGGCAAGTTGAGTAGCGCAACATATGGGGTAATAGGAGAGGTTATTGTGCATATTTCTTGCACTTTTATGGAAATCATGTCCCAATATTTGATAATAAATGGGCAAGTCCACCATATATGGTACAGGGTGCCCGTTCCACCCTCACATCTCCAACAATGTATTGGGTACGAGGGATTCATTGCATGGAGTTTGTCAGGCGTCCTGTACCACCTGGTGACTAATTTATAGGCATTCTCTTGAATTTTTATGCACCGCGAGTATCCATGTGAATTTACAAATATTTTGCTCATCATCTCATCGTCAATGGGGGAGCCTAATTCCTTTTCCCATTGGTTAATAAAAGGTGATCTGAGAGATGTGTCTGTGGCTAATAGTTTATTATATAGAAAGGAAATAGTTCCCTTTTTGCTAGTCGTCTGATTCCATAAGGCATCATACCATGTCGGGGTGTAAGTGCTGGGAGTCACTGTCAAATACTGGGTACATATCTTTTTTAGTTGAGTGAGGTGAATTATGGACCACGGTATATGTGGGAATCGTTCTTTTAGGGACGATGGTGTGGGTATTGTGCGATGTTCTAGTAAATCCCCTATAGCAATATTGCCCAAGGCCGACCAAAATCCTAAATCGTCCTTAAAATCTGCTACGAGTATGTAAGGTAGGTGGCACACAGGAGTCAGAGGTGAGGGACACCGAGAGGCATTAATGGATCCAGAAAACCTATACCAAGTATCCAGAACCCCCTTCAGCGAGCTAGGGATATCTAATTTACGTTGGGGTCTCGTGTGGTGGTCCCACAGCATCGATAAATTTCTAGCCCCAAGTACTTTCCTCGCTATTTGGCAGCCCAATTTGTCCACCTCATGGTTAATGAGCTCCGAGTGTAATCTCAACTGTATTGCTCTGTAATATCCGGATATATCTGGTAGTCCAAATCCTCCTTTACCTCTGGATAATACTAACCTTTTATAGGCCAGTCTGGTCTTTAAAGTTATTCCAGACAAATGAGGAGAAGACTCTACGCAACTGTGTGAGGTAGGAAAGGGGCAAGAATATTGGTAGTGTCTGCATGGTATACAGTAGTTTGGGAAGGATATATGTCTTCAATACGTTTTTCCTCCCTAGCCATGTTAAATAGGGTATTTTCAATTCTTTGAGTTGTCGTTTGATGTCAGCTAGGAGCGGAAGATAATTCTGGGAATATTGTTGCGAGGGATCTTTGGTTACTTGAATTCCTAAATAACTAATGCTATTATCACTCCATTGAAAGGGATAATCCCTTTTGAGCAGTGCGATGACTGTTCGGGGGGTATTAATTCCCAGTGCTACACACTTGGCCAGATTTATTTTAAAGTTGGATAGGTTCCCAAACTCATCTAGTTGTCGTAGAAGTGCTGGGAATGCCGTGATCGGGTCAGAGAGTAGCAATAGCATATCATCCGCGAAAGCGGCTACAGTGTGGGTGCGTGAGCCTATACTTATCCCCTGTATCTACGGGTTTTGCCTTATGGCTTGAAGAAGAGTTTCAAGGCAAAGGATAAAGAGGGTGGGTGACAGCGGGCAACCCTGTCGTGTCCCATTTCCAATTTCAAAGGGAGGAGAGAGGATACCATTAACTCGCACTTTTGCCGTGGGGCAGGAATACAATGACAACACAGCCTTAACAAACTGGGTTGGAAAACCGAATTTGTGAAGAGTGGCCTCCATAAACCGCCAGTCCACTCTATCGAACGCCTTCTCGGCGTCAGTACTGAGAAACGTGAGTTTCAGGCCGTGGGTTAAGGCGTATTGTTGTATTTGCATGACTCGGAATGTGCTGTCCCTGCACTCCCTGCCTCCCACAAAACCGGACTGTTCCGGGGATACTAGTCTACCCATTAAGGGCGCCATTCTGAAAGCTAGGATCTTTGCCCATAGTTTGACATCGGCATTTAGAAGCGATATCGGTCTGTAACTAGCAGGAAGATGAGGGTCTTTACCTTGTTTAGGTATTACGGTAATGTGGGCTTCAAGTGATTGTCGGACAAGAGGCGTTCCTTTCAATAGTGCATTAAAGAGGGCTACTAAATGTGGACCTAAACTGGGTAGAAAGCGTTTATAATAAGCTACTGTCAGGCCGTCGGGACCTGGGCTTTTGCCTTTGGGAGTTGATTTTAAGGCTTTTTTAACTTCATCTAATGATATGGGCGCTAATAATGTCGATTTTTCTATTTCAGATGCTTCCGGTAGGTTCAGTTTTTGCAGGAAGGGGGAAGTCCAAAACCTATTAAATGTTATTGTTGATATAAGGGTTGGGCCTCAAGAATAACTTCCTGTGGTGTGTCCAAGGAACCCCAGTCTGACACTTAATCTTAGCAGAATATCTACCTGGGCTAGTGGATGTTTGGATGCGGTTCAGTGTGAGAGCAGGGACGACTTAATAGTCTCTGAGTGGCAATAAGTTTTCGAAGATTATGCCCACCCCCTTTACCATAAGCGAGAGCCGACCCTGCCTACCCTATTCTGTGGTTCCAGTAATAGTGAGACTGGCAGGACTTATATGTCTTATCAGCACTACTATAGAGATGAAGACTTGCATCCTGTTTAGAAATTAGACTTGAAACCAACAGTATTCCTCCATTAAGGTTGGTTTACACAAGCTGACATTCTGGGCAATTATTGAAAACCATTCCTAGGAATGCTCGTTCCCAGTAATTGTCCTGTGTAAATGTGTCTCCAGTCATCCCATGAATGAGCAAGCACTTATTTTACAGCTCTGTTCAGTGATAAATGAATCATTGTGAACAAAAGGCTAGTTTGCAGTCCGAAAACACATATATGATCAAACTCACTTCCTACATTTTCCATGAATTAGAGTGCATATGTCATGTAATCTTAGTGGTCCATTACCTCTGTATTGTCACTACATGGGTATGCACCCAGATGGCAGATTTGTCAGGGAAATTTCTGACACATTCACATACATCTGAATAGGGTTTGTAAAAGTCAGTTGAATGGAGCAAATTTCCACTTGCATACAATTCTGCAACAAATTCGATATAACTACACATTATTTTATTTTGTTTATTTGCAGAATCTTCCACACATACCTGCTGGGTGTCTATATTTGTCAGCATAAGGCTGTTGGTGGAGATGGTCAACTTGACGTTAATCCCAGAAAACTGAAGGTTGCTCTTCCCTAATATAGAGGAAAGGAATTTCACAGGAGGCTGAAAATAGGCAAGGAAACATATGCATTTTATATTTGTGCCATCAGAAACACTGATATAACACTATATAATCCCTAGATTTCGTAGAGCACAGATTCTTCTTATCTTTCATAATCAAAACCCACACACAAAATATACTATAAATATGTCCACATAGATGAGATCAGAAGCAGGGAGGTGCAATCCTGACTGCAAGATGGGTACAGCAACAGCACATGTTGCCTAAAGGGATTGTTAGCTTTTGATCATTTTTTTTTTGTTAGAAGGATCCCCTGAAAATAAACTAATAATAGGGTGTCTTGTTGACGGGACCACCGGCAATCTGTAGTGTATGGCCAAAGGCTAAATTAAGAGCTACATTCTGCCCCTTGAAATCTATTTCCTGTCCATGTAATTGTTAGATGCGTACCTCCCAACCATCGTGGACCTGGAGGCTGTCCCACAGCTCGGGGAGGGCTGCAGCATGTCCCGTTTTCAACTGTATCTGCTTCCTGAGGAATGGAAAGGTGAAATCGGGAGCCATTAACTCCTTGCACCACCATTCGCGTGTCCAGTGCGCTCCCCAGCCTGTGCGATACAGTGATGTTATTGCGCCTGCTAAGGGGGCATAGCTTCTGTGTGGTGGCACTAATGGGGAATAACTACTGTGTAGGGGCATTAAGGGGGCATAACTACTGTGTGGAGACACTTAGAGGGCATTACTACTGTGAGGGGTATTAAGCAAGCATTCTAGGGGCAGTAGGGGGACATAACTTCTGTGTGGAGTCACTAAAGGAGAATTGGTACAGTTAAGGGGCCACTAACGGAGCATTCTACTTTGAAGGGGGCACTAGGGGAGAATGAATACTGTTTAGGTACAAAGGGGACTGTGTGGGATTATGTGTGTATAGGCATTAAGATAGAGGTGTGGCCTAATGCTTAAAAATTGCAACTGCTGCTGTTGTCCCTCCTTGGGCTTCCCAGAAGATGGGAGTTATGGTTAGATGTGCTTGATTTTCTCTTTGTAGCTATACTATCAAAATAACAGACTTCCTTCCATCGATTCAGAATTCCCTGATAGGGTAATTGACAAGTTAATTCACATAATTAGTTTTTGATAGTTTGTTTTTCCTTTAAATTATGGAAAACATTTTCAAACCATTAAACCGAAGATTAATTTCTATTTGTCCTTTATTTGCCCTCCGTGTCTCATCACTGCTCATCTGCATTTCCAGAGCATCTCCTACCAATGGTCCATGAAAAACCAATGACACGAAACGGATGCCATCTGTGTTGTGTCAGTGTTTTTTCACTGACCCATAGGCTTCAATAGGCGTGTTTGGTCTGTATCACAGACCTAAGCGGTGCATGCTCCCATGCAGTGGCGTAGCTACCAGGGAAGCAGGGGAAGCAGCTGCTTCGGGGCCCGGGCTGACAAGGGGCCCGGCGCCTGGCAGAGTGTCAAGTTTCTTGATTAGTTAATACGTTTTTCAGACAGGCCCCTTCACATACAGGCAGTGCGCCTGTCCCTTCTCCCACCCTCTCTCTCCCATGCATCTTACTGCCAGCCAGGCACAGTGCAGGAATCCAGCCGATGTGTTCCTGTTGTAATTAGCCCCGCCCACCAAGTTCCAGGAGGAACAGCAGGCAGGAGGAACATGCGGCAGGCAAGAGGAGCACATTGCACTATTGCAGGCTTTTCAGGTATGTCTGTGCCCACTGCCTGTGTGCCCCCCTTGTCAGCACAGCCCCTGACCCCTGTCTGTGCCTCTCCCACAGTGATCAAAGCCTCTGGCTAGAGAAGAAACTGCTTGTCAGAGAAATCAATAAATATTCATGTGAAGAAGTGTCCTGGTAAAACCTTAGGTTCCATAGTGTTAGTACAGATTCTTATCTATACAGAGCTGCTGCATACACTGACCTTGTACTGATAACACAGGCATGGCAGCCTCTGAAGTTAACCCTTCCTGTTCCTCACTGCTTGTCCTTATGTGTGCCATTACTATGTCCTGGTGGAGTCCTCCCTGACTCCTGTGTGACCCTTCTGTGCTGGGCTCCATCATTCTCCACAACTGCAGTTCCCTTTCTCCTTGACCTCTCCCTCATAGAGTGTACCAGACTCACACCAGTCTGATAAATACCCCTGGCCGCTGTATGCCCCTCCCTGGCCCTTGTCTCTGTGCCCTGGCCTGTGCCCCCTGGCCCCTGTCTGCGCCCCTGGGCCCTGGCCCTTATTTCTATCCCCTCCATGACCCTTGTCTGCTCCCCTGGCCCTTATCTGTGCCCCCTTGGCCTTTGTCTGCTCCCCTGTGTGCACCTCCCTGGCCCTTGTCTGTGCTCCCTTGGCCACTGTGTGTGCCACCCTGGTCCTTTCAGTGAAGCCCCTGGTCCTTATCTGCATCCCCTGGCCTTTGTCTGCGCGCCCCGCCCCTTGTCTGCGCCCCCCTGCTTGCTGTTCTGCCATCTACTACTGCTTGTTTTGTTACTCATATATGCAGAGAGTGTGCGCTTCTATGTGCCATAATAAGCACTAGTACATGGCGGAACAGCGGGCAGATAGGGGAGGCTGCCATGTAGCTATAGACAGTATCACCCCCCTTCCCAATGTTTTATATAAAGAAGTCTTTACTATTAACACTGGATTTTGTGTATAGAGATGAGGACATGGGCTGCTAGATCACAGCTAGCACATCTGCAATATCCAGTCCCCATGTGCCAAAAAGGATTTTAAAGATATGCAAATTAACCTTAGATGAGTCCTGCTTGAGAGAGAAGTCCAGCGAAGGAGCCCAGCACCGCCCCATCCTCCGAATCACGAAGCTAGAGCTCCTTAATCTCGCTATGTGCGTGTGCTAGCTCGGCATGGTGTTCCTTCCCTGTGCTGGCATCAGCCTTTAGGGAACGAACTGCGCATGCGCTGGCTCGTGCATCGCGAGATTCCGGCGCTCTAGCTTCGTGGCGTCGGGAAGCAAGGAGGAGATTCGGATGATGTGGGGCGGTGCTGGGCTCCTTCGCTGGACTCCTCTCTCAAGCAGGACTCATCTAAGGTTAATTTGCATATCTTTAAAATCCTTTTTTTGGCACAATAAAAGAACAGAGAGCTACGGGGACTGGATATTGCGGATGTGCTAGCGGCCATCTAGCAGCCCATGTCCTCATATCTATACCCAAAATTCAGGTGACAGGGCCCCCACAACAGTATTATACAATGACACTACATGACAGACAGTGTGTGTGTGTGTATATATATGTATATAGAAAAGAGAAAATTAAGGAACAACACACTGTTTTTAGGTGGGTGCAAAAATCCAGCCAAGGACCGACAATTCAAGTCCGCTGTAGTAGATGCTAGAAACTGACGGCAGCGCTCCACTGGAGTGGAGTGCTGCCGTCCGTTTCTCGCATCTATATATATATATATATATGTATTATATAGGAAAAGGATGGTGTGGCAGCCTAGTCTGGTCTAGATCATGTCTAGCCAAAGGAGTGGGGTTTACACAGGAGGAGGGAGTTGGGGGGGGGCCCCATACAAAAATTTGCTTTGGGGCCCAGTCACTTCTAGTTACGCCCCTGCTCCCATGATTTTTCCAATGACACACGGTCAGTGGAAATCCACTGATGTGTGAACAAACACATTAAAATCACTGGGTATGTGTGCCGTCCATGGATAACACAGACAGCACACATCCGTGATTCTTTGAAGTGTGAACAAGGCCTAAGGGAACCTTTGCTGACATTAATCTCCCTCTCACCCAGAACACTTACTAGCTTTTGTGCCTTACATAAATGTCTCAGCCACTAATGTGATTATTTTAGAATTTGTACCCACCTTTCTTGATTACGCATTACTTATATAATGAGCATGTATTGTTAAGCATTTCAGGCTTATCTCCTGCATTCTGTATCATTTGGCGATTGCCTTCATTATGGAACCAGACAAAGCCTTTGTGCGGTAAATTATATGCCAGTTTGCTAATTGAAAGACTGCGCCCGTCCCTAAAGATTCCTGCCTTGCTCTGGTCATGCAGAGGATAACTTTACTAAAACCACTGCAAACAAAGAAGCCTTAGATAACTGTCCAGAGGTCACATGTGTGAGATATTATGTTTAACGTCTTGCTGGGAAATTTACAGACTTATAAACTGACCTCTGTAGACCTTGTTCTTAGTAAAATGGCAGCATTGGAACTATTTTCTTTTTTTTCTAATAGGCTCATTATCACAGAAAGACAAGGTTTCTCCCTGGATATTCTAGCAAAGCTTAATTAAAGAGGTTTTCCTGATTCAGGAGGAAACAGAAATAAAGAATAAATGATCACTTACCTAGCAGATTCCAGATGGACACTGTTTACCCGGCTGCAGCAGGGATGTCACTAAACAACAGGTGACGGCTGCAGCCAATCATTGGCCTCAGTGGTGCACCACAAAACATGTTAAGTGTTGTCCAGTCTCTTCCTGAAACCGGACAACCACTTTGAGCGGTCAGCACTAAATAATAGTAAAATGTTCCTTTGTAGGACAGTACATACTACCGTTGCTACTGTAATTTTGGGTAAAAACTCTAAGGGTAAGGCCAAACAGACTGATCGAGCTGCAGCCATATGTGGCAGGCCTTGCCTACCGATTTTCCATGCGGCCATTGGCTGAAGTGCGGCCATTGATACTATAGCCATTCAATTTGCCCTTACCCTCAAGATGTTATCCTTTTCTAAGGTATAACATTGTCTAAATACAGTCTTTTCTGAACATGTGCAACAGGTCAGTCAAAGTACAGCGACTTAGGGTCCATTCATACGTCTGCAAGTGTTTTGCGGTCCGCAAATTGCGGATCCGCAAAACACGGACATCTGGCCATGAGCGTTCCATATTTTGCTGACTGCACATGGCCAGCACTTTTATAGAAATGCCTTTTCTTGTCCGTGTCTGCGGACATCTGTGCGGATGCGGAATCGAAGTGCGGATGCGGACAGCACACTGTGTGCTGTCCGCATCTTTTCCGGCCCCATTGAAAACGAATGGGTTGTGGAACGGATTCGGATCCATTTTGCGTACGTGTGAATGGACCCTTAGTACACGTTTTTGCATCTGGGCCATCAATTGTGAGCCATTTTAAATATGTCACACGCATTACTCAAACAAATGATAGTTTTTACATCATTATGAAATACACTGAACAAAAATATAAAGGCAACACTTTCTGTTTTGCTCCCATTTTGCATGAGCTGAACTCAAAGATCTGAAAGATTTTCTATATACACAAAAGACCCATTACTCTCAAATATTGTTCACAAATCTGTCTAAATCTGTGTTAGTGAGCACCTTAGTCTCCTTTGCCGGGATAATCCATCCCACCTCACAGGTGTGGCATATCAAGTTGCTGATTAGACAGCATGAATATTGCACAGGTGTGCCTTAGACCTGTGTTTCCCAACCAGTGTGCCTCCAGCTGTTTCGAAACTACAACTCCCAGCATGCCTGCACAGCCAAAGGCTGTCCGGGTATGCTGGGAGTTGTAGTTTTGCAAAAGCTGGAGGCACACTGGTTGCGAAACACTGCCTTAGACTGCCCACAATAAAAGGACACTCTGAAATGTGCACAGTTTTGCCTTACTGGGGGGGTGTCATAAAGCCAGTCAATATCTGGTATGACCACCATTTGCCTCACGCAGTGCAACACATCTCCGTCGCATAGAGTTGATCAGGTTATTGATTGTGGCCTGTGGAATGTTCATCCACTCCTCTTCAATAGCTGTGTGAAGTTACACTAAAACAAGCACACTCTAGCGCACCCTCTGCTCTAGTGCTTATCGCAGGCAGCAGTATATATCAGAGGACCGCACCACCAACTGAATCTGGCTGAAAATAAGTAAAAGTGTAATATACCGCGCCAACCCTGTAATCACCAGAATTTGCACACGTTGTAACCACCAGTACCAAAACAAGGAAAACAGACCACCACTGCAGATAAAAACTGTACAAATACTAAGATCTCGTCTATACAGCTGTATTACCTGATTATACGCTGTGTGCCCGATCAAAGCGGTCCTCAGGGTTAGATTTCTGCCGCAGCTGACTAGCGACTGTGCTGTGGGAAAAACTTATTTCTTGCTGCTCTCGCCCCCGCCGGTGGCGCTGAGCCTCTAATGGTAAGGGATCGCGCGCGTTCTGGAGCCGGCTCGTGACGTCACTCCTGCAGCTACGGTGTGCTGCAGTTGCCAGAAGACCTCCGTCTAGCTGCAGGAGTGACGTCACGAGCCGGCTCCAGAACGCACGTGCGCGATCCCTTACCATTAGCAGCTCAGCGCCACCGGCCGGGGCGCAAGCAGCAAGAAAGTTTTTCCCTCAGCACAGCTGCTAGTCAGCTGCGGCAGAAATCTAACCCTGAGGACCGCTTTGATCGGGCACACAGCGTATAATCAGGTAATACAGCTGTATAGACGAGATCTTGGTATTTGTACAGTTTTTATCTGCAGTGGTGGTCTGTTTTCCTTGTTTTGGTACTGGTGGTTACAACGTGTGCAAATTCTGGTGATTATAGGGTTGGCGCGGTATATTACACTTTCACTTATTTTCAGCTGTGTGAAGTTGCTGAATATTGGCAGGAACTGGAACACGCTGTCGTATACGCCGATCCAGAGCATCCCAAAATTCCAGCTTCCAGGAATTGTGTACAGATCCTTGCAATATGGGTCCGTGCATTATAATGCTGCAACATGAGGTGATAGTTGTGGATGAATCGCACAACAATGGGCCTCAGGATCTCGTCACGGTATCTCTGTGCATACAAAATGTCATCAATAAAATGCACTTGTGTTCGTTGTCCATAACATATGCCTGCCCATACCATAACCCCACCGCCACCATGGGCCATTCGAACCACAACGTTGACGTCAGCAAACTTCTCACCCACATGACGCAACACACGATGCCTGCCATCTGCCCTGAACAGTGAAAACTGGGACTCATCCGTGAACAATGTGCCAGACGCCGTCAAATGTGAGCATTTGCCCACTCAAGTCGGTTACAACGACGAACTGCAGTCAGGTCCAGACTCCAATGAGGACGACGAGCATGCAGATAAGCTTCCCTGAGACGATTTCTGATAGTTTGTGCAAAAATTCTTTGGTTATGCAAAACGATTGTTGCTGCAGCTGTCCGAGTAGCTGGTCTCAGACGATCATGGAGGTGAACATGCTGGATGTGGAGGTCCTGGGCTGGTGTGTTTACACGTGGTCTGCAGTTGTCAGGTCGGTTGGATGTACTGCCAAATTCTCTGAAACGCCTTTGGAGATGGCTTATGGTAGAGAAATGAAAATTCATTGCACGGGCAACAGCTCTGGTAGACATTCCTGCAGTCAGCATGTAAATTGCACGCTCCCTCAAACATTGCAACATCTGTGGCATTGTGCTGTGTGATCAAACTGCACATTTCAGAGTGGCATTTTATTGTGGGTAGTGTAAGGCACACCTGTGCAATATTCATGCTGTCTAATCAGCACCTTGATATGCCACACCTGTGAGGTAGGATGGATTATCTCGGCAAAGGAGAAGTGTTCACTAACACAGATTTAGGCCCCTTTCACATGAGCGAGTTTTCCGCGCGGGTGCAATGCGTGACGTGAACGCATAGCACCCGCACAGAATCCTGACCCATTCATTTCAATGGGTCTGTGTACATGAACGTTGTTTTTCACTCATCACTTCTGCGTTGCGTGAAAATCGCAGCATGTTCTATATTCTGCGTTTTTCATGCAGCTTTGGCCCCATAGAAGTGAATGGGGCTGCGTAAAAAACGTACTGCATCAGGTGCGTTTTTCACTTATGGTTGCTAGGAGATGTTGTTTGTAAACCTTCCGTTTTTTTATCACGCTCGTGAAAAACGCATCAAATGCATTGCACCCGCGCGGAAAAAACAACAACTGAATGCAATCGCAGGCAAAACTGAATGGTTTTCACTGAACGCATCCGGACCTAATCCGGACACGCTTGTGTGAAAGGGGCCTTAGACAGATTTGTGAACAATATTTGAGAGTAATGGGTCTTTTGTGTATGTAGAAAATGTTTCAGATCTTTGAGTTCAGCTCATGTAAAATGGGAGCAAAACCAAAAGTGTTGTATTTATATTTTTTTTCAGTGTATTAGCAATGTGTTCTGCTGAGTTCTTTGACTGCACACTCAGTACTAACTATGCATTTTACTTTGCCATCTATTTGTGACCATTTGTTTAACAGTCCAGTTATCTCATATTTTATTACAAAGACACATACAACATCTAACAGTAAGTTGCAGATGTGGACAAATAAATCTTTTGAAAAACTGATAATTACCCTTCGTTTCTTGGCAGCTCCTTTTGCACAAGGGACAGCCTCACAGAGTCGGCTTATTGCTTCCCTGTAGACAGTAACAGACAATATACATTAGATCCCTGACATGTCTTACAAAATAATGTCTGTTAATAACATTTACCATTAGCTTTTGCATGGTTGCTAAAGCTGACTGTGATGCGGATCACTTGCTGCTAGAGTTTATCACTCTTTGTAGCTGTTTCACAAATAGTCTGTTAAGGTACTCAAAGTTGATCAAAATGGATGATTTCAACCATAATGATTGTTCATCAGGTGAAATTGTACAACCAAGAACTGATGGCTAACTGATGGCAGACCACAATGAAATTATCATCTGACAGTCAGCCAACTACTAAGGGCGGGTTCCCATTTACGTTATGGAATTCCATTATAATTTCTGTTATAACAGAGTTATAATGGGATTTAACGGAATTTTAGGACAGAATGCCAAATGGAAACCTTTAAGAGGGCTTCCATTTTGCTCTGTCCTAATACATGTCTATGGGGACAAATAATGGTTTCCTTTGGTTCTGTTATACATGATAGAAAAAATAGTTCTGTCGACAAGACTATATTTTTTGTAATGTATAACGGAACCAAATGGAACAGTTATGCGTCAGGTCGATCCGCCAGTCTTGATATACAGTGGGAAAAATAAATATTTGTTACACAGGCGATTTTGCAAGTTTTCCCACCTACAAAGAATGGAGAGTTCTGTCATTTTTATCGTAGGTACAGTCCAACTGTGAGAGACAGAAACTAAAAAGTATGTAAAAGTATGTATAAGTATACAAAGTATAAAATCTGTACAGATTAGTTTTCATTCTTATATTCACAGATAGGATTGCAATGACAGATATCACCTATAGAAAGATTCACCATTCACAATAGGTGATATCACAGCTTATCTACTCCCTCCTGACCTCTGCACAGGTCACGGAGAATGCCTAGAAAAATCTCTGATAGAATTCAATGAATCCCCTTCAGACTATTGTGTTTATGGTCCATGTGACTGTTGTAAAGCATATCTCTAAATGCTGTTAACCACAGCTCAGGCTGTATTGATACACTGGCAATTTTTCAAGTTTTCCCACCTACAAAAAATGGAGAGGTCTGTAATTTTTATCGTAGGTACATTTCCACTGTGAGAGACAGAATCTAAAAAATCCATCCAGAAAATTACATGGTATAATTTTAAAATAATGAATTTGCATTTTATTGCATGAAATAGGTATTTGATACAATAGAAAAACAGAACTTAACATTTGGTACAGAAACCTTTGTTTGCAATTACAGAGATCAGACGTTTCCTGTAGTTCTTGACAAAGTTTGCACACAATGCAGCAGGGATTTTGGCCCACTCCTCCGTTCTCCAGATCTTTCAGGTTTCGGGGCTGTCGCTGGGCTACATTGAGTATCATCTCCCTCCAAAGATTTTCAATTGGGTTCAGGTCTGGAGACTGGCTAGGCCACTCCAGGACCTTGAAATGCTTCTTACGGAGCCACTCTTGCTCTGGCTGTGTGTTTCGGGTCATTGTCATGCTGGAAAACCCAGCCACGACCCATCTTCAATGCTTTTACTGAGGGAAGGAGGTTGTTGGCCAAAATCTTGCGATACATGGCCTCATCCATCCTCCTTTCAATACGGTGCAGTCGTCCTGTCCCCTTTGCAGAAAAGCACCCCCAAAGTATGATGTTTCCACCCCCATGTTGCACGGTTGGGAAGGTGTTCCTGGGATTGTATTCATCCTTCTTCTTCCTCCAAACACAGCGAGTGGAGTTGATACAAAAAAGTTCTATTTTGGTCTCATCTGACAACATGACCTTCTCCGATGCCTTCTCTGGATCATCCAGATGGTTATTGGCGAACTTTAAACCAGTCTGGACATGTGCTGGTGTAAGCAAGGGGATCTTGCATGCCCTGCAGAATTTTAATCCATGATGACGTAGTGTGTTACTAACAGTAATCTTTAAGACTGTGGTCCCAGCTCTCTTCAGGTCATTGACCAGGTCCTCCCGTGTAGTTCTGGGCTGATTCCTGACCTTTCTCAGAATCATTCTTACCCCACGAGGCAAGATCTTGCATGGAGCCCCAGACCAAGGTAGATTGACAGTCATTTTGTGTTTCTTCCATTTTCTAATAATTGCAACAGTTGATGCCTTTTCACCAAGCTGCTTACTTATTGTCCTGGAGCCCATTCCAGCCTTGTGCAGGTTTACAATTTTTGTCCCTGGTGTCCCTAGACAGCTCTTTGGCCTTGGCCATGGTGGAGAGGTTGGAGTGTAATTGATTGTGTGGGCAGGTATCTTTTATACAGTTAACAAGTTCAAACAGGTGCAATTAATACAGGTAATAAGTGCAGAGTAAGGGTACTTTCACACTAGCTTTTTGGATTCCGTTTTTGAGATCTGTTTCAGGGCTCTCACAAACGGTCCAAAAGGGATCAGTTCAGCCCCAATGCATTCTGAATGGATAAGGATCCGTTCAGAATGCATCAGTTAGGCTCCGTTCCGCCTCTATTCCATTTTGGAGGCGGACACCAAAACGCAGCATGCAGCATTTTGGTGTCCTTCTGAAGAGGCGGAGCCTAACGGATCCGTTTATTTTTACAATGTAAGTCAATGGGGACGGATCTGTTTTCAATGACACAATATAGTGCATTTGAAAACGGATCTGTTCCCCATTGACTTTCAATGTAATTCAAAACGGATCCGTTTTGGACTTTGTCATTTTTCTTTAAACCTAATGCAAACGGATCCGTTCTGAACGGATACAAACGTTTGCATTATAGGTGCGGATCCGTCTGTGCAAATAAACAGACGGATCCGCACCAACGCAAGTGTGAAAGTACCCTAAGAGGACTTCTTAAAGAAAAACTAACAGGTCTGTAGGAGCCAGAATTCTTGGTGATCAAATACTTATTTCATGCAATAAAATGCAAATTAATTATTTAAAAATCATACAATCTGATTTTCTGGATGGATTTTTTAGATTCTGTTTCTCACAGTGGAAGTGTACCTACGATAAAAATTACAGACCTCTCCATTTTTTGTAGGTGGGAAAACTTGAAAAATTGCCAGTGTATCAAAAGAGCCTGAGCTGTGGTTAACAGCATTTAGAGATATGCTTTACAACAGTCCCATGGACCATAAACACAATAGTCTGAAGGGGATTAATTGAATTCTATCAGAGATCTTTCTAGGCATTCTCCGTGACCTGTGCAGAGGTCAGGAGGGAGTAGATAAGCTGTGATATCACCTATTGTGAAGGGTGAATCTTTCTATAGGTGATATCTGTCATTGCAATCCTGTCTGTGAATATAAGAATGAAAACTAATCTGTACAGACTAAGACGTGGCACCTGTATATAGAAAAGTATGATCAGATATAGTTTTTAAGACATATTCTAGAAACAAAAAAGAACCGACTGCAATTGATTATTTGTACTATGACCTTTAAACTGAGTGTCATCTAAAAACACAAACAGCAGATTATTAAATTGGTTATTTGGCTCTGTTAAAGAAGTAATTATCACTGTTTCTAGATGCTTACTTATCAAAGTGTATATACTGAACTAAAAACTGTAAAAAATCAGAAAAAATATTACTTTTATTTCAATAATTAAAAAACAGTCAAACCCCTAATAAACTAAAGATGGTTACACCTATAAACAAACGCTAGTTGCATACACGAATAATGGCAATCACTAAAAACTTTAGGCAGATATATACTTATACAGATGGGATTCAGTACCACTTTTTGTACCTAGTCCATCTTTCTAACAGTCTGTTGAGTTGGTGGTGTCGAGTGGAGAATTCACTGTTGGGATCACCTTCATCTTTCTCTGCGGTGTCCATGTGCTATCCGTGCCTACAGGCAAAGTACCTGCATCGGTGGTTAAGCCCTGCATCCATCCTACTGTGACCCTGCTGAAAAGAAAATTCACAAATGTCCCAATGTGTTTCCCAAACAACAACATTAGGCGTGATGCACCTAATATCTTCAGTGCCGGCATCTACTCAGCACCAAATATCTATGGTGCCAGTATCTGTGGATGGTGCCAGTATCTGCTGAATATATATGTCTGGTCGCCTGATGAACCAGCTTTTTTATTGGGAAAACGCGTCATAACATTTCTGAATGAGGGATAGCACAGGGACACAGCAGAAAAAAAAGAGGATAATCCCAACAGTGAATTCTCTACTGGACGCAACCGACTTAACAGACTGTGAGTAAAGGTCCCTTTACACTGGCTGAACATCGGCCAGATAATCTCTAACATGCGTTAGAGATAATCTCTAACATGCGTTCATGCGTTCATACTCATTATCTGCTGGTGTAAAGGTGCTGCCAATTGCCTGATGAACGAGCTAAATGCTTGGTCATTGGGTAATATCATTTGTGCAGACACCTAAATCATCGTTTGCTGGAAGCAGATTGCTTTAACAATAGCTTCCCGCCATACTGTGGAGGAGATCGCTAGATATAAATGCAGCCATCTCCTTCAGTGATGAGCAGGTGCCTCCCAGGGATGAACAATTCCTTCCCGTCAATTACTTGCTAAATTGTTCAGTGTTAAACGGCCTTTGGACAGACTAGGTACAAAAAGTGGTAGTGAGTCCCACCTGCATAGACTTGTATATCCGCCTAAAGATTTTTTGGTGATTGCCATTATCCTTGTATGTAACTAACATTTGTTTCTAGGTGTAAATATCTTTAGTTTATTAGGGGTTTAATAGGTCTTTATCATTGAAATCAGTTATATTTTATCAAAGGGGTTTTCATTTCAGTGATCGGCTCCGGAGAAGAAGATGCCCAAAAGATGCCCAACTGGCAGCAATTATGACCTAATGTCTTTGGTTTCTACTCTACCATGGTATCACGTCTGAGATGGCCGGTTACAGACGTAGGGCGCAGAGGGGAGGGAAGAGAAGTACCCTTCCACTAGGGAAAGGGAGAGGTGGTGACCCCTAGCTTGTCTGGCACTGGCACCTGGCTGCCCTGACGTTCCTAGACGGGCTGCTAACCTGTATGCCGATCACGTGCCTCGTCCCTAGCTTACTCTGAAATAAGACCTAGGTAGTGAATAGGGCGCTGGGTGCACTAGTCCTCACCACTGACACCTAGGGTAACAACAGGGAAAGGAAAAACAACACAGACAATCCCCGAAGGGAGACAACAACAACAACAGGAGTGAACCGGGGATCCAACAGCTCCAGTTCCAACAGCTCCACAGCAACAGTTGTCCACCTGAGGTCAGAATACAAGATCTGGAATGAAGGTCTATATTTGGCAACAAGGGAAACAAAAGGGGGAATATATAGTAGCTGGGAGTGGCTGACAGAGAACAGCCGAAAGAAAAAGCTACAGATCGGACCATCAGGACCAGGTTTCTCCAGGTAAGAAATGTGGAAAAAACGAATTAACCTTTTGGCGTTTACTTCCGGAACTTGCACCCACATTCTTTCTTCCGGACCATAACCCCTCCAATGCACCAGATATTGAAGGGAGCGACGGACGAATCGAGAATCTACAATTCTTGCCACCTCAAACTCCAAATTGCCATCGACAATGATTGGAGGGGCGGTAAAGGTGATGGTTTTGGAAGTGCAACATACACTTTTTGAGCAACGATTTATGAAAAACATTTTACATTTTTAAAGCTTGAGGTAGCTCTAGTTGAAATGCCACTGGATTAATGGTGGCGACTATTTTATAAGGACCGATAAACCTAGGACCCAATTTCCAAGAGGAAACCTTAAACCTAATATACTTAGTCGACAACCACACATGGCCATTTACCCGTCGGTCCGGACGTGGCGAATGTTTTTTTATCAGCCATACGTTTATATCTGTCTTCCATATTTTTCAAGTTGCTTTGAACCATTCGCCATACAGAAGAGATCGATGACGTAAACCTTTCTTTCTCATGGATCCCAGAAGGCTCCCCCTCACTGAAAGTGCAAAATTGCAGATGAAAACCATATGCACCAAAAAATGGTGACTTACCAGTTTATTCTTGATGGCGATTGTTTATAGCGAACTCTGCTAAAGGTAAGTCATCACAAAAGTCAGACACAAAACATCTAAGGTAAGTCTCTAGGTTTTGGTTGGTGTGTTCGGTCTGGCCATTCGACTGTGGATGGAAGGCTGAGGACAAGGACAAATGTACCCCAAGACGAGAACAAAAAACTTTCCAGGATTTAGGAAAAAACTGGGTTCCACGATCCGAAACAACATCGGAAGGGACCCGTGAAACCAGGGTTCTTGCATTTGGCAATGAGGGTAAGGCAATGAAATGCAACATTTTACGGAACCGGTCTACTACTACCAGGATAACAGTTTTACCCGCAGATACAGGTAGGTCAGTAATAAAATCCATCGACAGGTGTGTCCCCGGCCTGTTGGGAATGACCAGTGGCAACAGAGACCCCGCCGCACGAGTATGAGTGACTTTAGTGCGTGCACAGGTTGTACAGGTGGACACAAAATCAACTACGTCCTGGTGCAACCTCGGCCACCAAAAACAACAAGATAATAGATCCGAGGTTGCCCTACTACCTGGGTGCCCAGCGAGTACAGAGTTATGGTGTTCTTTTAATATTTTAAGGTACAAATTGAAAGGCACAAACAACTTTCCTGGGGGGCAGGAGACCAGGGCGTCTCCCTGAGCCTCCAACATCAACCCCTCCAGGTCTGATTGTAATGCAGAGACAACCACCCCCCCTTTGTAAAATCGGCACCCCCTTCACCCCCTCCAGGAAAACTTCGGGCAGAGCATTAGCTGTGGTATTTTTTGCCCCCGGGCGATAGATGATGATAAAATTAAACCTGGTAAAAAACAAAGACCACCTAGCTTTAGCAGACTCACGGTATAACAGACTTTTATGATCTGTAATCACCCTGACGGGATGAGCTGCCCCCTCCAAAAAGTGACGCCATTCCTCAAATGTTAATTTAATAGCTAAAAAAATTCCTGTTGCCTATATCATAAGTCTTCTTAGCTGCCCACAATTTCTTAGAAAAGAAAGCACAAGGATGCCATTTACTTGGAGACGGACCATGTGACAGTACCAGGCCCACCTCCGATGCATCAACCTCCACAATAAACGGTTGAGAAACATCAGGTTGGACCAGTATGGGTGCCGAGGTGAAACTCTCCTTCAGAGAGGAAAAAGCCAGTTTAGCAGTGTCAGACCATTTAGAAAAATCGTATGGGTGCCGAGGTGAAACTCTCCTTCAGAGAGGAAAAAGCCAGTTTAGCAGTGTCAGACCATTTAGAAAAATCGTATGGGTGCCGAGGTGAAACTCTCCTTCAGAGAGGAAAAAGCCAGTTTAGCAGTGTCAGACCATTTAGAACAATCAGTCCACTTCTTAGTCATGTCAGTAAGTGGTTTGGCAATCACCGAAAAATTCTGAATAGATTTTCTATAGAAATTGGCAAAATTCAAAAAACGCTGCAGAGCTTTTAGGTTCTCAGGAAGATCCCATTCTAGGATGGCGCGGACCTTCTCTGGATCCATACGGAACCTCGAAGCTGATGGCAGATACCCTAGGAATTGTACCTCCTGTACGTCGAATACACATTTATCCAATTTAGTATATAACTTATTTGTCTGTAAAATCTGCAACACCTGTCTAACATGTGCCTTGTGCTTCTCCAGATCAGGTGAATAGATCAAGATATGGTCAAGATATATCACCACAAATCTGCCGACAAGATGACAAAAGATATCGTTGACAAAGTGTTCAAAGACAGCAGGAGCATTAGTCAGGCCAAATGACATGACAAGGTATTCATAATGCCCCTCAGGAGTGTTAAATGCTGTCTTCCACTCATCCCCCTCTTTGATGCGAATCAGATTGTAGGTTCCCCTTAAAGGGAACCTGTCATCAACTTTATGCTCCCCATACTAACGGCAGAATAAAGTAGAGACAAGTGAGTTGATTTCAGTGGTCTGTCATTTATGTTAAAAGTAAGTGGTTGCCGAGAACCAACATCACAATCATTGCAGACTGGGCCTGCAAAAGAGTCACAGCCACCTGAGAAGAGTCATGGTTATTCATAAATTCTTGCTCTCCCCGCCCACCTGCTGATGATTGACAGTCTTCTACCTATTTTTTTCCCCTAGAAGAGAACTGCCAATCATCAGCAGATGGGCGGGGAGTGCAGGAGATTATGAATAACCATGACTCTATCTCAAGTAGATTTGACTCTTTTCAAAGCCTGTGCTGCAATGATTATGATGCTGGTTCTCAGCAACCACTTACTTTTAGCTCATGAGTGACACAGCGCTGAAATAAGCATTTCTGTCACTATTTTATGCTGCCCTCAGTGAGGTCAGCATAAAGTTGATGACAGGTTCTCTTTAAATCCATTTTGGAAAACCATTTCGCACCTGCAATCTGATTAAAACAGTCGGGAATGAGTTGAAGAGGATAGGGATCTCGGATAGTTCCGATTTATTTTACGAAAATCTAGGCAAGGACGCAGGCCCCCATCTTTCCTCTTAACAAAGAAATATGTCCTTTAGCCAGACTCTCGGAAATATAGTTCTTTATGGCTTGTCTTTCGGGGCCAGAAAGATTATATAACCTGGTCTTAGGTAACTTTGCTCCAAGGATCAGGTTAACCGGGCGATCATACAGACGATGGGGTGGTAACTCCTGACACCCCTTCTCAGAGAAAACATCCTCAAAGTCGGATACAAATGCTGGTAAGGTTGTAATGGAGGTGGCTGAGCAACTTCTACATAGGCAATTGTCCCTACAATGCTCACTGCACTCCAATATCTCCCGGATTAGGACAGGATTATGCGCTACCAATCAGGAAAGACTTAATACCATACCATAGGAGTAGGAAGACCTTCAAGGACATAGCAGGAAATAAACTCCTTATGGAGAGCCCCCACCCAAAGATGTATGTTATGTATGTATGTGTGTTGGTTTCCCCTGAGTAAGAGGAGCAGAGTCGATGGCGAATATGGGGATCAATCTAGATAAAAGGACTAAAAGACAAACCCAGAGTCCGAGCGAATCGGACATCCACCATATTAACCCCAGCCCCACTGCCCAAAAAAACAGAGATTTTCTCAGTTTTATTACCCGAGACTACCATAGCTGGCAAAAAAAACTGAGACGTTCGTATGGAGGAGATGTATACACCCAGGTTGTCATCCTCCGCACAACCTGAGGTCAGTAGTTCCGGCGGCTGTTTCTTTTTGGGTACGGATGGACAAATTCTAAAAAAATGACCCTCTGACCACAGAAAAAACAAACCCTTGTCTTACGGCTAACCCCAGGAGGACTAACCTGATGAGTGGCTCTCCTTAGTTGCATAGGTTCGTCTGGGTCAGAACAAACAGACTCCTGCCTGAGAAAAGTCTCTGGAGAACAAGAACGCCTCTGCCTATCCCTAAGGCGTCTATCAATTCTTATAGATAGCAACATAGCGGCCTCAAGGGATATAGGAGTTTGATACAGCACAATCGCGTATTTTACTTTCTCTGACAACCCCTGGCAAAAACTGGCTCCTGAGAGCAGGGTCATTCTGCCGAGTATCCGTAGCCTACCTTCGAAGCTCGAAACAATAAACCTCTGCTGAAGGCTCAGCTAGGGAGACTTGGTCAGAGCATCGTATATGAGACCCAGGGCCTCAAAAAACTAATCTATGAACCGGAGGGCCTGGGTAACAGCTGGTAACGAAAAAGCCCAGGATTGAGGATCCCCTTGAGAAGGAAGATGACAACCCCCACCTGCTGTTCCTCATCATCAGAGGAATTTGGGCGCAGCCCGAAATATACTTTATAGGCTTCTCGGAAAACAACAAATTTGTCTCTCCCTCCAGAAAATCTGTCAGAGACAGCAACTTTAGGTTCTGGATTGACCTGGTTACCCATAGCAACCACTGGGCTTGAGGTCTGCTGCAGCTGCTGAAGGGCCGACGCCCTCAATCCTGCCACTTCAAGAGACAGACCTTGCAACTGCTTTGCCAAAGCAGCAATAGGATCCATAGTGGATTTTTTTTCTTTAGAAAAAGAAAAAACTAAATAAGGGCCAGATATGATATCATGTCTGATTAGGCAGGTAAAAGACGTGCGGCGCAGAGGGGAGGGAAGAGGAGTACCCTTCCACTAGGGAGAGGGAGGAGTGGTGACCCTAGCTTGCCTGGCACATAGCTGCCCTGACGTCCCTACACGAGCTGCTAACCTGTATGCCGATCACGTGCCTTGTCCCTGGCTTACCCTGAAATAAGCCCTAGGTAGTGAGTAGGGCGTGGGAGCACTAGTCCTCACCACTGACACCTAGGGTAACAACAGGGAAAGGACAAACACCACAAACAATCCCCGAAAGGAGACAACAACAACAGGAGTGAACCGGAGAGCCAACGGCTCCACAGCAACAGTTGTCAACCTGAAGTCAGAATAGAAGATCTGGAAGGAAGGTCTATATCTGACAACAAGGGCAGCAGAAAGGGAGAATATATAGTAGCTGGGAGTGGCTGACAGAAAACAGCTGAAAGGAAAAGCTACAGATTCTTAAATGGGACAAAAAGGGTCGCAAACCTAAGCAGGAAAACATGGACCGGAATCTATTCTCGCGGTTACGTCATGGAGCGATCTCTTGAGAAACCAAGCGCGTAGCCACCCGCTGCGACCTTCTGACCCCAGGCACAACAGGATCAGCGATAAGTCGTGACACCCTCGTGACACATGGTTGGGTTTTTTCTTTTTTTTTTGCTGTATCTAAATTGCGCCTCTTTTTTGCAGTTAGATTTAATATTTTATAATATAGTTTTACGCTTTCAATGTTGCTGTTGTAATTATATAGAAGACACATTCTCACAATACTCAAGGGCAGGTCCAACCTAAAGTCCCAGTCATGGCAATTTAACTGACCCTTAGATCTCATTTTTCCCAGGCCTTCAGGCTGCAAGAGAAACTAATAATGAATTAGCTTCACCGATTTCCAGTTTAAGTGGGGGAATTGTATGTCAATCCAGAGATGACTAACTGGATCATTTATCTGAAACAGATGGATGTTACTGGAAACTCTTATTTTGTATTTTCCTGTATTATGGTGTAACATACATATCCATTTTTTATCTCTATTTTGCCCACTCAGTAATCACAGTTACACTAGTCGTCTTTGTTCATTGTAAGTTCTCAAGAACAGAGGGATGATATAAGAGGTAGAAAATTCTATTGGAAAAAAATTGCTTTTAAACAGAAAAAAGCACAGAAACAGAAACTTTATTGTTTGAACAGAACGGAAACATCTTATGTGAACAAAGATAGTTATTCAGCAAAAGTCTGTCCAACGTAAAAAGCATTATTACTAAAAAGACATTATTGTCTAGTTCTGGAAACGAGTATGGGGTAAATCGCGTCTCAGATCAAATTGCTTCAGTGCTTCAATTATTCTAGTTTGGTTCGTGCAAGTGAAAAAGTGGTGTAAAATGTGGGACAATCGCTATAAATTAAACAAGTTTTGTGCCAGAAGAATATTTTGTAACTTGAGGGGGATGAGTGGGATATGACATTCCTTCTATATCTGAAGTAAAATTTTCAGGTCACATAATGGTGCTTTACTTTATTCTTAAGCAGAAAAGTCTAAAACATAACTAAAAAGGTATAAAAATACATGGACATGTTGCAAGATGCATTTTATGGCATCCAAGCATACATGATTTTATGAAGTGTCAAGTTAATCATAATGGTGCACATGCCACATACTAAAAAACATGTAATTAGGCCTCATGCACACGGCCGTGGGTGTTTTGCGGTCCGCAAACCGCGGATCCGCAAAACACGGAAGCTGCTCCGCGTTCCGTTCCGCAATTTGCGGAACGGAACGCGGCCCATTATAGAGATGCCTATTCTTGTCCGCATAACGGACAAGAATAGGACATGCTCTATTTTTTTTGCGGGGGCACGGAACGGAGCAACGGATGCGGACAGCACACGGAGTGCTGTCCGCATCTTTTGCGGCCCCATTGAAATGAATGGGTCCGCGGCCGAGCCGCGAAATATGCGGCTCGGACGCGGACCCAAACAACGGCCGTGTGCATGAGGCCTTAATTAGGCATGCAAAATTAACTTAATTATCATTTATGGTGTTTTATTTCCTCTATTCTCCAGGATTGAGCCTTATGTATATAAACAAGGACAGGTTTAAAATGGATCAGTTTGAACATAGAAACCCATTGTGTTTGTTATGCAGAGGATATGAACCCAGTGTGTCACCTAAAAAGATTTGGCTTGGGGCCACTCTTATGGGTGTTATATAAGTGGCCCCATTGGTTTTCACCATTTAATCCCTATTCATGGATCTGGACTCTGCTGCAGGAGAACCACGAGACAGCTACCTCTAGGAGTAGTCTCTGATCAAGAGACTGCTGACCTATGGGGGTCAAGACAGTATTAAAGCATTCATTTTTCCTTTGCAGCCTAGACTAAGTTCACATTGTGATTGGCAATTCTTTTAGGTAAGACCTTTAAAATGATTTGCTTAAAGGGCTTCTGTCACCCCCCTTAACCCATTTTTCACTAGCTGACATTAGCTATTTGCTAATGTCAGCTGAGTTGAAATATATATTTATTACCTTGTCCGAAGTTGTAATTTACGTGAAAAAGGCACTTTTATTATATGCAAATGATCTTCGCTACCAGCAAGTTGGGCGTTTACTTGCTGGTAGCCGCCGCATCTCGATGAATTATGCACGCCCCCTTCCTCGCTTGATAGACAGGCCAGCGCTTCTCCTCCTCGCACTGGCCCTGTCTGAAGATAAATCCGCGCCTGCGCCGTGCACGCTCAGTAGTCGGCGCAGGCGCTCTGAGTGAAGGACGCGAGCTTTGCCGCTCCGTCCTCAGTGCGCCTGCGCCGATCACGTCACCGCTACACCCGCTTCCTTCCGGGTGTAGCGGTGACGTAATCGGCGCAGGCGCACTGAGGACGGAGCGGCAAAGCTCGCGTCCTTCACTCAGAGCGCCTGCGCCGACTACTGAGCGGTACGGCGCAGGCGCGGGATTTATCTTCAGACAGGGCCAGTGCGAGGAGGAGAAAGCGCTGGCCCTGTCTATCAAACGAGGAAGGGGGCGTGCATAATTCATCGAGATGCGGCGGCTACCAGCAAGTAAACGCCCAACTTGCTGGTAGCGAAGATCATTTGCATATAATAAAAGTGCCTTTTTCACGTAAATTACAACTTCGGACAAGGTAATAAATATATATTTCAACTCAGCTGACATTAGCAAATAGCTAATGTCAGCTAGTGAAAAATGGGTTAAGGGGGGTGACAGAAGCCCTTTAATATATGCCCTTGACATATGCAATTGTATGAATATACAGTTACGTATGTCTGCCAGTGACTCCTAACAAAAATAAATGTGGTGGCCTATCTGAAAAAAATGAATTTTATTTTCACTGTTCTGTGGGTGTAGCAGCTGTTTGTTTCACCCAAAGTTCCCACTTCTAGAAACTTGAAGTATCAGATGCATCAGGTGTCACACAAATACATCAGCCACATGTTCCTCATTATGTCTACATGCATTTAGATTTCAACCCAAACAAGTTCTGCCAGTTACAAAAGAGACTGATGAGCTTTCATCAGGTATATACAGCCACACACAGAGGAAAGTTCTCAAGGAGTCTTGCGTTCACATGAGACCTTTGTGACAAATATTGATCTTATGATTGTAGAGGTCCTCAATAAGCTAAAATTAGTTGAAGCACATTTTCCACGTCTGTCAAGTCTGTGTTACATAAACAGAAAGGAAGTCAAAAGCTAAGGACAGACCACAAAGAATGAAGTGTTTTTAAGAGGATTTTTACCCAAAACATAAAAATAGGTATATGCTAGTAAACCAGATTGGACATAAAATTTGATAATTATATTTGTTCAGCTTACACAGAAATTGGTTTCCTGTTTTATTGCAGTGGGCATTTTTGTAAAAGTAACAGCAGAAAATGTAACCATATTCATTGATACTTGCTCTGTTTATCATAAATATTCCCCTGTCCAGGACTAGCCATAAAGTGGTCCTGCAGGAATGTTTTTTTTTCTTGTTTTTTTTTTCACAACTCCCCCCATTCTGCCCGACCTGTGAAGGGAACTTGGCTTACCTGCTTCCGGCACCAGCTCTTGTTCCTTCTTCTGCAAGCCTGGGCTCCATTGATGTCAACATACAGTTGGACATTGTCGCTGCTAATCACAGGCAGTGGTGGTGTCTGGCTCCCTTTATGTCATGTGACCATTTGTCATAAGCAAAGGGAGCTGCACACCGCCACAACCTGTGATTCACTGCGGAAATGTCAAACCAGATGTTGACATCAGAGGAGCCCAGCAAAGCATCGCAGGTCTGCAGGAGAAGGAGCAGGGAGCCGATAAGTCATCTTCTATTTGCAAATCGAGTAGAATGGGAGGGG
This sequence comes from Bufotes viridis, assembly GCA_033119425.1. NCBI lineage: Eukaryota > Metazoa > Chordata > Amphibia > Anura > Bufonidae > Bufotes > Bufotes viridis. The sequence continues at coordinate 119,277,235 of CM065590.1, read as the reverse complement.
TTTGCCACAAAAACGCCAAAACAACACAAGGATTAAGCCATAAGCCTTATTTTAGCTCCATAATATCCAGGACACAAACATCTTGATCCATAGTTGAATTCAAATGACTTTTGTGGCTGTGTTGGGCACATCCACCCTCTCCAGTGAAGGGGGCACTATCCTCAGAAGTACAGTAGGATGGCCAGTACAGCCTGGCATACGTCACATGACTTTTGCATCTTCAGGCACTTTTAATAGCTTCCGCTTGGTGTGTGTGCAAATTTGCATAGGGCACCATCTCACATAAGACTGTCCCTATCAATGATTATGCATTTCCTCTGCTGATGTAAATGGGTTCTTCAGAGGCTAACAGAATGGAGATAATGTAAAGCCTATACTGAAGGTCTCCAAATAATAGTTATAATAGTTGCAAGCAGAACAAAAAGGGGTGCAGAGGTAAGCTCTATTATGTTACAAGACTGGCCCTTCCCGCATTTGGGAGGCTGCCATTAGATACCACTCCTAGGTGATAGCACGCAGTCTTAGATACTGGGTGAGATGAAACCTGCTTTCTTTTTAGTTTCAATTGATATACATTACTGTGATCTTGTAAGGGGTAACCGGATTATTGGCTGGGGAAATTCTTAATGCATTTATTTGTGTTACGTTTGCACATTTATTTCATTTTAATTAAAAGAATAAAGATTTTGCTTCACTCAGCGACTGCCCCATGTGACTGGTCTTCAGCCCGTTGTCATGTGGTTCTATGATGTCGTTTTTGAATAAGCTTCAAAGAAACTTACAATCAACTGTCATGAGACTGGTATAAAGCAGTGATCTCCACCCTATGGCTCAGCACGTACTGAGGGAGGCTATACGTGTAGGTTCCACATGAATGCTATTGATACAAGCATGTATTGATGCAATTATGTACATCATGAGCAACAACAACAAACATTTGTAATGCACTTTTTTTAATAGGAAACCAATTAATCTCTCGGAAAGTTTTTGAAGTATAGTAAACCGAAGTTCCTGAAAGAAACCGACACAGACACGGGGAGAACATACACACTCTATGCAGATTTTCTTGATCAGATTTCATGTCATCTCTATACTATAGACATCTCTGATATGCTAACCGTGTTGTCTGTAGTGGTTTCATCTTATCCTGGATGGCCTATGGTTCTTTTGTATGTGCTTTTATATGTTTGTAAATGTTATCACCCATGTGTAGTTAGTGTATTCAGGAAACCAATAAAGAATATTCCTTTTCTGATACCTGGTGTGCTGTTACCCATTCATACACACTATTTTTCTTTGATTTGTATTCTTGCAACAGCTGAAAGTCTGGATATCACTACTTAAAGGTATAGATAGTAAAATAATGCGAAAGCTATTGACATCATGATCCTCATTGCTTACTAAGGAGACTTGGTATGTTTTAGTTATTATTCAAAAATAATAATTGACAATTGAATCTATTTTACCTTGTAACTTGCGTTCTCGTGCCAAAATCAAGAGACCTCATGGACTGCAGCACTTCAATACAACCCATGTACTACAAAATATAAAGATAGGTTTATTAAATATACAGTCATTCATGTCATTCGCATGGAACAAACAGGCTATACATCTTATAAGGCAAATAATTAAGGTAGTGTTTCACTGCAGCCCTTCTGTTAAGCACCTATTAATACTCTTACTCACCACTACTGTAGAAAGGAATCTTTTGCCAGGCTCTAGATTAGGATTTATAACAAATGCCCTATCAATGAAGTAGTTGGCAGAGTATGTGACTGCCTAAATGACGAGAAAAGGCTTTACACATACACTGATGGGACCATTCAACATGCAATACCATGGAACACGTGGAATATCTGGTTAGCTTGGTGTTGTATGGTTTCTGTTCACAGCCCAATAAATGGAGGCAATGGTGTAACTCTACTAAACTGGCAGTGTTTGCCTGATCTAAAGGCATCACATATTTTACTGCTTATGTGGAAAGTATTATGATAAGAAGATAAACCATACCATGCCACAATCATATACTCCTATTTTCAATGGAAATTTACTGTCCTGTTTTCTTAGGGCAGTGCATTTTGCCAGGTATGCAGATATTAAAGTTAATGCCAGCCGATTCCAGTATTAAACCCCCAGGGGTGGATTGGCCATTCGCTAAACCGGAAAAATCCTGGTGGGCTGGTGAGATCAAGACCTGCCACAGCTAGCATCCTCACATGACTGCAGAGGGCAACAATTAAAAGGGTTGTCTCACTTCAGCAAATGGTATTTATCATGTAGAGATAGTTAATACAAGGCACTTACTAATGTATTGTGATTGTCCATATTTCCTCCTTTGCTGGCTTCATTCATTTGTCCATCGCATTATACACTTATGTAATCTGGGCAATCACAATACAGTAGTAAGAGCCCTATATAAGCTTTGTCTACATGATAAGTGCCATTTTCTGAAATGAGAAGCCTCCAGCCCTGCACAACTCTACATATACCAGTATATATACCTGTCGGTAATCGAAAGGGTCAGGACCTTTCTAGAACCACCTTGATTTGAGCCTTACTGACGTCAGGAGAGATATTTCTCAGCAGCAAATAAATGACAGACACTCAGGTATCACCGAGAAATACTCTAACTTTATTGGCATATGGCCCGGCTTTTTGTATAGGAAAGAGATAGAATCTGCACAGCTTTATCCAATCACAGTGAGACACATCTTATCAGAAAAGTAGTGTACTGACATGAACATATAAGGAACAAACTGTTTACATCAGCCGTAGGGGAAATTCCACAAAGGTGGAAAAACAGGAATGAAACTTAGCTTACAGCGGGAAAATAAAAAATTATGCGGCAGTGCAAAAGTTACAGCACTATAGTAGACAAGATGGAGTATTATTCTCTTCAGTAATATTGTACTTTGCTGTCTGGCACGAAACTGCAGCAAAAACATGACAAAACAGTGATGTAGAATGATTCCCACAAATGCATGCAGAAGCCTCCTGTCTGAAATCTTGATCTTCCCATGGCTTACGGATCTTGGTAAAGGTCCAGAGATCTGTAATTTTGGAAATGTTTTGACCCAGTTATCTAAATATCACAATGTGGCCCTTGTCAAAGTTGCTTAGATCCTTACACTTGTCAGTTCAGTCTGGTGTCTGGTTCCAACACATTAACTTCAAGAATTGACTGTTCACTTGCTGCATAATACAGTATATCTTACCCTCTGCAATTTTAATGAGCTAATTAATGTTAACTTGGAACCGAACCCGAGTTCGGGAAATGTTTTTTTACAGTCTAAATAAATTTCTGAAGTTTAATAACTAATAACTTCGGCTCATCAGAGCCAATACATTCTAATACTGTATGGAGTGCATGCTCCGTACAGTATTGAAACAAAGTTTTATGCGAATCGACTTTGAATGTTTCATCTGAAGGCGATTCGCCCATCCCTAGTTATTTGCTTCACCTATCAGTTATTTTAGTCAGGGATTTCACGGAGCACCAATGATGCAGCCGCTGCAACCTTGCCTGCGCTGGATACCTCGTTCCATTTGAAACCCAACCTTATGACTGATCAATGTATATTCATTCATTATTATATCACATTGGGACTACCAAAGCTGTGGTGGGAAGTATGACCTCCAATGTGATTCCCTAGGCAGGTGAATACACTTAGGGCCCATTCACACAGCAGTTTATGCCACTGGACTCCACACCAAAATTCCGGCAGTGGCCTTGTGGTGTCCACCTCCCATTGTTTTCAACTGCAGTTCACATGGCCGACAGTTTAATGTCCTTTTTTTGGTGTGATGTCTGGATGGGTGCTGCTAGGAGCAGCGGCAGGTATCTGTTCGTGGTCTAGCTTCATTCAGTGTGGCAAAACAGTGAACAGGTCCACGGCAATTCAAAATGAAAACCTGCTGCAGAAACAGCTGTGATTTTTTCCACGGAGTACGTAGCGGATTTTGCAGAGGCAAATTCCACCTTATGAACATAGCCTTATGTCTATAGTCTGTGGGCTATCTACTAATCTATGTTTTGCAGCATTGTAAGGGTACATGCAGACAACAATGTAGTTTATACTGATTTTCTGCTTGAATTTCACAGTGCTTCTATGGGGAATTTGAATGCAGATTTTGACATGGAAATCTTTACTGAAAATCTGCACATGCTGTGGATTTCAAAATACACACTGCAATTCGATTTACACATGGAAAATGTATCCACTGGGTGGGTGAAATCTGATGTACTTAGCTAGTACAGTATTATGCTGCAGACACAAAAATGTGCATGGAAATTCATATTATGTACCTTGTGCATGGGGCCTTTCAGTAGCTGGAAAATAGAGCTGAAAAATACGCAAATGTGTCAAAAATGCACGTATTACATGTGATTTTTGCAGCAGATATGGCTGTGAATCTCTTCATTGCAAAGGACGAAAAAAATTGACATGCAGCAGATTCCAAACCTGCGCCGCAGGTCAATTTACACGGCAGAATTTTTACACAGCATGCGGATGAGATTTCTTAAAATCTCATCCACTTTGCTGGTACTGAAATAAGCCTCATTCACACGTCCGTGATCAAATCCGTGAGCAGGTGGTCAGTGATGCATCTGTGAAGCTGTCCGTGAAAGAATCCATGTTGGGTCCGTGTGTCCGTTTTTTGCTGTCCGTGTTGCATCCGTGTTTCACTGACACTGAACAGCTAAAGAATAATTTTCAAAGCATCTCTTCTAAATGATCCGTGAAACACGGACGTGGTTTTCACGGATCCATAGACTATAATGGGCGTGATGGATCCATCAAATAGAGCATGCATCCGTGCTAAAAACACTGACCCACGGACCCTGCTAAAACACTGATGTGTGAATACAAAAATTAAAATGAATGGGGACGTGTGCTGTCCGTGGAGAACACGTACAGCACACGTCTGTAAAACACTGACGTGAGAATGAGGCTATACCCTGGGGATTTGCTGCACAAAAATCCACGACAGCAAATCTACCACATGTGAATATACCCTTACAGTCAGTAGGAGATTACGTGTATGTAGTCAGATATTTGTAGTCACATATAATGCAATGCTCATTCTTAGATCAGGGCTTTCGCACAGGACCTCTATATACTGTATATTGTAACCTGGGTTTATGAGAATCTTCCTAGTAGCTTATGGGACTATGACCAGATTGTTTTTCTCATGCAGCCTTGCTGGGATTTGTAGTTACATAGATATCCCGCCCTGCTCAGCCAGAGAATCTGCAGGTTTAGTGCAGGTCTTCATTATGTATTCTGACTACGTTACACGCAGGGATGCTCTTAGCCAGCACCTCTCCCCTGTCATTGATAAAATGAAATATTCAGTGGAGTAGGTGAGTCATGCGCTGAGATCATATGATGATGAGTAAGTGTTCACTTGCCTCTGTGGCCTGTGCGTGGGAAGCTACTCTAAACTAAGATGAGAAAATCAATATCGGAATTACTCAGAGGAGAATACAGGCCTGTGTTATCTTTTATTTACAGATGAAGCATTGCGCCTGGAATCGAAATACAGAGGCTTTTAATTCTCCAGTAATTGAAAGACTCGAGACCAATATACAAAATGTTTAATAAAATGCTAGTTGTGGACTTTGCTGCACAGTAAAACCTCCCACATCTCATGGGGATTCTCTGTAAGGAATAGCCTGCTTAATATACACAGAAACAATCTGACCTTTTAGCAAATGATTTCACTTTCAGATATTTATATTATATTCCGCTTTTTCCCATTTGCCTAAGGTTTTCTTCAATATTATCTTAAACTGTATATTTTACATATTCTAGGAGTAACCTTGTTTTATCTAAGAGGAATAATTTGAGCCTAAGGGCTCATGCACAACACCATTGCTGCTTTGGTGGTCCGCAAAACACCTCCTTGTATTTGCATAAGTAGTTGAACAACATTACAAGTGGAATAGGATTATTTGCAAAGGCCAGCTATGCCACTTCTAATTTCACTAATGTTGCTACATGTGCCATTTTGGCACATAACAGGTAGTATTTAGTGTTAGGTTCCCGTCTTATAGAGAACACCTTGACATTTGGCAGATGGGCCCAAATAATTTTGTACAAAATGTATTTGCCAAGATTCTCAAATTTGCTAAATAAGCATTAGCATTAGAATGTTTTTTATGGCCACATATGTAATAGGTTGGTTAGTTCAACAGGACCTGTCACCACTCCTGACATGCCTGTTTTAATAGCTTCATGCATTCCCCATGTAATAAATAACAATTCAGTAGCATCTATTCTTATGAATCTATATAGTGTCGTCCCTTTATTATTCCTGCTAGAAGTTATAATTGAATTGCCATTGGCCTTCAATAAGGGTACAGAGGGGTGGTAACAAGTTGGGGGGGTGTACCTGCACAGACTCATTATATCCAATCAGTGCTGCCATGTTTAGGTGTGCAGGTACACACCCCCAACTTGTTACTACCCCTCTGAACTCTTTAAAACTGAAGTCTAAGGGTACTTTCACACTAGCGTTGGTGCGGATCCGTCTGTTTATTTTCACAGACGGATCCGCACCTCTAATGCAAACGTTTGTATCCGTTCAGAACGGATCCGTTTGCATTAGGTTTAAAGAAAAATGACAAAGTCCAAAACGGATCCGTTTTGGATTACATTGAAAGTCAATGGGGAACGGATCCGTTTTCAAATGCACCATATTGTGTCACTGACAACGGATCCGTCCCCATTGACTTACATTGTAAAAAAAAACGGATCCGTTAGGCTCTGCCTCTTCAGACGGACACCAAAATGCTGCATGCTGCGTTTTGGTGTCCGCCTCCAAAACGTAATAGAGGCGGAACGGAGCCGAACTGATGCATTCTGAACGGATCCTTATCCATTCAGAATGCATTGGGGCTTAACTGATCCGTTGTGGACTGTTTGTGAGAGCCCTGAAACGGATCTCACAAACGGAATCCAAAACGCTAGTGTGAAAGTACCCTAATAGCAAATCATTCATAACTTATATTTGAGAAATAATAAAGGAATGGCACAACATTGAGCCATAACAATAGATGTTTCAAAAATGTTAGTACATAGAGAATACATGAAGTAATTAATAAACACATGTAAAGTGTGGTGAACGGTCCTATTTAAACTAGTATTATATTCAAAATGTCTTTTGTGGATGATTATAATTTTTTTTATTTGTTTTCAAAATATTGGTATGTTCATATATTAATTTACATGTTCTGTTTATTTTAATTTTGTAAAATGGAGGACAACCTTGAGGAGGAAGCTGAAGAGAGTGCGCTGCAACACTCCAGCACCTGTGATGAGGAGCCTGCTGCGCCACAAGCTTCTCCAGAGAGTGCTGAAGGGCCCAGCACCTCTGCTGCCTCTCGGCCCCTAGCCTCCGGAGTGGACACCTCCCCACTTTGTCCTTACCCACCCGTCGCGGCAGACCAATGCCTCCTGCCGAGGCTATGATAAATACTCAGGTCCTGGACTATTTGTCTAGAGCCCGGCAGGAGGACCAGTTTGATCTATATGCACGCAGTCTGGCACCTTATTTGCAGAGTCTGCCTCCAGAACAAGTACTGAGAACCAAAGCGGCTCTCGGTATCGTTCTGGAAGTAGCCACTCCGCCAAATGATCTGACGGACATGTTTCTGGCCCTGGAGAATTGGCGCAGCCATGGGCCCTTGTCTGGCCCCCGGCCAACGCCAATTCACCAGGTTTGCCACTGGCCGCCACAATTCCCTCCCACATGGGAACATTATGGGAAACAAAGTCGCCCATATACCCAACACTATCATGGTGACACGTCATATTGCCAGCCTGACCCCTCCACATCCCAAGCTTCCCCATCTCACCACTCTGGCCCCCCTTCACAACCCTCCTACCATGGGCCTCAGTTTCAGGGTCCAACTGGGTCATCTGGGCATTTTTTTAATTTGTAAATTTTCATTTCCCATTATTGTTTATATTATTTTTTTACAACATATTATGTAAATTTAAATACTTAAATAATTGCTGAAATAAACTGTTTTATTTTCACGCATTTCATTGTTTCCTGTCTTCATTATATACATTGAATTATTATATTTATGTAGCACAAACACGTAGAACACATTAATAATTGTAAACGTTTATTATACATTTATATAACCTACATACACGTAACTACATAAACATGATTTGTAAATCATTTAGACACATAAATATTAATTTGGTTATAAACAATATCAACCAATTTAAAAACTTTATTCTACAATTTGGTATTAAAAATATATATCTATCGAAAAATACTACAAACTATTTAATGTCCATTATGAACACAATAGTATAGACAATACATATGGAGTTTACCGACATGACACATGTAATGATAGTTATTAGTAATTGATAATGAGGCCAACCACAACTTTAATAATTATTATGGTGATGCAGGCATACATTTAATAGTGCTTACATTTCATCTTTATAGTAATGAGGTATTACTACATATTCCACATACCTATTTTATACACATAGAATGGTTCAGTTTTTTTTCACGTGCGTTAAAAACGCAATCCGCATGTCATCCGCATGCAAAATCGCACTATTATCACTGAACGCACCCTGAACGCATCCGGACCTAATCCATCACGCTCGTGTGAAAGAGGCCTAAGAATGCCATAGCTGGTAGTGATTTATTATGAAATATGTACCATTTATATAACTCTGTCACTATATAGCTACACATTTGATGAACCTGTACTTCTTTGTGAGGAAATCAGAATATCACTTCAGCGGAGATATTTTTTGTAAAAAAAAGTAGTGAAGTAATGGGGTATTTATCATCCCTAAGAGCTGAGAAATCTGTGACAGGGGCTTCTGATGCAGATATGAACATAGCCTAATATATAGGTGTAGGTTGAACAAATACCCAATGGAACCACAATCAGAACCAAAGATATATTACTTTATCCAGATTATTTGTATTTGTATTAGACTCAGGTTTTCTGCCATCTTTTCTGAAATTAATGACAGCAGAGTCTACATCAATTTGGAACCCAACAGAATGCAGACAAACCCCATTATAGTCAATAACGTCCCTGGAAATTCTGGAACAGTTAAGACTTTGCTGTCAGGGCTCGTATGAGCAGAGCCTTACTACAACCGTTTATGGCCCTGCAGGTGATTCTTATTGGCATAAGAAATATATATAAGGCTACTTTCACACTTGCGGTGTGAGGATCCGGCAGGTAGTTCCGTCGACGGAACTACCCACCGGATCAGTCATACCGCATGTCAACTGAAAGCATTTGGAGACGGATTTGGATGCGGATCCGTCTCACAAATGAATTGCAAGTGCGGATCCGTCTCTCCATTTTCAGACAGAGAGGCGGATCCGTCTTGATTTTTTTACAGTTTTAAAGGTCTGCGCATGCGCAGACCGGAAGGACGGATCCGTTGTTGCGGTATTTGTAATAGCACTAATACAAGTGGGAAATGGGAATTAATGCCGTATCCAGCATTCCGTCATGTGTTCTGGAATTTTAGATGGAGATAATACCGCAGCATGCTGCGGTATTTTAAGTCTCTGAAGAACGTTTACATACTGAACTGAAGACATCCTGATGCATACTGAACAGATTTCTCTCCATTCAGAATGCATGGGGATAATACTGATCAGTTTTTCCGGCATAGAACCCCGACAACAGAACTCTATGCTGGAAAAGAAAAACGCTAGTGTGAAAGTACCCTAATCCACATGTCATACTACACTGCATTACCCACATGCATTGCTCAGAGCGCAAATATTTTAGCACGGACAGCTCTAGTTTGTATCAGTCATATGCATTAGGTTACTATGAACACAACATCAATGCATTGTCTTATTAATTCCGTAATGAAATGGAGGAGTGCACTGCTGCACCAGACCGAGCCTAGGAAAGAAAATATCTGAATCACTGATCAGATTGAACCATGCATGAGTCACCCATGTTAATTCAACATCCGACAAGGTCTGTCTGTTTTTTATTTAATGGTAAGGATAAGTGCCAGGAAGATCTGGTATCCATACAGTGTCTGGGTGACTCATGCCTGCTCCGCACTGTTATATGCAGCAGTGCGTCCTGTGTTAAATTTGTTGTCTAATTCACTTAGGCGTTCAGTTGGCCTGAATAATGCAATCTAGAAATGGCAGTGAAGTAAAGAAGTCAATTCTACAGCAGGTTGAGCTTAGTAGGGGCATTTGGGTCACAAAGTGAGAGCAATGATGTTCCATTTATAGAGCTTGGTCAAAAGCGCGACCTGGAGTTTCCATTGCAACATAATAAACACAATCTGCAGTTCTACAATCATTCGGCTTATGCAATTTCTACCACAGATTCTGCCACAAATGTTTTTGCAAATGTGGCACTGAATTTCATCATATGCATTCAAAATCTGGGGTGAAAAGCCACAGATTGGAAAAAAAATGGGAAAAGGAATAAAATCCATTTTATATCAATAGTCTGAGATAGGGAGAGAGAGAGGAGAGACAAAAAGCGAAAAGAGATTGAGAAGATGGAGAGAAAGAAAGGTTTGCCGGCTGGAGGACATCCTTAGGGTGCATTAACATCACCGTTTAGCTTTCCATTCTTCTGATTCGTCAGAGAGAAAGAGAGAGAAAAAAAAGGTCCTGCATGCAGTACTTTTGTTTGTAAAAAAACGGATCTCAGACGGAAATGGCTCAAACGGGTGACAGTTGATGCAACCGGATCTGTTTTTTTTTAACAGAATCCTGTTTTTTTTTTCTCTCTCTCTTCTTCTGGCGGATCAGAAGAAAGGAAAGCTAAACAGTGATTTGAGCTCAGCCTTAGCTGTGCAGCATCAAATATATGTAACTGGGTGATTATATTTTATAATCCAGGTCAGATGTTGACTATACCAACCGTAGTCCAATAGCCATTTTTTAAAGGCAGTTTAGAACAGGAAAGACTGACTCTGGATGCTACAAGCAACAAGGGTCCTCAGACAATTTTGGTATAGGAGGGCCATTGAGAGGGAGTGCAGAGCAGGAGATGTAGAGGGAGACATACATACTAGATCAGGGATCATAAACCTTCGGCACTCAGGCTCCTGTGAAACTACAACTCCCAGCATGCACACTTACTCGCCAGTTCTTGTAACTCCCATAGAAGGGAAAAGAGGATTCTGAGAGTTGTAGTTCCAGAACAGCTGGAGTGCTGGAGGTTGCTGATCCCTGTACTAGATAATGGTAGCCTGGCCTCTCACCCATCACCTCCAGCAGCAATGTGTTCCAGCAGCTTTTCCTCTCTACTAGTCGATTCAAGGATTAGATACAGTATTTCTATCAGTTCCTTTGCGGCAAGTTCTTGTACAGATTACAGGTAGGAGCTAGGTATCATCATATCAAAAAGTTAGTTTTGTATGGTAATCTTTTTATCTGAGTTATTGGTCAAGTGACACTATTGAAACATGAGTAGTCATATTCCCAGTCCAAATAATGCAGTGGTTGTGATAACTGGACCAATAGACGATCCTTTTAAAGGAACTTTATTATTCTTATTCTAAAATCCTGTGGAAGACTCATGTCAAACCAAAGGTGTGATACATTTTAAAGCCCTGCAACTAATCCAGTACAATAAAGCATGCACCTTGTATATGGGATGAGCCTGACTGAACTTCTGTATGAGGCGGAGACACTGATTGTATAGGAATGCTTCAAAACAAAACTACATTTACATCATGATGCATTTTTGTTAATAACTGGAGATCAATGATCTAATGATCTAACAATGTGTTATAGATGGACTGTGTCTTAGGGTCCATTCACACGTCCGTAGAATGGGTCCGCATCTGTTAGGCAATTCTACGAAACGGATGAGGACCCATTCATTCTCAATAAGGACGGAAAGGATGCGGACAGCACACATTGTGCTGTCCGCATTCGCATTTCCAGTCCACGGCTCCGTACTTCCGGTCCGCGGCTCCTGAAAAAAATAGAACATGTCATATTCTTGTCCGCAATGGCGGACAAGAATAGGCATTTTTATAGGGGTGCCGGCCCGGTGTATTGCAGATCTGAGAAAATAATGAACGCATAAATGACACGTGCAAATATTATGTACCCCACCATCACCCTGTAAAATGTCCATGCTGTTCCCATTAAAACAGCTCCACCTTTAGAAAAAAACTTAGGTGTGAATGGGTAATTATTGTCAAATTTTCTACTGGGTTTATAAATACAAATACTATGATATATTCACTGGCATAAATATGAAAGGAAACCATGGAACAGAAGTGTGGTCTGTCTGTACGCAACAATACTATGCATCAAAGCTGAATAATTAAAATAAATCCTGTAGTACAGCAGTTGGAACAGCTTCTAGAAAAAATAATGGGACCAGATGTGCTGGAGATGTGTCACCGTCAATAGACACCACCAGCATATGTTCAGATTGACTATAGAGAGCCATGGAGATCTAGCATAGTCACCATCGTCTAGCAAATGTTCTGAAAAATTAGTTATTAGGAATTTGAACACCATGTAGTGGCTTGAGGTCCTCTTGCCTGAGGGTATAACCCCACATACTGAGTTCCACTGCATATTTTCTGCAGCAGATCTGGTTGAAATCAGCCGCTGCAAAGAACGGCCAAAATGGACTGTTTTTCACAGTGGTATGGCTGCCAGGATCACAGTGGGTCTTCTGTTATTTTCTACTAGGGATGAGCAAAGCGAGATTCAGATCCTGGATCCGAAGTCGCTTTGTGCAAAACTTCGGATTATTACTGTACGGATATCCGTCTCCATACAGCATTAAAATGTATGGGCTCAGATAAGGCGGAGTTAGTTATTTCTGAAGTCTCGCGAGGCTGATTTTTAAACTGGAAAACTTGTATCCAAACTCGGCTTTGGTTCCGATTGGTACCTCGGAAACTAAGATGAGTTCGGATCCAAGTTTTAAAATGGTTTTCCAGTTTTCTTGCGAGACTTCGGGAATAACTGACTTCGCCTCATCAGAGGCCATACATTTTAATGCTGTACGGAGGCGGATCTCCGTACAGCATTAATCCGAAATTTTGAGTGAAGCAACTTTAGATCTAGGATCTAAAGCTCCCTTCGCTCATCACTATTTTCAACCATTGTATTGGACAGCAGCATTGAAGCATGAATTAACATGCTATAGAAACCTTCTCCTCAAGTTAGGCTGGGTTCACATCACCAGTTAGCTTTCTTTTTTTCTTATCCATCAGAGAAACAGAAATTAAAAAAAAGATGGAGTTAGCATCAGTTTACACTGAAAATAACTGATCCGTCTTTTGTTGAGCATCAGTTATGATCAGTTTCAGAAGTGACAGCCCACTGAATTCAGCGTCTCTGTCACTATACTGTACTCAGTGAGGGCAGCATAGTAGAGGTGACAGGTTCCCTTTAAACAGCAGGCTCAGAGGGCCCACATTACAGATTCAGACCTAAATTTAAGGGTGTTAACGGTGCTTATTGTCTAAATTTCTCTTAAATAAAAAATTATGCAACTTTATCATTTTTTGTATATACAGCTTCTATAGTGACCTAAACTTCTCCATGGCAACAGACTTCAAGCAAGCCCCATGTAGCGTGATGTTGTAGTCAAATGTATTTCTATGCAAAAGTAAGGCCATATAAAAGGGAGCAGGACTGCTTAATCAGACTAGTTTGCAGTACTAGCAAAAAGATAGCTGCCACCAGTGGTGTACACACAATCCATGGGGCCCCGGTGCGAAACTGATCCATGGGGCCCCCTCCCCATCGCCGCCCCCCACCCCTAACCTGCCTCCACCCCTTGTACGCTAAAAACATCCTATATTGTGCTCCAGGCAGTAATCCCTGTATAGTATCCCCAAAAATAATAGAATTGCCCCTACAGTGCTTCCCCAATAGCAACGCCCCCCATGCTGCCTCCATATAGTAATTTCCCCCACACTGCCCCCCATAGTAATTTGCCCCCCCCCCACACAGTCATTGCCCCCATACACTAATTTTCCCTACACAGTAGTTTCCCCCACACTGTAGTTTCCCCACATTGCCCCATATAGTAATTTGCCCCCATAATCATTTGCCCCACACCGTAGTTTCCCCAACACTGCCCCCACACCGTGGTTTCCCCACACTGCCCCCCACACAGTAGTTTCCCCACACAGTAGTTTCTCCCACACTGCCCCCACACAGTAGTTTCTCCCACACTGCCCCCACACAGTAGTTCCCCCCACTGCCCCCCCACTCTGTCGTTTCCTTCACACTGTAGTTTCCCCCACACTGCCCGTATAGTAATTTGCCCCCCACACTGTAGTTTCCCCACACTGCCCCCCACTCTGTAGTTTCCTTCACTCTGTAGTTTCTCCCACACTGTAGTTTCCCCCACACTGCCCCTCACACTGTGGTTTCCCCCACACTGCCCCTCACACTGTAGTTTCCCCCACACTGCCCCTCACACAGTAGTTTCCCCCACTCTGTCCCCCCCCCTCTGTCGTTTCCTTCACACTGTAGTTTCCCCCACACTGCCCGTATAGTAATTTGCCCCCCCCACACTGTAGTTTCCCCCACACTGCCCCCCCCCACTCTGTAGTTACCTTCACTCTGTAGTTTCTCCCACACTGTAGTTTCCCCCACACTGCCCCTCACACTGTTGTTTCCCCCACACTGCCCCTCACACTGTATTTTCCCCCACACTGCCCCTCACACAGTAGTTTCCCCACTCTGCCCCCCTCTGTCGTTTCCTTCACACTGTAGTTTCCCCCACACTGCCCGTATAGTAATTTGCCCCCCACACTGTAGTTTCCCCCCACTGCCCCCCCCCCACTCTGTAGTTTCCTTCACTCTGTAGTTTCCCCCACACTGCCCGTATAGTAATTTGCCCCCCACAATGTAATTCTTCCATTATCTCCATAATAATTTCCCCCCCACATGTCCCCCAAAGTTGGCACATAAAAATAAATAAAAAAAGAGATAAAAAAAAAACTAAAAGCTAAATACTTACCTGTGCTTGCTTGCAGAGAAGACGCGCACACTTCTCTGTGCTGCTGCGTCCCGGCCCCGGTCGTGCGCGATGACGTCATCACGCACGCCTGTGCCGGGATTTCACTACCGCATAGGCCTCGGGCCTATTAGGCCTGAAGCCTATAGCGGTGGGCGGCGGCAGGGCAGGGAACTATGTGCTCCCTTGCCCCGCCGCAGTATGGTGTTAGCGCTCATTCTGGCACCCCAGTGAGGGCCCCGGCACAGCGCTACTGCAGGGTTCCACAGGCGGCCGGGCCCCCTGGAGTGCCGGGCCCGGTCGCAACTGCGACCCCTGTATGTACGCGCCTGGCTGCCACGACACCCACCAATCCATAAAAGCACCCTTTTTTCCCATCATTTAAAGGGGTTGTCCGGGTCCAGAGCTGAACCTGAACATAAGCTCCCCTTCACATATTTACGCTACATTTAGACAACCTTAAATATTTTTCGGTATGCAAATTGCGGATCCGCAAAACACGGATACTTGCCGTGTGCGTTTCGCATTTGCACAGGGCCAGCCCTATATAGAAATGCCTTTTCTTGTCTGCGATTGCGGACAAGAATAGGTCATGCTCTATATTTTTTACAGGACCACCGAACAGAACTACAGATGTGGATAGTACATGATGTGCTGTCTACATGCATTTTGTGTTTAGGACAATAAACAACAAGTTTGGTGAAGGAGGATATAACTTTTAAAAGGAGTCTGTCACATAGTACATGAAGTCTGATGTGCAGGCATCATGCTATACAGCAGGAGGAGCTGAGCAGATTGATCTACAAGGAAAAGATTCCGCAACACTTGTCATTTTATTACTAGTGTCCTAATAAGACAGCTACCTGTGAATGCACAGTCATTTAAGGAAGGCTGTAATTTCGATTGTGAGCATCACTGGGGACAGCAAGCAATGATTATGTCAGCGCTATACTGTATAAGTGAGTAAGATAAATAAATAGAAAATAAAGACTGTCAATCACTGATACGGACTACTGGACTCCAAAATATAGAAAGAGCAGGGATTTAAATGAATAAGTTAAATGACAAGTTATGCAAAATCTTTTCCTACAAAATGATATACCAATCTGCTCAGCTCCTCCTGCTCTATAACCTGCTGTCGGCAGTTCAGAGACAATGTTCAGCGTGATAGGTTACCTTTAAAGTATTATGACAGGGGCTCTTAAAGACTTTGGACCAGATTTATCATTACACTTCCATCTTACTCCAATTTCACATAAGTCCAAAGTCACTTTTGGCTCAGTCGGATTTATTAATGGTCCTTTAATACTGTGATAAATGTGGTTTGATGGCAGCAGTTCATCCTTCACTAAACGGCTTTACAAAAGTCGCACATATTTACAAAAAAGTTGCATGTTCTATTAAAAAGTCGCAAAAGATAAGCATGGTCCTCACTGGAGTGAAATTGAGACTTTTTTGCGACTTTTTTGTGACTTTTTTAAAAAGTCCCAATGATAAATCTGGAGTGAAACTCATTAACATGGCTAACCACGCCCATTTTTACAAAACTGGAGTGAGTGGTGTACACATGTAAAAAAGTCGCAAAATTATGCGCAAATGAGTGTGAAAAGTCGCAAATGCCCTATTTTGGGACTTTTTGATGCCAGAATTCTGGAGTAAAGGTATGATCAATCATGGCCTTTGTTTTGATATAGTTTTCACCACTAGCAGCACAAAGTTTCATCATTGGTTAGATAAATAGGCAGCTGTCAGTCTTTAATCAGGAAAAACACACATATCTGGCGTATCGGAAATACTGATGACAATTTTAACCCCTTGCTGACAGAGTAATTTTCCTTTTTTGCATTTTTGTTTTTTTACTCCCTTCCTTTTTGGAGCCATAGCTTTTTTATTTTTCCATTCACATAACCATATGAGGACTTGTTTTTTGTGGGAAAATGACAAATCCACAATTTTTATTTATTTTTTCTGTTTTGCCACTTGCTGTATGGAATAAATATATTTATATTGTATATAGTACAGGCATTTTCGCATGCACCTATGCCCATAATGTTTATTTTTTATTGCTTCTCTATTTTTATTTTTGGGAAAGGGGGTGATTTGAATTTTTATAATATTTTAATTTTTTCTTAGATTTTTAAAAACATTTATTGTTTATTTTATACACTTTTTAATAGTTCTTCTAGGAAACTTGAATAAACAATCATCAGATGCATAAGACTTTCATGGAGCCCTTCCACAAGGAGGATTTCTATAGGAACCCGTGTGCGACAGGCTTGCATCATTCAGGATGACCTAGGCTGCCGCACACACCATCCGGCTCTCCTCGGTATAGGGAGATGGTATACAGACGGAAGAATGTTCTTCCAGGTTCTTGCGCTCCCAGATGCTGTGGTCTCATCTGACCATGACACCTGAGGGGTTTAATGTCCACAATTGGCATTACCTGTGATAGCTGACATTAGTCACAGGTGTCTGCTGTGTGAAACAGCAGGGTACTTTTACAGTTGCGGCAGGACGGATCCGGCAGGCTATTCAGGCTGCCGGATCCGTCCTGCCGCGAGTACCCGTGCACTGCCGTGCTGCCGCTCCATCCCCATTGACTATAATGGGGTGGGGGTGGAGCTACGGCGCAGAGCGGCAGTGCACAGCCGGAGAACGCCATAGCCCGCCCCCGCCCCATTATAGTCAATGGGGACGGAGCGGCAGCACGGCAGTGCACGGGCACTTGCGGCAGGGCGGATCCGGCAGGCTGAATAGCCTGCCGGATCCGTCCTGCCGCAAGTGTAAAAGTACCCTAACCCACTTGCTATGGCACCTGCTCCGCTCCAAAGCAGGCGGCATCTTTAAAGACCCAACATGCGATGTACTGTTACATCACATCGGGAAAGGGTTAAGGATAGTGTTGAGCGAACCCGAACTATAAAGTTAGGGTCCGTACCGTACTTTGCGAGTTGGGGTACCCAGACCCCAACCTGAACTTTGCTGGAAAAGTTCAGGTTTGAGTTCGGTGTTCAGGCATTTAATAAAGCTTTCGAAAGGCTGCAAGGCAGCCAATCAACAAGCTTTTAAGCTGTGGCACTTAGAAGCCATCACAGCCATGCCTAGTAATGGCATAGCAGCGATTGGCTGGTGCATCATGTGACCCAGCCTCTATACAAGCTGGATCACGTATAGCACCAGCCATCAGCTCTGAGTAGTGCAGGGACAGGAAGCAGGCAGCTGAAGCGAGGGAGAGTGTTGGGAATCTGGCTATTTGTTTTGTGGGTGACCTATAATGATTTTTTGTGGGTGCAATACACAAGATTTGCACCCCTGACACAGAAATATAATAATAAATCTGGCTGTTAATTCTGTGGGTGACCTATAGTGATTTTTTTTGGGTGTAATGCACCATTTTTGTACCCTTGACACAAAAATATAATAGTGAATCCGTCTGTTAGTTCGATGGGTGACATATACCCATTTTTGGTGTGAGATACACGTGCACTTTATTCGTGACAGGGAAATTAATGTAGTTAATCTGACTGTTAGTTCGGCCAGTGACATATACCAATTTTTGGTGTGAAATACACGTGAACTGCATATGTGACAGGGAAATTAATATAGTTAATCTGTTAGTTCAGTGGGTGACATATACCAATTTTTGGTGTGAGATACACGTGCACTGCATATGTGACAGGGAAATTAATATAGTTAATCCGTCTGTTAGTTCGGTGGGTGACATTCCCATTTTTGGTGTGAGATACATGTGCACTTTATACGTGACAGGGAAATGAATATAGTTAAATTGACTGTTAGTTCAGTGGGTGACATATTCCCATTTTTTGTGTCAGGTACACGTGCCCTGCATACGTGACAGGGAAATTAATATAGTTAATCCGTCTGTTAGTTCGGTGGGTGACATATACCCATTTTTGGTGTGAGATACACGTGCACTGCATGTGTGACAGGGAAATTAATATAGTTAATCTGTCTGTTAGTTCAGTGGGTGACATATACCCATTTTTGGTGTGAGATACACGTGTACTGCATATGTGACAGGGAAATTAATATAGTTAATCTGTCTGTTAGTTCAGTGGGTGGCATATACCCATTTGTGGTGTGAGATACACGTACACTGCATATGTGACAGGTAAATTAATATAGTTAATACGTCGGTTAGTTCGGTGGGTGACATATTCCCATTTTTAGTGTGAGATACACATTCACTTCATACGTGACAGGGAAATTAATATAGTTAATCCGTCTGTTAGTTCGGTGGGTGACATATACCCATTTTTGGTATGAGATACACATGCACTGCATATGTGACAGGGAAATTAATATAATTAATCCATCTGTTAGTTCGGTGGGTGACATATTCCCATTTTTGGTGTGAGACACACGTGCACTGCATATGTGACAGGGAAATTAATATAGTTAGTCTGACTGTTAGTTCGGCCGGTGACATATACCCATTTTTGGTGTGAGATACATGTGCACTGCATATGTGACAGGGAAATTAATACAGTTAATCCGTCTCTTAGTTTGGTTGGTGACATATTCCCATTTTTGGTGTGAGGTACACCTGCACTGTATACGTGACAGGGAAATGAATATAGTTAATCTTTCTGTTAGTTTCGTAAGTGACCTCAAAGAATGAGAAGAGCATCAAATAAGGAATGTGGCCCTGGTCGTGGTGCTGCAGGTGCTGGTGGAGCTCCTGTTGCAGGGAGAGGACGTGGTCGATCTGTGCCAGCCATACACCCAAATGAAACACCTTTCTCAGGTGCACGTAGATGACAGGACGTTCAGCGTCATTTTGTAGGCCCGAATACCGGTGTACAAATGGTGAGGCCAAAACAAGTAGAGGTGGTAGTAGATTGGATGGCTGACTGTGCCTTCAGTTCCTTTACATTGTCTCCCAGCCGGTCACCTGCAGCTCATGGGTATCTGTCTTTTACCTCACCCCCTTGCAAATCAGCCAAGTAGTCTGAGCCCCAAGTCATGCAGCAGTCTCTTATGCTTTTTGATGACTCTGCTGGCGGGGTTTCCATCGGCCATCCTCCTAGCCCTGCCCCAGAAGTGGAAGAGATTGAGTGCACTGATGCCCAACCACTTGTTTCAGGATGTGGACATGGAAGGACCACCGCAGTACGTCTCTGATGATGATGACAAAACACAGTTGCCAAATGCTGCAGCTTTCTGCCGTGTACAGACCGGCAAGGCGGGCAGGGGTGAAGAGTGGGTGGAAGATAATGTGGAGGATGATGAGGTCCTAGACCCCACATGGAATCAAGGTCATGCGGGTGACTTGTGCAGTTTGGAGGAAGAGGTGGTGGTCACACAGTGCCAGCCGCACAGCAAAAGAGGGAGCAGGGTACAAAAGCAGAGTGGTCGTCCCCTAACCAGTATGCCTGCTACTGCCCACCGCACCCAGGGACTGAGCACACCAAAGCTAGCTCTAAAGAGTTCCCTGGAGTGGCAGTTCTTCAGAAAATGTGCTGATTACAAGACGCGAGTGGTTTGCACGCTGTGCAATCAGAGCCTGAGCCAGGCATGAATGTTCAAAACCTGAGCACCACCTGCATGACCAGGCATCTGAATGCAAAACACGAGCTGCAGTGAAGTACACACCTGAAAAACTACAAAAGATCTCAGGCTCCTCTTGCTCCCTCTTCTGCTGCGGTCTCGGCCTCTTCCTCCCCCTCTCGAGTGACAGTGGCACCTACCACACCACAAACAGAGGATGTGGCAGCAACCCCACCCCCTCCACCACCATCACCCAGCATGTCAACACTGTCCCATGGAAGCGTTCAGCTGTCCATCTCCCAAACACTAGAGAGAAAGAGGGAGTACCCCCCTACCCACCAACGATCCCTGGTCCTGAATGCCAGCATTTCAAAATTCCTGGCCTTTGAAATGCTGTCATTCCGTCTGGTGGAGACAGAGACTTTTAAAAACCTTATGGCGGTGGCTGTCCCACAGTACGTGGTTCCCAGCCGCCACTAATTTTCCAGGCAAGCCATCCCTGGTCTGCACAACCAAGTGGCGGACAAAATCAGGTGTGCACTGCGCAACGCTATCTGTGGCAAGGTCCACATAACTACGTGGACCAGTAAGCACAGGCAGGGAAGTTAGATCTCCCTAACTGCACACTGGGTAAATGCAGTGGCGGCTGGGCCTGAGGCGGATAGCAGTACCCAGAAGGTGGAACTCCACCTTGCACACACTGGAGAGACTGTGCAAGCAGCAGCAGCAGGCGATAGTGGAGTTTCAGCTGCAGCACGCACGGGTGAGTCGCTTTGCGAAACAGCACCACTTGACTAACGAGTGGGCCTCCATGCGGGATGTGTGTGACGTGTTGTGCTGTCTCGAGTACTCCACCAACATGGCCAGTGCCGATGACGCAGTCCTTAGCATTACTATCCCACTTCTATGTCTCCTTGGAAAACATTTTAGGCGTTGATGGAAGAGGATGTGGCACAGGAGGAAGAGGAGGTGGAAGATAAATAATTTCCACCGTTATCAGGCCAGTTATTCACAAGTGGCTCGGAGGGTGGGTTTCTGGACCAACAGAGGCCAGGTACACAACTGTCCAGCCAGGGCACAGTTCTGCAGGATGAGGAAGAGGAGGCGATGAGGAAGAGGAACCGTGTTTACAGCAGTGTGGTACCCAGAGCAGCTTAAGGGCATTACTGGAGCATGGCTGGGGGGATACAGAGGACACAGACGATACACCTCCCACAGAGGACAGCTTGTCGTTGCCTCTGGGCAGCCTGGCACACATGAGTCGCCAACACAGCTGGGGCACCTCCAGCACTTCAGAAGGGAGGGTTAGCATGGCCGAAATGTGTAAAAGCTTTGTCAGCACGCCACAACAACCAGCATCACCAGCTGATATGGAACGTCTTAGCAGGAGGCAGCATTTCAGCAACATGGTGAAACAGTAAGTGTGCACATGTTTACATGTACTGACTGATGGGTCTGCCCCATTCAACTTCTGGGTCTCCAAATTGGGCACATGGCCTGAGCTTGACCTTTACGCCTTGGAGGTGCTGGCCTGAACTGCAGGGGGCATTATCACAGACGAGCACAGCTGCCTGTCCACAGCCAACGTGGACAAGCTCAAATTCATTAAAATGAACCAGGCATGGATCCCACAGGACTTGTCCGTACCTTGTGCTGAGTAGACAAGTATACCGGCAGCACCCAGCCATTGTTATATTCCAGCACACTTTCTCTTTCCATTCGCTCTTCTATTTCCCAATGTTTTGGGGTCTTCCCAAATTTATAAAAAAAATAAAAAAATAAAGTAAAAAAATAAAAATAAAAAAACAACAAAAACAGTGTTGGCTACCTCCTCCTCCTCCACCGCTGCTTCCACCGCCACGTCCAATGCCTCTTCAACCCCCTACTCCACTTTGACCTCCGCCTCCTAGTTTAAGATTATTATTTTTTATATTTTTCTATTCTATGTTATTTTAAGTCACTTCCCTATCCACATTTGTTTGCAGGACAATTGTCCTGCTCTTACCCCCATTTTGCTTTCTTTTGCAGCCCTCTAGCCCTTTTACAGCCATTTTAGTGCACCAAAGTTCAGGTCCCTATTGACTTCAATGGGGTTCAGGTCCCGAACTTTGACCTGAAGTTCGGCCGAACGTGGCGAACCCGAACATTCACGGGTTCGCTCATCCCTAGTTAAGGATTTGTATATGCCTTATAATGAGGTCTCATCTACCACTAAGGCACTGATTTATCACAGGTCAGTGGCGTACGCTGGGCTATGATAACCACTAGGCAAACGCCTCATCATGAATTAGGCACAGCATCCGGCAGTCCTTGGCTAGCATAGATTTCAGTGTTCTTCTATGCCAGAAAACTGGCATAGAAGATAAATGTGCCCTTCTCACTACTAAAAGCGGCATTTTACAATGATAAATTCGGCCCTAAGTGTTCTCAGTGTTTGTACTATAGTGTTAACTCCTGGTCCTCAGTATGAACCATGGGAATTGAACATTAAAATGGACTGAATCTGAATATATATTTACTTGGAACTGCTAATATTGCAGTGCACATATACAAAGTGCACACACAAAGATCAATGCATGTATCATGTCCTTATTATGTCCTTAAAGAGAAACCTGTCACATTGAACACAGTGTTTGGCATTATGATACAAAGCAGGAGGAGATTGATATATAGTTTTATGGGAAAAGTTTCAGTATAACTTTTATTTCGTTCATATACATTCTTGCCTATTCTGGGTTTAGGAGTCCAGTGGGCGGTGCTAGTCTGTATACACATTTGTAAAGGGAAGAATGTCAATCACTGAGTAGGACCGCCCCCTGGACCTCTAAGAGTAGAAAGTGCAGACATGTAAATTAATAAAATACAAGTTTAGCTCAATATTTCCCCATAAAATGATACATCAATCTGCTTAGCTCCTCCTGCTCCATAACACGCTGACTGCAGATTACACACCATGTACAACTTGACACTTGATGTGGTTGTATGCAAGTAAATTACCAAAGTCCTACTTTTCTGGGACTATGGTATTTTAACATGAACAATATTACAAGTGCTCTGGTAAATAAGACCTATGTGGAAAAGTCTGCCCCCTTTCATTTCTGCAGCTTGACTAGAATATTCTTGCAGTAGCACTCTGCTGCAAACCATCCAGTCCTTGAAGAGCATTACTAAATGTCTGACACAGTGCTTTATAGGAAGTCTGAATATTTCTCCTGGATGGGCAGGACTACAAACATTAGCGATAAGTCATCCAATAACTCGCACCTTAATTACATGGACATTTTTATAAGACAATTATTTATTAAGTCGTATTTTTAACACCAAGTGTGATATTACCAGTTGCTACCGTCATTCTCAGGTTTCAGTGTGAAGGCGTTAATGGGTAGAAACTTTTCACACCAACCGTATTAGAGGATTTATTGGTCTGCTGAGACGGCTGCCTGCATTTCATGCCCTGTGTGCCGGGTGCTATGAAGCAACGTGTACACAACAGCATGCACGACCAATATCATGCAAAAGATCCTTTATTTGTAGCATAACATCAAGGCCCATAACAGTAGCAGAGCCTTTTTCTGGTTGTGCATGCTGTCGACTACGTTTCATCTGGCATTTGGACCCGAGAGGGGTTTGTTGGGTACTTGGCAACGTGATACTTGTCCAAGCCTGGGATGTCTGTACTGTTCCAATGTTGTATTTGCCAATGAAGCAAGGATAGTCACAGAGAAGAGCTAAGCCACAATTCACCATCACACTTATTATGATCACATTGCATTGGTGGTCGCTCATAACTGTACACAGACAGCCATTCCAAATAAGTCTTGCTTAAAGCAAAATGTGACCTCTAAGTAGCTTTGACTTTTTTCTCCTATTTCTGCATGTTAATCCCCTTCTTACTGTTCCATCTGTTAGGGTACGGCCACACGGTCAGGTTTCCTGATGCAGTTTTGGAAGCCAAACCCAGGAGTGGATCATAAAAGAGTAGAAGACGTATCTGTCCTTTCTACTTTTATGATCCACTCCTGATTTTGGCTTCCAAAACTGCATCAGCAAACCTGACCATGTGGCCGAACCCTAACTGGGCGACAGCAAATAGATCCGTCATTACAGCTTCCGTAACCCACATATCACAAGCGTCTACCTAGTAGTACATCTCAACTCCCATATCTCTGCAGACTAGACAGAGTTGCTGTTCAGGAAGCTAGAAAAGCTAGGTAACATTAACCAAGTGTGAGCTGGGGTCATATACATAGGACCATGCTGAATTTAAACAGTATATCGGTTACTCACTTTTACACAGTAGGAGAGGATGGGTCCCATAGTCACATGCTGGATGTAGCTGTTCTTCTGATCAGGTGAAGACTTCTCATTTTCTGGCAGTGCACAGTCCTCTGGGGGGTTTGCACTCAAGTCTACATCCTGCCTCACTTGAGAGGAGCTCATGTAGCTGTTGAAAGTGTTCTCTGCAGATGTTGGGCTATTTGGAGCAGTGTGACTATCTATCAGTTTTAATCTAGGCACTTGTTTAGTCCCCAGTGAGAACTGTCTCAGTCGCATCAGGCTCGCTGAGCTAGACAGCTTAAAATGAGGCATTTTGGGCATAAAAGTGCATAGTGTAGTTGTACTATCCTGCGATACCAAGGTGAGGTCTTCTACTGGTAAAAAGGAAGTAGCATTTGCATGAGAGTTGGCACAAGCTTTGGCATTTAAAGATGGGTTCGGTGAACATTCTTCTGTAGTTGTTACAGAGTCATTCCTGAATCGACTGTACTTGGCCCTTTGAAGCATTACTGGGTTTCTACAAAAGAACTGATGCAGAATGTGGCCACTGGGCTGACTGTGGTCTTTCATAGCCTAATGATCATACTCACTGACATTTTAGACAAGATGCTGCAGTCAGTCAGTCAGTCCTCAATCCGCCTGAATCCGTTCTACTTTTCCAGCATTATTCTATAACATTGCAGAATGTATAAAAACATCTAAACTTTACACTATAGATACAAACATATACACGAAAAACAAACTAATATACTCTTATGAAGTACAACACAGATATGTGGTGCATGCAGCTAAAGATCCATAGGTCTCAATGGACAAAGTAACCAGTTCCAGTCCTGGGTATGTGGTAGATCCATGCGATTCAGCTGTCAATGTGTAAAGAAATACGAATCCAGTGTAGAAGTCTGGTAGCTGCAATACAAGCTGCTTTCATAGCAAGTGAGGCAGCAGGAAAGTCCATATATCCTGTGTGACGAGCCCTCCTTCATCCCATGCATTAGCCATGTCACACTGGCATCATTCTGGAGTTCAGGATGTTGGGGGCGTTGCAGATTTTTTATGAATGAACTCCACTGAATGAAATGCTCCCTAGGTCTGCATGCTAGCAATCTGTGAATGAAGCCAGGAATGGCTGGAATTGACTCACAATCCCGAGGGTGCTCAGCTCACATCCAATAGGAGAGAGGCAGGATGACTCACACAGGACTAAAACACTAAGCTACTAGTTACAGCTCCGTGTGTGCTTGTACTGACAATGTGGACGACACAGATAGAAAGGTGGATAGACAGACAGACAGATAGATGATACACAGATATGTAGATAATTATAATGATAAATGATGATAGATAGATTATAGATAGTTGATATAAAGATAATGAGATGCTGATGATAGATAAATAGATAGTAGACAAATGATAATGACAGACAGATGATACATAGATAATTAGATATCTATTATGACATGTTGATGATGATGATAGATAGTGTGGTAAGGTGCAGGGTGCCGTCGTGGATGGCAGGTATGTGTCACCGAGGTTCATAGCCTCGGTGAGGTAAGAGCCCGTTTTTGTTGATGTCAGCAGCAGCTAGTGCTACTAACAGAGTTTAAATAGCATGGCTGCAAAGCCGATCCGGGCCGGCTCTTACCGGGAGCAGCTAAAGTGTAGGGTGGGTGGCTGCTCCCCACGACCCAGTCCTGGTTTT